>CM077305.1:59315000-59790000 GCA_039655065.1 Glossophaga mutica | reverse complement strand
GCAAGTGACTGCAAGCTAGCTAGGCATATAGAAGTTCAGTTTACCCTGTTGAGAAACTAATGGGTAAGTTGTAAATCATAGCAAGAGTTATTTGCATCCTATTCCTTTAGACCAACTGCTAGTTGATGAAAAACTTTAATAGACCCTTCTGTAAAAGTGCTTTGATTTAACTTTGAGCATGTTCAGAAGCAATTCATATATAGTTTTAGAGAGATATGCAAAATTTAAAAACTTTTTTATGTTGTTAAATATTGTGTATTTTATTATGAGGTAAAATCAAATTGCAGTTATTTATTTAAAGTTGTTATGGATCTAATACTTAGCATTAATGTTAAAAATTATATGTTAATTTTGAGTAACATCTTAGTGTTGGTCATTGGCTATTAGAATCTATGTTTTTAAAAGTTCAGCTAGTTTTTTTCACTCAAACATACCCTTAACTATATAACAAAGTGACTATTATTTCTAGAAAATTAAAGTCACATATTAGAGAGAAAAAGGGGGACTGAACTTTGAAACCAAGACTACTTATCAGATATCACTATTAATTTGCTTTCTGTATTTAGAAAATGGATGTGCATTTATGGAAGATTATATTTTTCTAGAAATTTGTTCATTTCACCTAGGTTTTCAGATTTCTTGGCATATAGTTCTTCATAGTAATTTCTTACAATCCTTTGTATTTCTGTGGTATCAGCTGTAATCGCTCTTCTTTCATTTCTGATTGTGTTTATTTGGTTCCTCTCTCTTGTTTTCTTGATGAGTCTGCTTAAAGGCTTGTCTATTTTTGTTTATCTTTTCAAAGAACCAGCTCCTGGATTTATTGATCCTTAGAATTGTGCTTTTAATCTCTATGTCCTTTAATTCTTCTCTGATCTTGGTTATTTCCTTCTTTCTACTTGCTCTGGGCTATCTTTATTGTTGTTCCTCCAGTTCTTGTAGGTGTAGGTTTAGGTTGTTTATTTGAAATGTTTCTATATTTTTTGGGTAGGCCTGTATCACTATGAACTTCCCTCTCAGGACTACCTTTGCTGTGCCATAAGTGTTGGGTTGTTGTGAGTTCATTTTCATTTGTTTCCAGAAACTTTTTGATTTCTTCCTTGATGTCATTCTTATAATTTCTGACTAAGTATTCTGAACACTGCATGTGTGGTTTTTGTTCTCTAATGTGCACACAGAAGTTTGGAGATTAGAGACCAATGCACCCCATTTTCCACTTGAGTAAATTTAGTTTCTATATCTTCTATATCTCATTTGTAAAAATCTTCATAGAAGTTAGCCCTGGCTGGTGTAGCTCAGTGGATTGAGCCTGGGCCTGCGAACCAGAGGATCGTGGTTCGATTCCCAGTCAGGGCACATGCCTGGGTTGCAGGCCAGTTCCCAGGAGGGGACACACAAGAGGCAACCGTACATTGATATTTCTCTCCCTCTCCCTCTCCCCTACCCCTCTAAAGACAAATAAAAAAAAAAATCTTTAAAAAAAAATCTTCATAGAAGTTATTGTGAGGATTAAATAAATAACCATGCATGACCCTTAACGCTTTTAATACAAATATCTGCTCTTATTTTTATTTTACAGTACTTGGTATAATCTCACACCTCTTCACTATTCTTTTTGCCGTAGTCTATCTCTTTTCTTGTATGTAATCCAGCACTCATTTACAATAAAAACACTCAGCAAAGTGGGAGTAGAGATAACATACCTCAACACTCAACATAATAAAGCCCATATACAAAAAACCTACTGCCAATATCATGCTCAAAGGGCCAAAACTAAAACTGTCTCCCTTATAATCAGGGACAATAGTGTCCACTTTCACCACTCTTAATTCAACATAGTCCTGGAAGTCCTAGTCACAGTAATCACACAAAAAGAAGAAATAAAAGGTATCCAAATTGAAAAGGGGGAAGTAAAGCTCATCATTTGTAGATGACATGACAGTGTACATAGAAAATCCTACAGTTTCCACCAAAAAACTACTTGACCTAATAAGTGAATTTGGCAAAATAGCAAGATACAAAGTCAATATTCAGAAATCAATGGCATTTTCATACCTCCAACAATGAACTATCAAAAAGAGAAACTAAGGAAAAAATCTTATTTACCATAGCAACAAAAAGAATAAAGTACCTTGGAATAAATATAACCAAGGAGGTAAAAGATCTGTACTCAGAAAACTGTAGAACACTGAAGAAAGATATTAAAGAAGATACAAATTAGTAGAAGCATATACTGTGTTCACGGATTAGAAGAATTAATATCATTAAATATCCATACTGCCAAAGCAATCTATAGATTCAACACAACGCCTATTAAAATACCAATGGCATATTTCACAGATCTAGCACAAATACTCCAAAAATTCAAATGGAATTTTTTAAAAAGGCTCCAATTAGCTGCAGCAATCTTGAGAAAGAAGAACAAAATAGGAGTGATCACAATACCTGATATCAAACCATAGTACAAGGCCACTGTAATCAGAACAGTCTGGTATTGGCATAAGAACAGACACATATATATCAATGAAACAGAATGGAGAGCCCAGAAATAAACCCATGTCTTTATGTTCAATTAATATTTGACAAAGTGGGCCCTGGCTGGTGTAGCTCAGTGGATTGAGCGCGGGCCTGTGAACCAAAGGATCGCGGTTCGATTCCCAGTCAGGGCACATGCCTGGGTTGCAGGCCAGTTCCCAGCATGGGACACATAAGAGGCAACCATACATTGATATTTCTCTCCTTCTCCCTCTCTCCTACCCTTCCCCTCTAAAGATAAATAAATAAATATTTAAAAAAAAAAAGAATATTATTAAAAAAAAAATATTTGACAAAGTGGGCACGAGCATACAATGGAGTAAAAATAGTGTCTCTAATAAATAGTCTTTGGAGAACTGGAGTGGTACATGCAAAAAAAAAAAAAAAAAAAAAGGAAAAGGAAAACAAAAGAAAGAAACTAGACTACCAACTTACGTCATATACCAGAAAAAAGTCAAAGTAGATAAAAGACTTATATAAGTCGTGATACCATAAAAATCCTAATATACCTTCTTTTTCTAAACCTCATAACCTGTGTTCTTCTGATTCTTTATCTCATTCTGACCTTTATTTTATTTTCCTCCAATAGTTTTTACACATATCTTTATGAACAATTTAATTCCTTATTGTTTCTAAAAGGGAATACAAAAATAGAATATTTAACGAGAGCCTCACACTCCTGAAATTATATCTGCTTTGTGACTATAAGCTCCTTGAATATATGAGCCAAAACAATGAATATATTATTCATTGTTTTATATTATCTATGGCCAAAATATACTTTATATACCATAGATATATAAAAAGTTTTCTAGTTTATTCACTTAAATGGTATTCATAAGAATATCATTTTATTATCTTGAAAAACAAATATATATATATATTAGTTATGAATTTAATTAATATACAACAGACAAATTTTCTCCACTAAAATTATTATATTCAAGCAAATCATTTTAAACAAATTAGTATTGTTATATTTTGACTCTCTAGCAAGGTCTCATGCTAGGCATCTTGGTGACAACTTGCTAGTTCTTTAAAGAGATATGAATACACAAATGCAAATTTTCTCACTCCTCTTTACTCTACCTTCTCACCTAGGGCCTTTACACTAGAGGGGAATGACCATTATTATTAATATTTGTTGAATGAATAAAAATGATAAAAATAGATTTATGCTTTCTTTTTCTGACAACTTATTATATTTCTGCATCTAGAGTAGCTTTTGTCTAAGATGTCCATATGTGATAGCATAATCACCTCTTTTCATATCTTCTTTCTGTTCCTTCTTTCCTAACCTATGAAGTATTTTAACTCATGATCACCTTCTTAAAAGAGTACAATAGCTATTTTGTATCCCTACAGAAAGCAAAATGTATTAAAGATGAAAAGATGAAAAGTTTTAAGGAACCTAAAAATATCTAAGATTTGTGTCATTATATTTGTATATAATTGTTATTTTTGTTTGAGACTATACTTGTGCAATGAAGTTCTTTTTAACAAATCACTCCAATTATTTATTTCTGTGTAAGAAAAGTATCCCAAAGGTTAGTGACTTAAACCAATGATCATTCAAAAGCTCTGAATGAGCAACTCTCAGTCTGACATCTCTGTTCATTGTGGTGTTGACTGAATTCACTTGGTGTATTCAACTTGATCATAATCACTGTAAGGCTGGTCTTAGCAGCAGAGGCCTTTCCAGTGGAGCAGTAGCAATAACTTCGAAGGGTCTGAGATTTTATTCAACTTCTAAGTAAACAAGTTAGTCCATTACACTTTAATGAATGATTGTAGACAACATGAAAATCTTTGATATTAGATAAATGACTATGATTCATAGCACAGGAAGCAGCATCAGCATATATGTGTCAGTTCTCCATGTCTCCAGGTTGCATAGGGTAAGGCAGGTAGGCTACCACACACAGTGAGTCATGCTCCAGAAGAGAGCTCCTAAGCTTGAGTAACCTGGTTTTTGTTTGTTTGTTTGTTTGTTTGTTTGTTTTTTAATAATGGTTGGTACACATTGCTTCTGTCCACTCTGAAGGGAGACCTTATGTGTATCTTTCAAGACTGTTCATTGTACAACTATCCTTGAAAAAAAATACCCCAAAGTGGCAATCAGTGACTCTGCTTATGAGACATGCAAAAACACTAGAGATCCATGCCTGGCTAATTTTCTCCCTACATGTGGTTCAAGGTAGTGAGAATTCTTAACATGGCTGTTCACAAAGAGAGTGTTCAAGATGCCAGGGTAGAAGCTGTAAGGCTTCTTATCTCCTAGCCTTAGAGATCCCATAATACCACTTTATCAAATTCTATAGATCAAATGACTCACCAAATCCGGCCCAGATTTAAGGAAAGGGGGATAACACTCCACCTCTCAATTTGAGGAATAGGAGAGTATTCGCACCATCCTTAAATTACCTTACAAATTTTATGTTTGGCTATATCAAATATTATTGCAATAAAATAAGTAAACATTAGGCAGATGTGGTTCTAACAAGTCACTCCCCTTAAAAATCTATCCATGTGTTAATCAAGAAACGTATTACAGAAATTTTACAGGTAAGATTACTAGGATGAGGAAGAAGGAAAGGCTCAGCGAAGTTCATGTGTTGAAAAGTGACAGAGACAGAACTAGAAATCAGGACTCCAATTTGTCTGAGACCTCTTCTATCACATTTTGCATGGTAAAACATTTATTTATTAGATTATAAATAATTTATTCTGTAGTCTAAGATCTTGAGTCCCATGTAATAAAATTTATTGGGGTTTAGGAAATACATCATTAGAACTTTCCTGCTTTATTATACATTAAAGAGGCACTGTATTATAACCAGTAAGCATTGTATTTATTATTTAAGGGTAGATTCAGAAGAGGTAAGAATAATCAATATTTTGAATCAGAGTACATTTGTGAATATTAGGCAATCTCAAATTTTATTCATGTGAAGCCTACGGACCATCTGGAAACTGATGACAAGCTCTACGTCTGTACAATAAACAAAAAATTAGAATCAAGAACTGCTTTCTGAATCATTTGGCCATTTCAACTACAGTATGTATCATAATTGATTAACTCGAAACAACAACAAAAAATAGATTACAAATGTTCTGTTATATTATTTATTAAACAACTGATGGAATTTGCATAAATCCAGTGATATTAGTATGTGTGAATTTTTGGTTATAATTTTCAAATATTGGCAGTTTACTAATTGAAAATTTGAGTTACCACCAATAGAAAAAGTAATTGATATTTAACTTTTTCCAAACTTTTGAAATTGAATCTTGAATAAAGAAAAGTTGAGAGTCAATTGAAGCTATACAAATCAAAAGCAGTAATAAAGTAGGTAATTTCAAAGTTGATCTAAAATTATTAAAAGTTGATCTAATATCATTTATTCTAGGATATATTCTAACAGTACAATTTTATACATTTTCAAAATCTCAAATCATCTCAATAAACATATTTACTAACCTACTATATCTGTCAGTACCATGAATTATTTAACTACACCTGCACAAAAATAGTAATCATAAGCAATATATTTAAACACTGCCAACAATATGAAAATACAATATAAGTGATTCCCACTTCAGCACATGACTTTTATTGTATTTAACCATCTAAAATGAAAAATAATAAAAAGAGATAAAATATATAAAGCAGCTATTTCTAGATACCAGACAAATAGCATAGTACTATTATTCTGGAGAGAAAGCACAGGTAAAGTTCATGTTCACCCAAAAATGTCTGAAATCAGTAATTTACTCGATGTGATAAATATGAGATTGAAGACTGTAGAAGGAAGGGTCAATAAATTTGAAGACAGAGTAATAACCAGTATTTAATCTAAAGATAGAAAAAATGGGGGAAAAATAGAGCCTTAATAACAAAAAATACTCTTAAGTGATCAGGACAGAAAGAATGGGGAAAACACATACAAATACACACATAGGAACAATAAAAAAAAGAATGGCAAAATTAAATCAATAATAGTTAAATTTCCCCAGAAATGGTTTTTAAAAATCAACAGAATAAGTACAAAAAACCTACAACTACTCACTTCACAGCAAACTTGTACAAATAAATGACAAAATGAAAATCTTTAAAAAAGTTAAAAACAGGTGCATGGCATTTAGGAATACAGTGTGATACATAACCTAAATGATGTCTGACTTCTTATAAAAAATAACAATATTGGCTTGAAGAAAATGGAATGACACCCCCAAAATGATAAATAAAATGTGCCATGAAATTTTGTATCCAGTGAAAATATCCTTCCAAAAGAAGAGTGAAATAAATATATTTCAGCATGAAAAAGTTGAGAAATTCAGTTGGAGATTCAGATGTATGGGGACAATATTAGAGTACTAAAAATGGTAAATATACGGGTGATGTAAGAGACTATATTTAGTAGACTGTGATGCATCAACGAAGAATGCAATTTCAGCAACCATGAAAAAATAATGCAAATAGATGTAACAAAAGAAATAGAGTAATTAAAATAAAACATTAAAACTTACTAGATTATTTAAACAAAAGCAAGAATGAGGAACAGAAGACAAAAGATAGGATTATTTAAAAAGCAAAAAGAATGACTGTCATGAATCTAAACATTTAAATAATTACATTAAATATTTATATACAAAACATTCATATTAATACAGAGTTTCAGAATTTATTAAAAAATAAGATATAATTAAAAGCTGAAGCTGTCTATAAGGAATATAGCTTAAATATACAGATAAGGAGTAGATTAAAAGTAAAAAGAGAAAAATTGTATCATGAAACTATAAACATAAGAAAGCTGAGGTAGCTTTGTTAATAACAAATGCATTTAAAGACAAGGGGTTTGGTGATTAGATGTGTCAGTGTGGGATCACCAGCTGCATCAATTGTAAGAAATGTACATCTGGTAAGCGATGTTGATAATAGAGGGGTCTGTACCTGTGTGGAATCAGGGGTATATTCGAAATATCTGTACCCTCCTCTCATCTTTGCTGTGAACCTAAAACTTTTCTGAAAAAAAATTTTTAAGTTAAAAAAAATTGGCAAATATCAATTTGTACAGCAATTTCACAATGGGAGATAATGAATGGTCACTAAGCACATGGAAAATTATACAATATCACTAGTAATCAGGATATTTAAATCACATTAAGTTACACTTATACCCACATTAAAATGGCTGGTATTTTACAAACTGAGAATTCAAAAATTTGGCGGGGAAGTAGAACAAGTAGAAATTTCATATACTGCTGGTGGAATATGGCACAACCACTTTGGAAAACTACTTGGCAGTGTCTCAGAAAGCCAACTCTATGACCAAACAATTCCACTCCTGAAGATTTATATGAGAAAAAAAATAAAATAAATGCACATCAAAATATTTGTATAAACATTTTACAGTGGCTTTGTTTGTAATAGCTAAAAAAGTAGAAGCCACCCAGATGACTGTCAACAAGTAAATGGATAAGCAATTGTAGCAAATGAAGCACTATCCAGCAATAAGGATGAACTACTGTCTCATGCAATAACATGAATGATTCCCCATACATTATGTTGACTGTTGGGGACCACTTTGTGTGGTATCAGAGACTGTAGCCCAGTGTGAGCAAGGCCCTGAAAGAGGCCTGTAAGTCTTGACCAGAATGCTGGGAATGCAGGTGGGAGGCATGATCCAATACTAACACCCAGGGTTCCTGTGGGAAATGAGGCTTAAAGAATGCATTATACTCCTTGAGGCTTGCTTTGCTTTGGATAGCCCTGTTGCCAGGAATCAGTTATCTCCTATGCCATGAATCAGATATCTAAGTCCAAAAGCAGAAAGACGGAACTTATTATCTCATGAAACATGCCTGAACAACCATCTGGTGTCAGCATGACTAACAGACCCTGACCTGAGGCAAATCTCTGTGTTCCTTTGACTGTTACCTATAAACAATACCTATTTTTCTGTAACTATGGCCTTTAGACATTGATTGATGAACTTTGCATGCATACTGTGTACCCCTGCACAGATAGATCCCAATAAAAGCTGATTCAGAAAAGGGCTCCAGGCATTCTCCACTAGAGGGAATCACCACACACTTTCCCACCAGATCAAGCGATTGTGTCTGGGATACCCAGACAACTTATTCTCATCCAAAATGGCCAGGAGAGCTCCGCAGGATGGGGTATCCTACAGTTGAGTAAACTAAACTCCATGGAAGAGTACTTATTAGATGATTTCATATATATAACTTTCAAGAAAAAATAAATCTAACATGGTAATAAAAGGATCAAGCCAAAAGGACAAAAGAGAAAGAACTCATGGACACAACAACAGTGTGGTAAATGTGGGGGCCAGGCAGGTGGGTGGAGGTGCAGTAGGGTGTGGTGGGTACATGGTAATGAAAAGAATACAATAAAAAATTTACAGCAGTGGTAGCCAGAAGAGGTGCAGGGAATTACTCATGGGAAGTGGTAATTATATATTGATGAGATGTTGGTTACTTTAAACGGTATACGAGGTCTGCCCAGAAAGTATCCGGCCATGTACTATTAAAAATAGAGATATTTATTGAAGATACAAAAAAATATTGTATATAGGACAATGATGCCTCAGTCCTCTTCAAAGTAGTCACCTTAGGACCTCCCACAGTTCTTGAATTGCCATCAGCTGCCCCATCATATTTTCCTGAATTTCATTGATGGTCTGAAATCTCTTCCCTTTCAAAGGTGATTTTAGTTTTGGGAAAAGCCAGAAGTCGCAGGGTGCCAAACCTGGGCTGTAGGGGGGCTGAGTCACCTGGGTGATTTGCTGTTTAACCAAAAACTCTGCACAGGTCTGATGTATGAAGGGACATGTTGTTGTGGTGAAGTTGCTGGTCACTGGTTGCCCACAGCCGTGGCCTTCTGAATCACCCAAATAGTTTCCATGGAGGAATGATCAAGCTTAATGCAAAATTTGATGTAGATTTGTTGCTCTAAGTCATTTTGAATGGGATGGCCACACAGTGCACATGCTTACTCACGGTGTCTACTGCCCCCTACTGACTAGTACAGTGTTCATGTATGAGCATTCCAGTCCACTCTCCTTGGCTGCCAGGTTACATCATTGTTGCGCAAATCATTCTCATTAACAATGGCTGGACTTCTTCCAGGACAGACCTCGTATCTATTGTAAAAACTTATGATACTGTCTATTTAAGAACTGCATTTTAATTTATTTATATTTTACCTCAAAATATAAAATTTAACAATAAACTTCTTTACTATTGATTTGGAAATGTAGCATAAACATCTGAGTTAAATTTTAAAAGTTATGGAACATATTTTTACTGCATTACCTTGGAACAAGTATTTCTTGACCCCCACTTTATCCAAACTCTTATAATATAAAAGGTTGTTTAAACAGAATTAAGAATTATTCCTAATACGTGCTGACCAAGAGGACAGTTGGCCTGTAGGAGGACCTTCTTTCTTTCCTTCATCTTTTCCTTTGCTACACATTTTAGAGAAATTATTTCTAGAACTCTTTTTACCACTTCCAAATGCTGGTTCTTGCTACATAATGGCAAAACATATAAATATTCAACACAAATACATACTCACTTGAGATATGACTCCACATAAAATGTTTTGTAAAAATTATTGTATAATAAGACTTTCCAACTTTTTCAGCTATTTATCCAAGAGACTTTTTAAGTACTTAAAGCTACTTGGGGGGAAAAATGGGACACAACCCAGAAAAAAATGTATTTTTCTATCTGCAAAGTCTTTTGGCTTAAATGCTGTAAGAAAAAAAAAAACACCAGTTGTTCTGACTCATCCTGTACATTTTAAAGTCAATACATTTAAATATAGAGCTGTATCAACATTTGAAATTGTTTCTATCCAATCAGTATGTGTGATGCCAATTTCATTTAGGGAAGGAATTTTTATCTCTTAACTGTAGAAATCATGCGCTTGGGTCATTGTATTCATTACACTGATACTGTTTTATTTTCAGATCTGAGTTTTCAGCAGAAGTCACAGGACTCTTAAAAGTTGATATTCCCTTAAAACAATGCAAATAAGGCACCTGCTTCTCTTCTATATTTCTTGGCAGATAGGTTTATTGAGATATTACATTAATATTAATAAAATTCAGTGAGGTCATTCAACTATCTGAGAGGGGTATTTATGTCTGTAAGCTATTGGGATTTTGAGAAGACTTCAAAAAGTATGCCAAGATGCTAGAGAGACACGTTTATTTTTCAGCACTTTTCCCAGGATAAGCTCACATGAAGTGAATAAAATAATTTTGTAATCTAAATTCTGAGGACAATAAAATTTACCATGTTTTCTTTGACTTCTAGAATAATAAGTACTTGATAATCTTCCTATTCTTGTAAATAACAGCTTTATTATTTTGCTTTTACCATATTATTTTTGGCATAGCAGAAAAGTATATAAGTGAAATGCAGAAGCCCCACTTCACCACAGACATGCACAAAAGAATAACAATCTCTATGATTTTATATGCATAATTACATATATTAAATTTGTATATATTCGTTACCATTTTAAATGAAGTTTTTGTACCAGTAAGATCTTTCAATAGGCTTTAAAATTTTAACCAGTAAGATCTTTCAATAGGCGTTAAAGTTTTTCTGTCTCATGTCTTGATTTGGAAGTTTTTGCATTCTAAAATTGCCAAAATTTTTCCCTATTCATCATCCCTGTTCTTGGAAATGTTTTTAGTCATTGTTTTCCACATGAGCATTTCTAATCCTACAAAAAGTTTGCTTCTATATGTTTTAAATACAGGTAGACTATTCTGTAGACCAAGGGACAGCAGCATTTATTTACTTGTCTTGTATTCTTTTCCTCCAGGGAAAGTTATGAAAGCATACACAGAGATAGTTTCAGAGCTACAGACAGTATTTGTTAATAGAAGTAGTATAATTGATTGGTTATCTCTTCATCTTGTCAGTATCATTGATTACATATAATTGATACAACCTGTAGTGATGTCCATCACAATATACCCCCCAAAATGGTTCATTTTCTGAATTTCATTTCCTGTCTTCCCCTGTTCTACAAAGAGAAATGAAGACAATATTACTGCTATCCTAGGAGACTTCAACAAATTTGGGCATATCATTTTTTTGAAAAGAGATTTTAGGAGATATGAGAATAAGGTAGAAAATAAATACAAAATCATTACCTTGACGTTACATGGTTTGTATTATAAAACTAAATGGTTTAGTTTACATTATAGGTTAAATGCTTTTAGTTTGTATTATAAACTAAATAATTTATATTATAAATTATATATTCTATTATATATTCTATTATAATGATTTATATTATAAATTATAATATAAAACAATTTATAAAATAATATAAATGATTTATATTGTAAATTATTTTAAAACAAAAATAGTATTAGATACAATACTATAAATTTTTTAACAGATGAAAGCAGTATTTTGAAATTTTTTTCAAAACAAAGAATTGTAATATGATTATCATTACCTATTGGAAGCATTCTTTTCACAAATAAATTTGGAAGACATTTAAAAACAATAAAATGACATTCTTTAATTTTCTTTAATTACATGCTGCAACATGCACAAATTTGTGAGTACAAATGCTAGTTTCCTAAAACTTTTACAAATTAAAACCAGTTTTTACATTTTGTCAAGTTCAGTTTTCTTGAACCATTTAAAAATTTTATTTTGTCTGCTTGGCTTTAGAGGGCACCACAACTGTTTAATTACTAACTGGTTCCAGCTGAAGTACCTGCCAACTTGATATTGGTACTTTCCTAATTAAAACTGTGTAATTAAATTTGTGATAAAATATAATTGACCTAAATTTAGGCCAAATTTGAACCTTCCACCTTGCCAAGAAGCCCTAATGATTTTAAATACATACAAAATTCTAAAAATTAATGCATACAAAATTCTAAAAATTAATAAGTGTGAGTTTTACCTTCCCTTAGTCTCTTTATACCCTAAGAGAGTTTGTGATCTACTGAAAAGAATGATGGGATTATTGGCTTGTTTGGCTTTCCCTCTACAATATTATCTAGTCACCTTCCCTAGCCTCTAAGTTCCCTGAAGTCACACTTAGTATCCTTATTTTTTGGTTTGTTTTCTTTTCCTTTCAAGATTTTATTTATTTATTTTTGGAGAGAGAGGAAGAGAGGAAGAAAGAGGGAGAAAATATCAATGTGTGGCTGTCTCTTGTGCAACCCCTACTGGGCACCAGGCCCACAATCCAGGCATATGTCCTGACTGGGAATCAAACCTGCAGCCCTTTGGTTCACAGGATGGCACTCAGTCCACTGAGCCACACCAGCCAGGGCTATAAATTCTTCCTGAACCAGCACATTCATATCCATAAAAAATCAGATCCTCTCACGAGTAAGAAAATATATGGAGTTCTTTGGGCAAATATGAGCAGCAGGCTTAGAACCACAATGTTTTCTGGCTACATGACCCACTTGAATTTGGTGATACCTCATATATTTGTGCAAACTTTCCTCAATTGAAACAAAAATTAGGTACTGATGATAAGGAACCATTTTGAGATACCTCTATGTTTGTTCATGAAGTGAAAAATTTCATGACATTTAGAATGTATTTATTAATGTTGATACTTAATACTGAATATTTGCACAATACTGATACTTTTAATTTTTTAAATGCCATCTGCCTATCAAAAATACAAGAGCATAAACAAACTTATAGTGCTAGCAACAATCAGTAAAAAACTAGATAGTCTGATAATGTGATCAAAGAAGGAAAGAAAATAATGTCCATAATTTAAGAAAAGTTTTTAGTGAAGTATTTTAAGTCAACAAGGATGCATACACTTTATTTTTTTTATTTATTTATTTTTTAAATCCACTTTTTTTTTTAAATTTATTATTTATTTATCTTTTAGAGGGGAAGGGTAGGAGAGAAGGAGAGGGAGAGAAATATCAATGTACGGTTGCCTCTCATGTGTCCCCTGCCGGGAACTGGCCTGCAACCCAGGCATGTGCCCTGACTGGGAATCGAACCGCGATCCTCTGGTTAGCAGGCCCGCGCTCAATCCACTGAGCTACACCAGCCAGGGTGGATGCATACACTTTATATTTCAAGTTTTAAATTGTTAACTAAGACTGAGAGTTTAAAGACATTATTAACTTATGAATAGGCCCATGTCTTGGCTTTCTCAGATGAATCCTGATGAAATTATGCTCCCTGAAGACTGTCAAATAAGCTCTGTAAGTATCTGGGTACAGAACAGATGATTTACAAGAGAAATGCTACTACCCAATGTATGAGGATATCCCCAAGGCACCGTCAAGATCTCATTTATTATCCTGAGCCAAACAGTGCTTGACCAACATGGAAAAGCATGAAGAGTGATGCAGAATGTCCCAGACTTCTTACTTCTGAGACTTGAGGTACTATTACCTTTGATTTCTGAGTGAGACACTAATTCTCTTGAGTTAATTTTAACAACCAATCTCTCTTAATTCATCCTCAACAGATACTTGTTGAAATAATGTTATTGTTTATCTCTCTCTCCCCTCTTGAATGTAAAGTTACTCAATAAATATTTACTGGATAGGTGAATGTACGATAGTTTGCTTTACTAGTAGGATAAAATATCAACCTTTTATTTATATTTTAAATTAATAATTCTAGTAAGGTAAGAATATTTGCCATTTTTTTTCTACAATTGAACCAGCTGATATGTATATTTAAACAATCTTTAATATGGTTGAAGACCTCAGAACTTTCTCAATAAACTGGTTTCCTTCTTTGTCTTTTGAATTTTTAGGGGATACCTTTGGAAAAAAACAAAATATTCATTAAATTTGTGATGCAATTCAGGCATTTGATACCATGCCCAAGGTCTAACATCTTAAAAGGTTAGTTGAATCACACAATTCTCATAATTCCAGGATGAAGTTCTCTCAGGCCTGTATAACAGATAATGGCTAAGACAAAAGTAAAAATGTAATTTTCCTGTGCTGTTCCACAGATTCCCATTTAAAAACTGGACTCTGTTATACGATATTCAATAAAGCTTAAAGGAAAACTTGAAATTGTCCATGGTTTCCAATGATGTTGCCAAAAAAAATGCTGTATCTTCAAAAAAAATGTTGGAGAAGTTCCGCTTGCACCCTAGTACTTCATGCTCAGCTCATCTGCCTCCATCAAAGCACCAGATATCTCCGGCACATGAACAAAGGGAAGTGGGAGCTTGGGAAGTAAAGAAAGGAGTTTTTCTTTATATGTGAAAAATATGTTATTAACTAGTATAAAATAAAGTTATAAAAATCTTGGAATCTCAGGACTAGAAGGGACTTTAAAGCCAACTTTATCTAACTTACCATCAGTTAAATCAGTTTTATTGATTGTGTCTCTCTCAGTATACTTGAAAATCAGTTGTGATAATGTACTTATTTCATTTATATTGATTCTTTCTGTTTATAAACAAATTTTATTAAAAATACTTATCTTTTAATGAATATCTCTAAATGTTCCACCAATGAAGGTGTGATTGTTACACTAAGATTTCTGGAGTCAGTCTTTCTACTGACTTTCTGGATCTTCTGCTTTCAAGCTATATGCACTGTTAAGCCAATCACAAATGAATAAAAGATAAAAACAGCATTTACCTCTTAGAGTCTTAACTTACCTTTTCTTTATGGAAATGGAGACAATATTAACTCACTTATAATATTTTTTAGAAGAATGAATAAGGTTAATGAATAAAGTATCTATTATATGAGTGCTGTCCAGAAAATATTCCGCCATGTACTATGAAAAATAGAGGCATTTATTGAAGATACAAGATACAAAAAATATTGTACATAAGGACAATGATGCTTCAGTCCCCTTCAAAGTAGTCATCTTGGGACCTCACTTAGTTCTTCAGTATCTCTTCCACTATTCAAAACACTGCAAAATCTTTTGTTGGAATTGCCATCAGCTGCACCATAGTAGTTTCCTGAATCTCAATGGTCTGAAATCTCTTCCCTTTCAAAGGTGATTTTAGTTTTGGGAAAAGCCAGAAGTTACAGGGTGCCAAATCTGGGCTGCAGGGTGACTAAATCACCTGAGTGATTTGATGTTTCACCAAAGAAACTGCAGGAAACGTGATGCATGAACAACATGTTGTCCTGATGAAGCTGCCAATCACCAGTTGCATATAGATGTCACTGGTTCATCATATTGCATCTCTCAACCAACAGAGAACATTGAGGTAGTTCTTAATTGTTTGGCCTGCTGGGATGTACTTATGATGGAGAACTCCTTCCCAATCAAAAAACACAGTTAACATTGTCTTGATCTTGTTGTGACTTTGCCACACATTCTTTGTACATGGAGAATCAGGTGACTTCCATTGGGATGACTAGGCCTTTATTTCTGCATTATAGCCATAGTCCACATCCATCTTCAGTAATGACCGTATTGAGAAAACCTGGTTCATCAGTAGTGGTTTTAATCAATCCATTAGTAACTGCAGGACGATGTTTCTTCTGCTCTGGTAGAAGAAGCCATGGAATGAATTTTGCCATAACACATTTCATGCCATGATCCTGTGTCAAAATCTCACACACAATAGTTTTTGGAATCCTCAGATCAGTATCTAGTTCTCACACTGCCAGTTGCTAATTGTTATTGATTATAGCCTGTACATGTTCAGCATTCTCAGGTGTTCTGCTTGTTGCAGGCCTTCCAGAACATGGATCACTTTCAACAGATTCTCAGCCATCTTGAAGCATTTGTGCAATGGTTTTATTTGCTCTACATTCATTGCATCATCTCTGAAAGCCTTCAGAATCATCCAAGTAGTTTCTGCGGAGGAATGTTCAAGCTTAATATAAAATTTGATTAAGATTTGTTGCTGCACTTTATCAGTCATTTTTAATGTGACGGCTGCACAGTACACACACTCACTCAATGGTGTCTACTGACCCCACTGACTAGTACAGTGAAGTCATCACTGTTCACACATATGCATTTTAGTCAACTTTCCTTGGCTGCCAGGTGACACGGATGTCATGCAAATCATTCTCATTATATTAGCAATGGCTGGAATTTTTCCAGCCAGACCTCCTAAGTCAGTTCTCAAAACTGACAATTGTTTTTATCAAATTACTTCTTTATCTTATCCTATTTTCTCTGATCTCATTCTAACACATTTCTTTAATGGGTATGCTAAGAATTGGACACAGAGCTGCTGGTCCAATTATAGTAATGCAAAGTAAAGCAAAATTAATTCACTTCCCTTTTGTGAAATAGGTTTCTAAAAAATCATGTTTTAATCTATATTTGTTGTTTGGTCTTTTATTCATACCATTATCATGTTTATTGCTATAGTATTAGCATTATCATGGTATTTCCTGAAGGCTTTGAATAAACTTTTTATTCAAAATATCATCCATCCACCCACTAATGAGGTCTCATACATCTTCTAGAATGCCAGTGATGACCCAGAACTATGTGGACATATATCATCAAAAACAAGTATTAAAAATCAACACTGATGTCCAAACCACTATTTCAGGGACAGTTTAATTACAAGGATAATAGAATTGATTATTTTAAAAATTGTCATTGTAGGCCCATTTCTATTTGAACCATTTGAACAGAGTAGAAATCTTTGCATCTCCTCCCAACCCCAGTTCCAGCAACCTGTGATAAAAAGTGCAATATCTGATAGCTAGCGATACTGAGCATCTTTTCATATGTGACAGTCACCAGAGGGGAGAGGGGAGGGAGTTTCAGGGGAAAAGGGGAAAGGTTTACAGGAACAAGTATAAAGGACACATGGACAAAAACTATGGAGGGGGTGGAAATGGGAGTGAGGTGTGGAGGGCTGGAGTGGTGGGCTGGGATGGGAGTAAAAGACAGAAAACTGTACAAGAATAACAATTAAAATAAAATTTAAAAAAGTGCAATATCACTGTCAACTAGAACACAAAGTCTCTATTTTATTGACATATTTTTTAAAAACTAATTATGGTTAGTCATAGTCTATATTCTACAATTTTCATTCATCAAAACTACTTCAGCTGAAGATTTTCTACATATGTTAGAAAGAAAGCCTACTAGAAGCTGGAAATTTAAAATCAAATTTCTGATTAAACTGACAGAGTACATACCTCTATTTTTTCATCAACATAAAGTCAGGAACACATGAACATTATTAAACAAGGTGGAGATACATGTACTGAGTATAGACCACTAAAGTAAAGATAGGCTAACACTATGAACAGTAGCCATACTTGGGATTTTAGTTATTTTATAGCCATTGTGATTTATTTATAGAAAAAAAATTTGCCTAGCAAAACATTACTTGATTAAAGCCTACTAGAAACTTGAAATTAAACATTAAGTTTCTGATCAAACCGATAGACAACAAACCCAAGGAAAATCATTATACTACTCCTTGTTTAACTGAGGGTGAATAGAGAGGGAAGAATAGGTAAGTTGTCTGCATTAAAAAATACATACGTACAACTTTCAGAACAACAGAAATCGCAAATTGAAGACTCAGTGGAAAAAGAGTTTTCAAAGGTGAATTATTAAGAACTGGTGAAAAGTTTAGAAAACTATTTGGCTTGTCAATAGGATGAGAAAAAAATATGGTATATTTTAAAAAGGAGCAGAAATAAATTAGAAGACAAAAGGCTGAAAAGATAATGTATTAGAATAATTTTTTAAGGAGAATCATGATTTCACTAATGTGAGATATGAATCTGAGAGCAACAAATGAACAAACGAGAAAAAAACTCACAGACACAGACAAGAGTTTGGTTGTTACCAGAGGGAAGTGAGATGAGGGATATTAAAGGATAAAGAGTGCCAAATATACAGTGACAGAAGATGGTTTGACTGTGGGTGGTGGGCACACAATGCAATATATAGATCATGTGTCACAGAAATGTATTCTTCAGACCTATATAATCTTGTTAACTAACCAATGTCACCCCAATAACTTTAATTTATAAATATAAAAATAAAAAAGGAAATAAATTATGAAAGAATTTTGAATAAAATTAAAATCTCTATTTAAAAATAACTAAAAATTTTACATGGCTTTGCAATGAATTAGTTCAGTATAATATTTACAAATGACAAATGAGTTTTCTCAGAATTCGAAGGAAGGAACAATATTAATTAAATGATAGAAAAAAGAGGTAAGACATAGGGGTCAATAAAAGAAATATAATGTGGGAGTAATTTTTATTGTAAAAGAAGAAATCACAAAATACTATATAGAAGTCAATATTCACAAATTATAACTATGTATATTTAATGGATTCCTAAATTATAGTCAAAATCAATGAAGAGCAGCTCATTTTAAGAATCATTCTGGTGATCTAAGTTGGATTAAAAGAATAAAGGAGAACCCAATAACCATTCAAAAAATAACAGTATACTAAGATTCAAACACATGAATAAGATATTTCAGGCATTAGATTTTGCTCTTACTGTATCAAATTCCAGAAGTCAATAGAGAAATTGATAATGAATTTTGAAAGAAAAATTGTGTGAACTAGGAATTTTACTCCAATTCAATTTTATTTTATGTGAGGGTCACAGAAACACAGACTAATATAAAATAACTGGGAAATATATCACACATATAAATGTGAAAATGTTGATGAATAATGTAATCCAGCCAGCATATAAAAACATTAAAATTAATAATCTAGGGTTACATAAATCATATACTGACAATACTAGTGATAACATTTTATCAACTAAATAACATCCAAGTTGCCATAAAAATATTAAAAAGAAGTATTACCTCAGCAAATCATGCCTGAATTGCTACTCTAATGTACTTATAACAATATTGTAATGTACCTTTTCTAATGATTTCTGTATCTTTTTTTTAAAGTGGAATTTTTTTTCATTATCCATCATTTTGAAAACCAGTATGGAATTCTGCCAAAGAAATTCCCCTGTAAGGGGACTTTAGCGGTTGTAGTTTAGTATTGTTCAGTATCATAGCAAGGTAATCCTCAGAAATTAGATATCATGTATATCAATGTACAGATATATATATAACTTCACATATAATGTATAATAAATTTACATATACTTTGGAATATATCACACATATAACAATAAAAATGTTGGTGGATGATGTAGGAAAATACAAATTTGTAAGTAATACCAAAAAAATAGTACATAAAAATGTTATAGCTATTATTGTTGCTATCTTTTCTAAATGTCCACATTTGCTAAATTGTCTTTGATAAACATGTGTTACTTTTGAATTTAAAAAATAATAATTAATAAACATTAGTTTGGGTCAGTCACACTTGTTACCCATATAAATAAACTCTATCTTTATTGATTTGATAGGTTTCTAGAACTAATATAGGATAATTCTGATTTTTGTTCTGTTAGATTTGGTCCATTGCTTTGGTCAGTAAAACCAGAACAATGGACTGAATTCTTTTTTTTGCAAGTGGATCTTGGTGCTTATTGTATTTACTGCCTTTTCCAGCTCTGTGTCACCCACTAATTTGATGAGAATTTCTTTAACATTTCCATCTAAACCTTAAGTTAGAGCCAAGAGAATGCCATTCTAATTTGATGTAAGTGTAGTAGGACCTTCAGGTTTCTGTTGTTCCAGCAAGACTAATTAACCTATTTGCCCTTGATTCAGACTCCTCTTTTTCCCCTTATTCACAAGTCTATTATGAGGAATTTAACCTAAAACACTCTGTTGAATATTAGTTATATTGCTTTGATCTACTAATTTGATATACAAGTATTGTTCATGGGGCTCCTGGTAGGCTGCTCCAAAATATCTCCAAGTGGCATACTGACTATTTTGAGTTAAAGTTACTTTAGAAACAGCCAGTGCAGGAAGAACACTTTGACCCTCCTTTCTGTCCCTGGAAACAATTAAATCTCCCATGTGAAAGGTACTTACTTCTTCCTGCACCTGGAGGTAGAGAAACTTTCTTATCGCCAGAGATAGAAAATTCAGGGCTGAGAAGGCTGTGTAAATAATCCTTACTTTCTTCACTAATTAATACCTAAGCCCAAATTCATTTTGTCAGTTCTTCAAAAATTTATCATTGTATAAAAGGTATATTAACAGGCTGCTTTGGTCATTTCCTAGGTCTCACATCTATGAGACCTACATACATACAAATTAAATTTGTTTTATTTTCTCTTTTTTTCTTCTGTTAATGTCTTGTATCAATTAAATTATTAGGCCAGCTAAAAGGACCAAGATTCTGGTCCTTGGGGGAAAGTTTCCTGTCCCAGACACTATTAAAAAAAAAAAAAAGAAGACTAGGTTAGTCTCAGATATCTTGCTCATATCTGAATATCTAAATAAAAACTTTGCTGATGGGTTTAACAAAATATCAAACGTCAGTTTATTCTTAATACTCATTAAATATAAAACACTTTTGCTGCCTCAAAATACTAAAAGTATCAAGATTTTACCATTTGAGTATGTTATACAAATGGCAGAATATGAAAGGAAATTAAATTAACCCCCCAAAAAAACTTAACCAACTTTTAAAATTTTAATGTATTAGAAAATTATGATAAAAAGGCATTCAAAAAGTTGAAAGAGTAAACCTGAACACCATAACAGTTTTTTTTTTAGTCATAAAATTTGGTTTAATGGATACATAGGTACCATTAAGAATCAAAGCCAGAAGGAACGGAGTGAGGGAATCAGCCTTAAAACAAGGAAACTCATAATAAGCTGCCTTGTCATAGGAACTGTAGAAATACTAGAGATCAACAAATAATGATTTATTCTCATTACAATAAAACATACAGAGGATATCCCATGCATCAGTCCTATGGGAACTAAGATGAACTATTATTTTACTAATATATTATAAACATTAAATAATGCTTAGAAGTAATTATTTAAAAAAAATTTTAGTGATCAAATTACAGCCTATTTTTGATTATTATAGTTTAAGACAATTTTCAAATAATTATTGGCCAAACATACACATGGTTGCTTTTATTGCTTTTATAAAGCTGAAGAGTAGCAAATTTATTTTACTTTTCCAATTCCATAATTCTGGGTGTTGCCCCAACTTACATTTTCTAGTGAATAATTTTAAAAGAATATTGAATTCTTTCATCCTGGATAACTTACAAAGATCTACAGTCTTATCTCTGCCTAGTGGGTTATAGAAATTAATGTATTCTTGACTTAAAGAAAGGTGAATAAATGAATTAATTAATAGAAAATTAATGATTAA
Organism: Glossophaga mutica; assembly: GCA_039655065.1. Lineage (NCBI taxonomy): Eukaryota > Metazoa > Chordata > Mammalia > Chiroptera > Phyllostomidae > Glossophaga > Glossophaga mutica. The sequence continues at coordinate 59,768,215 of CM077305.1, read as the reverse complement.
ATCATCTATAAGATTAAGGAAAAGAATAAAGGACAGGGGGAAGAGAACACACTATCTAGAAAAAAACACTTAAATCAACCATAAATTAATATACTAGGTAGGTTCCTGGATAGAATTACTGGTCCTTAGAATAAACAAATATGGAGATAATGGAGCAAAATACAAGGGAGATCTTTTCAGTCCAATCTTGAACTATTTTTAGATACTGGAATAATATATCTTTAATATTTTAACTGTGGAAGTGTTCAATATGCTAGGAGTATTTTAGTGGGATTAAAAATGGTTATTGGAATCCATCAAATTGCACTTACAGTACATTATTTAGACATTTTGCTAGTGCACATCCTAGCAAAGTGGTGAAATGCTGGCTTTAATGTACATAGACAAGTGTTCCAAATTCAAATGCAGTACTCACTAGCTGTTGGCCTCAGACAGAAAACTTCATTATTAGCAGAATGACTGTACTATAATATCAATACAATAATGTGAATAAAGACATTGCCACTAAGTGGAGACTGTTAATTTTTTCTACCTTTGATTCACATAGTTTACCTACCATTCATTAATATATGCAATTTCTTTAGACCATGAGTTCATTTATAATCATATATACTAACCCCTTTCTAATTTAAAGAATAAAATGATAATCCAAGCACTTAGCATGTGAGAAAGAAGCTCATGTAATTATACTGCTTAAAAAGACCTCAAATCTTTGGGTTTGTTTTGTTTTCAGCCATATGGTACTAGAGCACTACCTTGCCAAAAGTTAAGCAGGTTGGAAGAATGTCATTTTGCAATGGCTCAATTACAATAAAAAAAAAAACTAAATTTTTCATAGCTAACCCTGTTCTAGCATCAACCAAGAACAAATAAAGCTGTGGCATTCTAAGAATGCTACCAATCTAAATTGTTCAACCTAACTTAATCTTCAGTCTGCATACGTAGTTTTGATCAATTTATTGACCTTCCTATTCCATGTCATCTTCAACTTCTGTAAACCTGGATTACCTATTCATAATTTTATTGGTCTATGTAAGTGAGTTTCTTCAGTCTTGCTTTCATATGTCTCTTCATATGAAGGAGAACAGGCTTAGAACCATGTTACTCCTAATTTTATTAAGACAATGGTTGTTAATCAGGGGAAATTTTGCCATTACCACCCATGCTATTTACTGATATCTGAAGACTTCATTTGTTACAACTTGGAGAGGAGGGGGGGTCGTGCTACTGAGGCCAAGAGAGGAAGAGGCCAGGGGAGCTGTAAACATCTTACAATGCCCAGGCAGACCCCTACAACAAAGATGTATGCAGCTCAAAGTATCCCTAGTGCCTACGTTGAGAAACCATGCTTTAAAAATAAATACTGAGAGTCATCGAGTGCTGTTCTAGGTGATAGTAATAGAGTGAACAAAACAAAGTCTTTACTGTCATGCAGCTTACATCCTAATAAGAAAATAGAAAATAAACAGAAAACAAATAACTAACATGGTTTTAAAATTGTCAGGTGCCACAAGAATAAAGCACCATAAATAGATAAAATGTGAGTGATACAAGAAGTAGGGAAGAAGACAGCCAGAATATTATTTGTAGGACAGAACACAATTGCCAAATAACATGTTTTGTTTTGTTTTGTTTTTCTCACCCCTCCGTTGTCACTGAACTTACTCTCCTTTATGTAATTATCTTGTCCTAAGTTACACAGTAAGAAGTCTAAAGAAAAAAAAAAAGCACAGCAAAGATAAATATTAAATAAGTATGATTTACTAAACTCACATTTGATAGCTTTCAGCATATCTTTTGGTGAATATTGATTATAGAAAGCTTGATTTCAATAAAACTGAAAAATAATTGTTCTTAATCTAAATGGTTGCACACATAGATTAAAATATCAAGCTGTTTTGGGAAGGTTTTACTTTTATTTAAACTTTTTAAAGTAAGAACTACTCAAGAACTATTGATGAAAAACAGAGTAAAGGTTGAAAAGCAATGTTATCCAAAAACCTAGGTCAAAAAAAAGTTAAGACAAGGGTGAGGTAAATATAAAAACACTCATGGCAAAATAGCTATTCTATGTAATTGTTGTTGATTAAAATCCACGTAATAGAGATGGAGCTGGAAATTGGTTATATAGTAACTCAACCTGCATTATGATTAACCTGCATGAGATGAAAGTGCCCTTTAAATAACATCAGGAAGCAGTCAACCTAAAATGTAATCAATGTAAAATAAGCCATAAATTTACAAAAGTTATGAAAGTGTATTGAAAAAAGAATGAATGAGGCTGTAAAGATGAATACCAATGGACAATGGTCACCAAGGAGGCTGCAGGGGATGTTTCAGAGGGGAAAGATTTGTCACTGTGTCTCCCTCCCTGTGGAGGTGCATCTCCTGCTAGTCTACAGAGTAGGGTATCAATTCAGCCTGTGAGTGTTGTACAAACTTTCCCATTAGAGTTTACTAAGAACTGATGAAATGAACTCTTGGTGTACAAGCTGGTCTGTGCTGTGCCCGTTTTGGCAGAGAGATTCCCTAAAAACTGAAATTTTATTTTGTGTTTTATGTTAAAATACTTACTTGCATTTTGAAGTTCTTTGCATACTCTATAACTTGTGTTTGCTTTAATACAAATATTTTGGGATGGCTTATCTATTACTGATAAAAATTAAATTTTGCTGTAAAATTGATACTCTAAAGCAAAGCATCATGTATTCACACATAACAAGCAAAATAGAGATGGACTCATGGAGAACAGGCTAACAGCTCTGGGTGGGGTTGAGGGGTGATGGGATCCAGCAAAAAAGAAAAAGGACTCATGGACATGGAGAACAGTGTGGTGATTGCAGGGGGCAGGGTGAAAGTGGAAGAGAGTTTAAGGGTGAGAAACGGTACTGGAAAATATAATAAAAATAAAGTATTTAAAACAAAAGTACTCTAGTTTGGAAATCAAAGTTTAGTCTGCCAGCTGGAATAAAAATACATGTTCTCCTAGAGCTACATCTACCAAGTAGATTTTTAATATTAATCAAGTTTTTTAATTGTTTCAATTCTTGGAATAGGATCCCCTGGCCACTGGACACTAATGTTTTGTCAATATAGCAGAATGCTTCCCAATACGAATTAGTAAATTAGTAATATCATTTACAAACCAGTCTTAGAATGTGGGTTAAATAAGTTGCATACTTGTTTCCACTAATTATCATAATATTAGTTTTTCACAAAGCTAAAGTAGGAGATGTTATATCCCACAGTGCTGACTAAAGACCACAATCTTGTATAGTTCATCTAGAAGCTTGCACTCATGTCTTGGCTGGCTTCTTCACTGTGTGGAAGAAAAAACTGGATAAAAGAGATGAGAGATGAGATATCAGCCCTTACTTCAAAACTTTAAATCCTAAGATACTTCATCACTTCCTCATCAAAATAAATTTTTATCCTTCCAATCCCAGCACCTTGCCGTTAATATTGGGAAAGAGGGAAAGGATAGTCTATAAGACATTAACTAAATGTTAATCCTTCACATGAAGACCCAAAGAATACACAAAGCAACGTGTGATTGTAAGTTTGCATCATGACTTTCTTTTTTCTTTTTTTAGGGGTAGTATATGTGTATACTTTATTTTTTAATTCAATATTTAATGTATTTTTTCCATTACCAGTTAGTCCCCTTCTGCCCTCCTCCCTGCAGCAATCACCACACTGTGGTCCATGAGTCCTTTTTCCTTTTTCCGTAATCCCTCCACCCCCTAACCTCCTCCCACTAGCTGTCATCTGCTCTCTATCGATAAGTCTGTCTCTGTTTTGCTTGTTAGTTCAGTTTGTTCATTAGATTTTACATATGGGTGAAATCATATGGTATTTGTCTTTCTCCGACTGGCTTATTTCACCAGGACCATCCATACTGTCTCGAAGGGTAAAATTTTCTTCTTTTTTAGAGCTGAGCAGAATTCCATTGTGTAAATGTCCCATAGCTGTTTTACCCACTCAAATATTGATGGACACTTGGGTTGCTTCCATATGTTGGAGATTGTAAATAATACTGCAATGAACATAGGGGTGTTTATGTTCTTTCAAATTAGTGTTTTGGGTACCTTCGTATATATTCCTAGAAATGGGATTGATGGGTCAAAAGGCAGCTCCAACTTTAATTTGTTGAGGTATCTCCATACTGCTTTCCACAGTGGCCACACCAATCTGCATTCCCACCAACAGTGCTGTATATAGTTCATAAATTTACATACTTGTGTCTAATAAAAATTTACAACTGGGGCAATCAGTTCTTATTATTTTTTATTGATTATGCTATTACAGTTTTCCCAATTTTTCCTTCCTTTATCCCCCCACCACCCTGTTCCCCAACCCTCCAGCATCTTTGCCCTTAGTTCATGTCGATGGGTTGTACCTATAAGTTCATGACTTTCAAACTATAGCATTATAGTAAGTGAAGATCTTGAAGTAGCATCTCAGTTGTATCCATGGAGTCTTTTGTTGACTCATGGTCTATCCCATGATCCCACCAGGCCCTTTGCCTGCCTTTTTTATAGGTCTGCTTGCTAGCACTTGCCTGCATGCACACTGTCCCCCTCCTTCTCTCTCTCCCTCCCTATCTTTCCACCCCATCCAGGACCAATTAGTCCCTTTACTTCCTTTAGTTCCTTTGTTTCCTATCATCTCACCCTGAAACTCTGGCTTTGTTTCATATTATGCTTGGTCATCAGAATATGTGAATGTCATTCCAGAATTTCTGATTCTATTATTAAAAGAAAAATGGGTCTGTGGATCACGTTTGTAGAAAAAGTATTAAAGAAAAAGAGGTCCTGCCTTTGGTACCCTTAACAAAGTTCTCTTTTTTTATCCTCTTAATCTTAACATGTGATAGAAAAATAGGGGAAGTGGCATAAGAGTGGGTGGAAATAAATGCACAGGCAGACCTTTAAACAGAGTCATTTTACTGATAATCTTAAAAACAAAACAACAGAAAAAAATCTGGGATACCCAGAGCACTAGAATTAGCCTCTCTGAATGCAGGGAAAATACCAATAGGGAAGGCTTGCCAGGCTTGTTGATATGTTTTCTTAAGTTCTCACACCACCACTCTATAACACATTAAGACACATAGGCAGCAACTACTTCAAGATGCAATACTTCTTTTTTTGTCTTTTAAAAATTAATTTCTTTTTTTATTGTATTTTTTCCATTGCTATTTATTTTCTTGCTTTGGTCAATACAATTTGAGGTCGTATAATATGATTTGTGCCATTCTCTATGGATTACCTTGTGTGGCTGAGGTAATTGTGAAAGTATCTGTTACTAGGTAAGATGGCATAAGTTTAACGCAACCTGGAATGTTAGATGCAGCCCTGGGTAGAGCTGCCTGGACCCAGGGTAAAATTTATGTAACTGAGAAATAAACTCATTATGACATGCTATTGAGGTTTTGAGGTTATTTTAACTACAGTATACACTAGCATATCCTAACTGATATACATGAAACTTTTCGATAATGATATCTGTCTATTAATAACACAATATTATGTTCTTAATGAGGTCTCTGAATTAAAGTATAATTACTTTATACAGTTCTACATATTTTACATATTTTGTTTCATATACACTTCATATGAAATAATTTATATTGGTTTAGAGAATGTTTAGGGGTTATCATCAGTCATATTTTATAATAGTAGTCATTTTCCTCTCAGTATATTTTTATTACTTCACTTTTATTATGTTTTAGTAAGTATAATTATCATATTAATATAGCTTTTTCCAAATGAAGATAACTCCTTCTTAGAAGCAATAATTACATCCTTTTTTGGAGCCAGACCTGTAAAACTAAAGATGGGAAAGAGGATTGTGTGTATGTGTGTGTGTCTGTGTGTGTGGTGATTAAGACTTCCCCAGAGCTTCACTGTTGAATTTCTTACTCTAATCCAGAAATTGAGCATCATAGCAAATTCTCAACAAGATAATTATCTTACATATAATGCTATACAATGTTATTACTTTAATACAAACACACATGCTTTTAGTGCTTCCTTTCTGGATGGCTTAATTTAAGTACCCACATCATGCATGTCTCCTAATTGCACTTTAATATTAAATCTACATAGAGAGAACCCACAGAATAATGTTGAAACATGAAGCCTGTCCAATGCAGTATCAGGGTTCTGTCACAGATACCATGGGGCTAATTTAGAATTCATGCTGGAAGTCAGAACTTGAGCAAATTGAAACTCGTGTAAATTTGAAAACTAGAATGGGTGGAAATATCTCAATAAGAAGTTCAACACTCTGTGTCCTTGGGGACTTTGGGTTTAGAGCACAGAAATGCAGCATTTGTGAAATGTCATATATTTAGAAGTTTTACAGAAAAGCAGTGATCTCTTCTTTATCTTCCATGTAGAAATATGGCCAAAACTTGGCTTTGTCCTTAACATGATCACCAAACTCAGGATGAGAGCATTCACGTTTATTTGAAAACTTGTAGTGTTCTTAAAGAGAACATGGGAAGGGTACTGAGGGTGAGAGGAAACATCCCACTGCGCACCTTTCCAGTTCTCCACAGGTGTATGTTTATTTGATGGATCTGGAGAGGCAGCTTGTAAGTGGCAGGGACATAGATACTTCCATAGCTGAAAGTCTTGAGAATAAGGTGGAGAAAGAGAGGCTAAGGTAGGGTCAGGGCAGGATTGTTGATGAGGACTAACGATACCTGTAGGAGAATCTCTTGTCAGAGCTCAAGGCACCAGTGGAATCAATGTAGTTAGCAGAGTAGAGCATGGAGGCAAAGTGAGATCAGCAAGTTAGCGCAAACTATCCCCGCAATAGTGCACAACAGTTTCCAGATTTAGCACAAGTGTTTAGACACAGACACAGGAATCACAGTGGTAGGCCAGGTACAGGTAAGAAAAGAATTAGTGGTGAAGGGGAAGGTAGTGTGGACACACAGTTGAGGCATGCACCATTCCATATAGCATCCATTAGTGCTCTCCACCACATTGTCTGTGGGGGAGCTGGGAGGAACTAGGCATGTTGTTCACTTGTCCACAATTTCAATGGGCATCCATGAGGACCTTTTAATGCATTTTTTTAATAGTGGTTAAGAATTTTGTCTCTGAAGCCAGACTACTTAGCTTGGTGTTTCAGTATCACTGCACAGCTCTGGGTCCCTGAGGCAGGTTAACTACATTTTCTCGGTCTAAGCCCATTACCTATTAAATAAAGACAAGAAAAGTTGGACTTATCCCCAAGATTGCTGTGATTAATAAATAATATAAAGACACTGTTGGGTACATAATAAAGAGCATTTTCTGCAGCTGTTAAATCTACTTATATTGTAACCATGTAATAATTACCATATCCCTATCCCTGAACACAGGTGTATTTTTCATACATGGATGCTAGGGATATTGTGAATAACAACACTGATCTGGTTTCCATTTTTATTCTGATTTTTGAGAGTCATAGGAAAATTCACTGGACTTCATAATATGTATCTTTATTTAATAAAATTAGTAATTTCATTAAAATAGTAATTTTATTAAATTAGCAAAATTGGTAATTTTATTACTAATTTTAGTAATAAATGCTACTAATGCTACTGATATGTTTTTATTTTCATATAGTCTTTTTCATCTTGTTACTTTTATTTTCTTTTAGACAGTGAGCTCCACTAAGCTTCTTAAATCATTGTAGGTGAATTAGGTGATATTGGTTTTTTTGGTGTGTAGGATTTGTGTAGAATAATAATAAAAACTTCACTTGGATATCAGACTCTAGAAAACTTTGCCCATCAGTCAAGTAAAGATATTTACACAAAAGTGGTGAGGAGAGAGGCTAGTGAAAATTTCTGAACAGGGCAGAGTCATAATGGTTTTGGAAATTATTCAGGCACAATATTTAAAAAGAAGTAGAAAGGGCAGGGAGGTCAGTTGGGATGTAAAGACTGGGTCTGAGGGAATGAGTAATTATCCAGTTTATAGCAGTTTGTAGAGGAGTAAGAAAGAGGAGGTAATACAAGGGGATTAAATTGATATAACTTGGGAAAATGACTAAATATTGGGACAAGAATTGGGAGCAGCAAAATAATACATAGGTCAAATATTTTCTCCAATAATATTTAGTACTCAACAGGCAATTTTTGTAGAACTTGCTGAGGGAAAAAGCAAAATTTCCTTTGCTATAGAGATAACTTTGATTTTAAAATTTATGCTTTGAGAAATTACAGAAAGAAAGAGTTCTATGAAATTATTAATGTTTCTTTGTATTAGCATGTGAGTTCTTCAGTTTATGCCTATGTTTAAAAAAGACACATAGAAAATGGGCAGAATCCGAAGACTGTAAGATGAATTCCATGTGGGTCCTGTGGACAATATTTCCCAGTCACAAAAAACAAGTAAAACAATTTTTTTTACCACTTCCATATCAAAGAGGAACTAAGGAATTATAACACTGGTTTGCTCCCCTGTGTATCAGCGGGGTTTCTGCAGCGATTCAGCGGTAGGACCCCTGAAGTGGGGAGCAGAGCAGGGCAGAGCAGCCGGGGCTTTAGGCTCCCAATTGCCACTTCAAACCTGAGCTATTCATGTTTTATGTGGAGCTCACTATTATAAGATTCTGTTTGAAGAAATAACTCTGTGACTAAAAGAACTAAAATCACAATTTTATGGCCTTTGTAATTCTTGAATACAATTATGTTAGAATTAACTACACAGCAACATCATCCCCATTTTCTAGAATCAGTTCAATTATTTGATTCTCTACAGAAAGTCTTGAGTCAAAGAACCACATTTGGATTTTGATTTGAATGATACGTGTATCTGATGGTGTGCAGTATGTGACAGTTGCATTCAGGCTTCAAGTGCCCAGAGCAGGTGGGACAGAGAGATGTCCTTAGGAACTGGCTGAATCCTCCAGGCCTCTGCTCAGGCAAGTCACACATCATGCTCTGGGGGAAGTCACTTGGCCCATGGCATTTTTATAGACATGATCTTTCTGGAGCCATCTGTGGCACACATTTAGTTTCTCAGGTCCCAAACCAATATGTCTTGAAGCACATAATTACTTCATTAAGATTTCTGCAGACATTGCAATGGGAAAATACAGGAATAAGAGTCAATTTCCTTCGACACTGATATTGTCACTCCTGACAAGGGTTTTGGCAGGGGGTAAAGTTCCATGGCTAAGAGAAAAACATTGCTTATAGAACCTGCTATAAAGTTTGCAGATACAGTTTTGTAGACTCTAATAAATACCTGACTGATTTTGAGATAAGAGATTAAAAGGTAGGCTAAACTATATTAGTTATCTATTACTAGATAACGAACCACTCAAAAACAAAATAATGTATTATCTGTCATGGTTTCTGAATGCCAGAAATATTTACAGGATCTAGTAACAATGGTTAGCCTCTCTCATGACATTTTGGGCTTTAACTGGAAACAGTAAAAGTTGGGTGCTGGAATAATCTGAAGGCATATCATTCACAGGTACATGATGGTTTATCCTGACTTTGCAGTCTTAGCTAGGACTATAGCTGGAAAAGTTAAATGTGGTATCTTCACATGACCTAGTCTTCCTTGCAACATTATGGCAAGGTTTAAATGGAGAGACAGAGAAAAGAGAAGCAGGAGAAGTCATTTTATCTTTTATGATAGAACTGCAAAAGTCAGAGAGCTACTTCCACCAATGATAAAGATGCACCCAAGTTCAAGAGAATAGATACGGATTCCATTTCTTGATGGAGATGTATTAATGTCATATTAAAGAAAAACCTGTGTAATAGAATATTTATAGGTGTGCCCATCTTGGTACAATGTGGTCTGCCACATGAGAGAAGTAAAAAGAATGAAGAGAAATAATGAGCACATTATTTGGTTTGTTAAGAGGTGCTAATCAAATCTCTCTCTATATATACACACACATACACACACATATTCACACACACATTATATTTGATAATGCATAACTATTCAATGGAAAATGCAAGTCAAAGTCTAGAAAAATTATTTTCCCATTAAAATGAATATACTGGCCAACCATGGAACAGAGAAGACTTAACTCCAGTGAGTTCTTCCAAACTCCTAAGCAGTAGGAACAGAGTATATATGAAGAAAATCATGAGAAAGAAAAAATAAATGTGCATTTCTGGCCAAGGTACATATCCTTTATTCTATGGAATCATCTTCAGTTGGAATACACTTGCAATGCTGCCAGATATGAAATGGAATCGAGGGCAGGCAGAGTCTTAACAGGTGTTGGTACAAACTTAAAGCTTCAAAGGGACTTGTTTTTTGCTGCCAAGAGGATCAATGCAGATGTACGCTTTGGCTTCTTTAGACTGAAATGGCCTACATATTTTTCTTGAAAAAAGTTTGTGAATTTATTCCATGCTAAAACTCACTGTTATCTGACCAGTAAAAAAACACTTCTCCCTTAGAAATGGTCTCTTGTCATGAAATATTCAAATGAAAGATGGGCAAGATTTTGATTTTTAATGATTCCATAAAACATGCTCTATGCTGGTTATTTTTTTCCTTTTTGGTTTTTTTTCATGTTGTAGTCCTTGGATGCAAGAGCCAGGCTTTTTAAGGCATATCTGTCTTTCTCTCTTCTGTCTCACTAGTCCAAGTGGCTTTGTGAAGTGCAGACAGAAGCTTTTGTACCTGATAGGCCTTTCCCAGTAACTTAGGTAAATCACCTGCCGCTGTGAACACACTTTGCAGAAGGTTAAATTTATTTCATGCTATGGAGTAGGAGCTCATCGCTGTAAATAATTTTATTATGCTCCTTTATAAACATTTTGGTAGAAGAAAATTCCTGGTTTAACTCAGTAACGTATTACAGTTTCCCGGCCCTACGAATTAGATTGATTATGGTGGCATGTGAGATTGATAATACATAGATCTGTGTTATGACAGCCATTGTTTCAGTGCCAAGCTGAAGAGGAATGCTTCCTTAAATGTATCATTGTATAAAATATTGACCTAGAGAACTTCATTATTCAAACTGGAGAGACAGTCACTACTTAACAGTAATAAACTGTTTCTGTGTTACATTGAGAATACTTCGGAAAATATGAGAGTTGTCAAATCTCCTGAAAATCCTGTCTTTATAGTACACATGACACTAAAGCTATAGCTGTATTTTCTGCTAATAAAAGCAAAGGCACAGACAGATGTGAAGGATATCATGGCACATTGACAAGAAACTAAGAAAAATGAATACCTAGTCGTGGAGTCGGATAGACACAGGCCAATGACCTTGGGAAGCTTTACTCTTTCGAGATATTTTTGCTCTTGTAAGGAGAGCAAAGATAATGCTGCATTAGTGTAAAAAATAAAATAAACCTAAGGCTCTAAAGTGAACACGTTTTATGAAAAATATCCTGAAGTGTCTCTTGACAAAAAGTCACGTGAGATAACATAAAAATAAAAGATGCTGAAAGTCAGCCAGAAGAATATTTTAGAAAAAGAAAGACATTTTAGAAGTTTCCAAAAATGATATACAGGAGTGCAATAAAAAAATGACAGTTTGAACCAGGATGGCATTTCTTTCATTTGTTAAATAAGGAAAATCCTTGCTTCCTATTAATCTCAACCTCTCCTCCTGTTCTATTGCAGCATTGCTAATGAAGTTTTTCCCCTCTTAGAAAAACTGTGTTTAATATTATTTAAAAAATAAAATGCCTTGCATGCCATTTTTGAATTGCTGTTACAGTAACCTCCTATTTGTCTGGAAGCTAAAAAAGCAAAATTATAGAAGAATCAGAAATCATTAGCATTAAAAATGGTAATTGATGTTTAGCACAACTAGTCATCCTAGGTGCCTCATTAACAATTAAAGAAAAAGTATTCATTACAGTTTTTATGATTGATTTTACTTAGTTCTATTTTTGAAATTTAGAACTCCATGAAGAATATGTGGTAATGCTCTGTTATTCAGAATATCAAATTTAACAGAATACTGATGGCTAATTCTATGTTTAATATTTTCAGAAACCTAAAGTTAGTTAGATATGTTTAAATAAGGTTTATGTAATATGATAAAATATTATTTCTTTAAAAATACCTATAATAAACAGTACAAATTATATACTTATTTTTAAATGACTATGGAAAACTCAAAATTATATTTTAGTTCTTAGCTATCATCCTATTTTTTGAATTTTAGATATTATTAGAATTTTTGTTTTCCATGATATAGCATACTTATTTTTGCTTTAACTATTATAAACATTTTAATTCATAAAGAGGCATACTTTTACTGAATTATCTGCAATGTTTTCATAATCTCTTAAGAAATATATAATCATATTGTAGAAGAAAATAGTTATTAATACAAATACATACAAAGAGAAAGATGGCAAAAGATCAGGAGCAAAGAGCTTTTTGAAAGGGAGAAATTAATGATATCATGTACTAAAGAAAACAAACAAGGGTAGAATAATAAAAATATTAACTAATTCCCTTAATGCTAAAATTTACTTGGTACTTTACTTTTAAATTCAATCTTTTAACTACTGTTAATACATAATATATTTGTGCTACATATCCTTGGAATTAATTTTAAATTAATTAATATTAGCCCTTAAATTGTGTAGTTCTAGAATGCTTTGTTTTAAAGACCTGGCTCAACAGTTCTGAAGAAACTCCCGATTTTACATTTCATTCTCCAAAGCAACCCATTCTTAGTTTACTCAGTGATGGAATAGGAGGGTAATCTCTTTTTTACTCAGACTTTTTCCCTTGAAAGTTAATTAAATATTTATTATGTCAAAATCTTCTTGCAAATTTTATGCCAAGGAAATAAAAAATAGTTGAAGTGAAAATAAAGCAATTAAATTATATATTATTAATTATCAGTCCAATATTACCTAGCTATAAGTAATTAAGAAAAGTATCCACAAATGATCAGCATACATGAATATATAACTTTCTGGGATAAACTAATAATACCATGTGTTGGTCCAATTATGATTTATCAAGAAATCGTCTACTTTCAGAGCATGAGTGTGTAGCATTCTCTGGCTATGAGGTCAGACATCTCCTTAAATAATCTTCTGCCTTCATTAGCAATTTGACCATCTGATATGCAATACATTATGAATCCATATCTTTCCCTTTTATCAATTTTGCACTGGCAATTTGCATAAATGATAATCAGTTTGATATATTTATCAAAGATTATAAATGATTATGTCATTTTAAATCTGAAGTCAATTTGGCAAAATAAACAAGTCTTTACAATGTACTGAAAAACTTTTATTTATGCTTGGAACATGGCAAACTTCTTACATAGAACATACATAAAGCTAAAAAAGTTGAATTGTATAACATGCAGAGTTGCTTAATATCAAGGTTACTGAAACAAGTCAACCCAGCCAACCACCCCGGAGTCTGCAGGGTAAACTTCTGCCTCCTCTATCTGTCCTGATCCAGCTACAACTTTGTGCTCTCCAGAAGTTGTGCATTTTACCTTAAGTATATATGGAGGTGAATCAAGTCCTGTGGCTCTGATTTCTAGCACAGTGGACATAATTTTAATAAATCTTATGGCTAGAAGATGGACATTTAATTTTTTTTATTTTTCAGTTGTAGTTTGATGTTCTATATTATTTTATATTAGTTTCAAACAGAGAAAGACAAATGTCATATGATTTCACTTATATGTAAAGTCTAAAAAAAACAAAATAGGTGAGAATACAAAACAGAAACAGACTCTTAGACACAGAGAAGTAGATGGACATTTTCTAAGGCCAGAGAGTTTGGGTCAAGAGAACACAGGTGCCATTTTTTTTTCTCATTCAACTGCCTACTGTTTCTCTACCTGGCTTCACCTTCCATATACTTCCTTCCCACTTCCAACAGTTAAAAAATGTAGCCTATGTTGATTTGGAAAGAGGGCTGGATGGATAATGGAAGCCTGGACAAAATCATATAATATCTACCTAAATGTCCAATATTGTAGATTTTAAACATAAGCAACTCTAAAAGTTATAAAGTAAAAGATTAAACATCTCCCTCTTATCTTCATCCTTATTCCATTCCCTAAATAAAACACCCCATTCTAGAAATTCAGATATGGGACACAGAAGGTTTCAATGAGCCATTCAAAACCATAAGAGGTTTTTTTTTTAATATTTTATTTATTTATTTTTGGAGAGAAAGGAAGGGAGGGAGAAAGAGAGGGAGAGAAAGGTCAATGTGTGGTTGCCTCTCATCTGGCTCCCACTAGGGACTGGGCCTGCAACCCAGGCATGTGCCCTGACTGGAAATCAAACCTGTGACCCTTTGCTTCACAGGTTCATGCTCAATCCACTGAGCTACATGAGCCAGGGCACCGTAAGAGTTTTTAACAAATACATTGAGAGGACAATACAGAAACTCCCTCCCTCCCTCCCTCTCTCTCTCTCTCACACACACACACACACACACACAGTACAGCACTAAAGAAGGTGACTATTTTGCTATAATTCTTCCAACTATGAAATATAAAAACTAGTATATAATCACAAAGTAAAATTTCAGAAAATGTGGTATTAAAATTACTGATTAATTACTGTTAATTCAGAATGAAAATACCCTAATAAAGATATCTTTGGAGACCTGGATTTCCACTTATTTCCATTTTATATTCTATAACAAACAATTGCCAAATATTTATTATTCTTTGAATTTTAATATTTTTAACCTGATGAAGATTTTACTGCTACATATCTCGTTGTAATGTTATTAATTTACTCAATGGGACTTAATCATTAATAACTTTTAATACTCAAAGTTGGTCACCACCCACTGGAGTTTCCAGTGAATTAGTCCGAATATCTCAGCCAGTGAGTCTATAACTAGCTTTAAACAATTATTGCAGTTTTAGAAACCACAAATTAATTTAGTTCTAATAATTTTTCCTGGTCTTTGTTTAAAAGGTCCAACTCAGTATCTAATATTAAAACTTTATTCCTCTTTTCTTGTCCATCTTGCAATATTGATTGTGTATTGTGAAAAGATTACTCCCCCAGCCCAAATACAGTCATGTCATTCCACCACTGAAATTGTTTCATGGGCTACCCTTCCTAGAGAGAACGAGAGCCATTTTCCTCATCATTACCTATAAAGTGCCCTTTGCCTCCTCACCACCTTCATCTAGTGCCACTCTCCCACATGTTCACCAGGCTCTAGTCACACTGATAAATTTTCAGGGAAAATATATGGGAAGCACCAACATACTATCCTGCATTGAAGAGATATTTTCTAAATAGTACTCCAGTGACTAAATATAGCTCTTGTCACTTCAAAAGCTAAGCGTCTTATTCTTCACTGTTTACTACTTGAAGAATCAGCAGCAACTTAATATTATGCATTACAGCGTCATATATTTTAGTCTTTTTCATGGTATTTCTAGAGTCATCTGCCATAATGTTTAAGTGGAAAAAGATTCTGTTTCTGCCCTGTAGCTTATACTGTAAGTGTATGTATGCATCCGTTTAATATTAAAATGGAATTTAAAATTCCCATATCTAAGATTATATGCTTTTAAAATTTAGATTTCATAGATATAAGGCTCTATAATTAGAATTAATTTGAGTTGTATGAAACTAGAAGTCTATACCATAATTTTGTAATTATTCATATATATTACCCTTAAGCGTCTGAACCAATTTACCTGCTAAACCTATATCCTTTTAATAATGTTCTTTATACTAGAAAAAGCTATAACCCAGATAGATTCTTAGCTGTTACCCTACCTTCTCCTCAGGGCCTCAAAAGATTTAATGTGTCAGTCTAGCTCTTGTAAATACCCTAGCTACAGCTCTTTCATTATGTTCTCATATAATCTTCTCATGTGAAGGGTCTTCATTCACTTAGAGCATACTTTTGGGCTCAGGTGGAAACTCGACACACTCAGCATATTTCTGTATTGTGTCTTTGAGACCTATTACTGGGAGGGACCTGAATAACTGACAGAAAACAGCCATCAGATGACACACAAAGGATTTGATGAACTGGTTTGGTATTCTCTCAAGAAAATTTTAAAAATTGGAATTCAAACTCTACTTATAAGTAATAGGATTAGAGAATATAGTTTCTTCTTTTTTAACACTTATGCTGTTTTACACCTGTTTGATTTCAAGAGGTTCTGATAAAACCTGAGTTGTAATGTTTTCTAATGAGATTCAAATCTATTTGTTTATGATATAACTGTATATATAGAAAATCTGAAAGAATTCTTAAAAAGCAAAAAAGCAGGCTGCTAACTGGGAGAATATATTCACATGACATATATTAGACAAAATGACAAGTATCTAGACTTGCACTCTACCTTTTGCTACTAGCCATGTGCCTATCTAAATTAAAATCAATTTAAATTAAAAATTCAGTTCCTTTGTCATAATACCCTCATCTCAAATATTCAATGGTCATATGTGGCTAATGGCTATCATATTGTACAGCATACAAAATTCCATTGGACAGAGTTGGTTTACATACTATAAAGAACTCCTAAAAATAATTAATAAGAATACTAAATCCATAAACTGAGAACAACCCAAATGTATAATTAATAGATGAATGAATAAACACACAATGATAATTTTAAATAATAAGACACTATTCATGAATACAAAGGAAGATATTGTTCATAAATATAAAACATGAAAGAATTGCAAAGATGTATGTCAAGCCAAAGAAGCAAGATATACATATCATGAGATTCTATTGAAATGAAACCAACCTATGGATTCCTAAATCATTACAGATGTTACCTTTAAAACAACAATTTTCAAGCTGTGTGCCACAAGAATTTTTAAAACATGCAATATCTGACTATTTAGTCAGGATCATTGACCTCTTCTTCCTTCTTGTCAAATAAAAAAATGACAACAGCTGACATAAGAACCATCCAATAAAAATCAAATTTGTCCAATTTTTTTGTCAGATTGGCAAAAAATATACTTTTTGGTATGCTGCAGAATTTAGTAATTAGTTTATGTGTGCTATGAGATGAAAAAGGCTGAAAAACACGGCTTAAAAAGGGTAGAGAGGGACTGACTGAAATAGGGCAGGAAGGAACTTTCTAGGACTTCAGTAGCCACCAGACATGCACATATGTAGCCAGTACATTAGGGAAGTTGTCTTCACTAAATATCAAAGATTTGCAAATTAAAACCTAAGCATCACCAGTATGCACTAACCCGAATGGATAAATTTTTTTTAAAATGCAGTTACTAATTTTGATGAAGAGTTAGGAGTAACGGGGACATTCATACACTGCTTGTGGGATTTTAAATTGATAAAATCACTTTGGAAAACAGTTTAGCAATATCCAATAAAGTTGAATATGTGCCTAAGCTATGAGCTGGCAATTCCATCCCTAGATGTTTATCCCTGAGAAATTCACACATCAGTTTCCCAGGAGGCAAAAAGAAGAATGTTCACAGCAGCACTATTTAAATATATATATAAATATTTATTGATTTTCATAGAGAGAGAGAGGAAGGAAGAGACAGAAACACCAACCCGCTACTCCACCTGTTGATGCCCCCATTGGCAGATTCCTGCCTGTGCCCTGACCCGGGATCAAACCCAAAAACAGAGCACATAAGGATGATGCTCCAACTAACTCAACTACCCGACCAGGACCAAAGCAGCCCTATTTATAATATGGTTGTCCCTCAATATTCAAGGGGGATTGATGTTCAACTCGCTTATAGAAACAGTCACTGTATTTGCATATAACCTATGCACATCCTTCCATATACTTTAAAATTTTTGTAGAATATTTATAATACTTAATACAATGTAAGTGCTATGTACATACTCAGTACAGATATAGGCCTAACTACATAGTATACACTAGCAACAACCTAAATTTTTCCCAAATTGTTTTTTTTTATTGTAGTTGGTTGAAGCCAAGGATATAGAACCTGTGGATACAGAGGGCTGACTATAACTCTAAACTGGAAACAACCTAAATGTTCCATAATGATATAGAGAGTAGATAATATACAATCAAAAAATGAATTGCTATATAGCATTAAAAATGAATACATCTCAACTACATGCATAAACATATCTGAATAACACAAATATAATGCTAATTAAAAGAACCCAGGAAGAAAAACAGTACATAATCTATGATGCCATTAATATAAAGTTTTAGAATAAATAAAATTGTTCTATGGTGTTAGGATACCAGTTATCTTTTTGAGGCCAGTAAGAACGGAGTGGGATAAGTTGAAGATTTAAGTGCTGTGCAACACATTGAGTTCATTTTAACAAACCTTATCACTTCTGTATAATTATATGTGCTATTTTCTCTACTTGCTTTATACTATTTCTTCATATTTATTAAATTAAGTGGAGAGACATTGGTTAATAAGATTATACAAGTTTCAAGTGTAGATTTCTGATACACAATCTATATTATAAAGGGTATTTTATGCCCTTTATACTTAACTACTTGCTTTATATTTAAAATGTTTACATTAAATAAATTAAATAACATGTGCTGATGAAAAGATACTATTCCCATCAGACTGTCAGCTGATTTCTCAAAAGAGACCTTACAGGCAAGAAGGGGCTGGAAAGAAGTATTCCAAGTCATGAAAGGCAAGGACCTACATCCAAGATTGCTCTATCCAGCGAAGCTTTCATTTAGAATGGAAGGGAAGATAAGTGCTTCTCAGATAAGGTCAAGTTCAAGGAGTTCATCATCATCGAGCCCTTATTATATGAAATGTTAAAGGGACTTATCTAAGAAAAAGAAGATAAAAAATAGGACAGTATTTAAAAGACAGCAAACTCACAGCTATTAACAACCACACCTAAAACAAAAGCAAACAACTAGAACAGGAACAGAAACACAGAAATGGAGATCACATGGAGGGTTAGCAACAGGGGCATGGGAGGAGGAGAGAGGGGGAAAAGGTACAGAGAATAAGTAGCATAGATGGTGGGTAGAAAATAGACAGGGGGAGGGCAAGAATAGTGTGGGAAATGTAGAAGCTAAAGAACTTATGACACATGGACATGAACTAAAGGGGGGGAATGTGGGTGCGAGAGGTGTGCTGGGTGGAGGGGAATGATGGGGGAGAAATGGGACAACTGTAATAGCATAATCAATAAAATATATTTTTTAAAAAGATAAAAGTGAAAAGACAGAATGGAAGAATATTTTTGCAGTGCATAATGTTTGCTGAAAGTTTCCTGTGAGTTACTAAAAGCTCCTTTGTTGTGTACCGCCCTGCCTGGTTTCAGAAGCTGTAACACGCACCCCCCGCCCACCACGGCTAAGGCTGAGTGAGCCACCTTCAGACTGTAAGCCACTAGGAAGACAAAGCTTATCTCCCTGGCAGAAGCACTGCTTCTGCTCCTTTAACTTCATCCATAACTGGCCCCCAATGCTTGATCTGTTAGCCAATGATGGGTAAGATTCCTCAAGGGAGGAATGACCTAAGACAGGCATGATCATGGGGCCCCAGAGAAGGACTTGGGGGGCTATAGCAAAAGGGGGTGATGGACCCTCACCCCTCAGCTTTGACATAGACTGAGTCCTCATTTTGTCTGCAAGAAGTCCCCTAATCTCTTGGCTGCCTTACTTCCCCTGCCTGACTTAAACATGAAACAATGACAGAGGGTGGTATAGCCTTGTGCTGGAAAGGGTGGGTTCCCCGAGGTGATCAGGCCTAAGAAAGAGTACATAAAATCCTGTGAAACCTGCTTTGCTAAGAATGCTCTCAATTAAATAATAAAGGTCCAAGCAGGAAATGAGTTTGTTTCCCAAAGTTTTGTAGGCCCTCAGCTAATAGACCCTGATTCAGAATAAGCCCTTGTAGTTCCTTGTATATTATCTATTGTTTGATCCTTACTGCCTGACGATGATTAATGAGCTTTACCTGTATTCCTGTGCAAAATGAACCCAATAAAAGCCCATTGAGGAAAAGGCTCTTGGCCCTTCTCCTTCGATAGAATGGCCACCTTTCCTCTGCAAGCAGATCATGTCTTGGTAGACTTATTCTCATCCACGGCAGATGGGGGGGCTCTGTGGGCAAAGCTCCTCCACACCCTTTTAACATTTATAATCTCAGATAACCTTCACAACTATCACGTGATTGCCCCATTTTGCTGAAGGGGAGACTGAGGCTGAGAGGTTTTGAGTAACTTTCTTCAGGTGACAAAGAGAGGTTTACTCCAAACCCATGTTCTTCTGCTCTGAAGTCATAAAGTAAACTGCTATAAGGATTTGGCAAGTCATTCCTGAAGTCATAATTACGTATCATTTTTTCAAAGTTGTATACTATATCAAGAATTAAGAGAGATTTTTAAATGTATATACTGACAGGTACATACTTTTTATAGTACCAAAGAGATATGGTGTAACAGAGAACAAAACCTTTGGATACACATGGAATCCTGAACTATTATTTACTGTGTGGTCATGAAAAGCAACTTCTTTGAATCTTGGTCTCTTCCTTGGTAGAATGACAGTGCTTTCATGTACATCGAGAATGGTGCTTGGCACTGTGATATGAATGAATGATGCTGTTTAATATGACAAAAAGTTGCAACTACTTACCATGAATATTCTTTTAGGCACTAAATACATATCTATCAATAGGCCTCTCTACTAGCCTACCATCTCTTGTGAATCTACATGGAAGGGAACTAAATCTCATCATGAAAAATCAAAAACAAATATGTTAAGAAGTCTGAAAAGTTTATTACATGCAATCCAATCTAGTGCACAATTTAAGTTGGAGCTCAGTAATTGTTTTTGTGTTTTAATATGTTCTAAAATATGCAGAAAAGGTCTATTGTGTAGTAATAAATGGAATTCATTATGTACAAGAAAAAACTTCTGGAAATATAAAAAAGTACTTTTATGAAATTATTGTATAAATATATAGCCCATATAAGCTATTTTAATTAACAATTATATTTTAACTTCAAAATAAAAATAGAAAATACATAAATAGTAACTTAATAGCAATTTGTTACTCCTTTAGCTTGGTAGCAGAATGCAAATTGAAGTGTGAGTCCATTTTCATAAACTTTGAATTTTTTACATTATATATATATTTTTAAGTCTTCAAAATGCCAATTTTTGAAAAGTAATTCAGGTCATCACTTCTGTTTCTAGAATTTGATTTAAGTATACAAAATTTGGACATGTTATTCATTTCCAAATGAATTAAAGCACATATTTGTGTGATTATTTTTAAATTCATTTGCAGAGCATTATTCAAAGGGTCTTTTCAGGTGAATTACAATGCCAATGAAAAAGGCAAGCCTTTGATTCAGTCTTTCCTTTCAGATGGTACTAACAAGGTGGCATCTTTCGTCAGTAAAAAGCATCTCCTGGTGTCCTAGGCCATCACTGTCATCTGATCTCTCTGTAGTGCACCAGTCAACTACATTGACCAACTAAGAATTGAACTTACTGTAACTTAAATCATAGAAATATTTAATTCATTGTGATAATGACCATGTTCTGGATTTGTTTCATTTTTAATATTTTTCTTTGAAAGATGACAAGGGTCATGTAAGCCATGATCCTTGACATCAGGAGCTGATAATTCATTTTTTTAAAGATTGTACTTATTTATTTTTAGAGAGAGGAGAAAGGAGGGAGAAAGAGAGGGAGCAAAACATCAGTGTGTGGTTGCCTCTCGTGTGCCCCCTAACGGGGGCCTGGCCCACAAAGCAGGCATGTGCCCTGACTGGGAATCAAGCCTGTGACCCTTTGGTTCAAAGTCTGTGCTCGATCCACTGAGCTACACCAGCCAGGGCTCATTGTTAATATTTTAAATACCCCCCAAAAGCGTCCCTGGAAAATAATACAATGAAGAGAATTATGTTCAAGATAGTGTTAGACTTGAATTTAATTTCTAAAACAAGGCCAACTTCAATAGCAACTAATGAAAAGGAACCATCTTTTGTAGTCACCCTTAATAACTTGAACTGGTTTAAATAACTTTAAGATATTTCCTAACATATAAAAATAAATATTTTTATTTTACTCAGAGTCACTAGATCAAAAATGTCTTCCATCCCATAGTTATGGTTTTAGCCATGTACCCTCCCCCCATAGTCATATGTTGAAGTCCTAACCAACAATACCTCAGAGTGTGGTCTTGTTTGGAAATGTGTTACTGCAGATGCAATTAGTTAAGTTGAGGTCATACTGAATGGGGTTGGCCCTTAATCCAATATAGCTCATACTCCTATAGGAAATTTGGACCTGGAGGCACATGCACAGGAAGAACACCATGTAAAGATTAGAGTTATCCTGCCACAGCCAAGTAATTATCAAAAGTAGGAGAAAGATATGGAACAAATTCTTCCCTCACACTTTCAGAGAAATCAGGGCCCAACTGACATGCTGATTTCACAATGTTGGCCTCTGGAACTAGCATACAGTATATTTCTTTTGTTTAAGCCACTCAGTTGGAGGCACTGTATTATAACAGCCCTAGCAAACTATTACACACATCATATACTTATTAAGACCATAGGTAAAAATAGGTAACAGGGAGTAACTCAAATGAAAGGTAACAAATCATTTCTCTTTTTTTACTTCTTCTCTAAATTTAGCTGCATATGCAACACTAAGTACAGCAATACTACTAGTTAGACTACTTTGGGGGATGCTTCTTTCTCTTTGAGACTTATAACTCCTACATTGCTAGGTAGGCAATATTGTTTTGTTTTTGCTTTTTTTTTAGTTCCAATATAAAAGAAGAAAGTAACAATTAAAAGGCATTGAAATAAGTAGAAGCAAAGATTTATTCTGTTAACACTCATAAACATTGTCCAGAAAGGATTCCCTGAGTGGAGATGTAAACCTCCTCTTTAAAAAAAATAGGGTGGCTGAGGATGACATAGCCTAGTGCCAAACACATTCTTGTCCTTCAGTCTATCAAATCACATCCTGATTATAATATGGCTGACACAGTCTATAAGGAGGGAATGCACTATGCAGAAATAAATGTTTGTAAGCATCTTCACACAACTGGTACTGCCAGATAGTCTTCCTGAGGCTGATCAACACTGAATGAAGAGTCCTAACGATTGCACCAGTCACATTATAATGATGAAGCTAAAATTGAAGGTTTACCATGTGCCAGATACTATAATAAGAATTTTAAGACTTTATTTTCACTCTTTTATTTAATCCACTCACATACCACCCTTGTAAGGGAGGTCCTATTAATATATCCATTTTACTGATGGGCAAATTAAGTTTGAACACAGATAGCCCACTTGTTCAGGGTCCCCAGTAAGTAGCGAAGCACAGATGCAATTATTGGTCTGTCTGGCTTTGGAGCCTGTGCCCTCAGGCTTCGCTTCACCCCTCCCAGAGCAATGCTACTATAGGAATGACCTCTTGACCTCACTGATACATATATTTAGCTTTCCACAGCTAGTATATATGAGGGAAACAAGCTATGGTAGAAATTATAGTGTTACTGATAGGAGTTTAGCAAAGAGGGAATCAAGGGAGACAAGACATTGGAAAGTCTTTTGTTATGTATTCGTGTTGCAAAATAGTAAAAGCCAGTGACTGCCCCTCCTGAGTTGTAGTTACTTTCTGTAACTGAAGCACTTTAGTATTCAAGGATGTCAGTCTTCACAAGCATTAATTCAGCTTAAAAGAAGAGCGTGGCAGCTTCATCCATCTCCTGAGACATTGTATCATGACTTGCTACAGAAGCACTTTGCATTTAAAATGAACAGAAACATTATTCTTTGAATATAAGAGTTAAAAGCTTTAAACTCTAGGCTATGGTAACCAACTTGAGACAGTGAATGTAAAAATATAGTAACAGTACCATATGCAGTATTGATGGATGTTCCTGTGAATCAAAATATTTTGCTAACAAATGTATTACATACAATCCTATTTTGAAAATCTGTTACTAAATAACCTAGCAAAGGACAGGAAATAAATAAATAAATTCATGTGATTAAGTTCCTATGTTTTCAACTTCATAATGCATTTTATGTCATCATTTGTAGCAGCTAAAACTTCACCATACATTTAAAAAATAGTTTGATATTCATTGGTCTTCTACTATCTAAACAACGCCATTGAAAAAATAATTATAGATAAAACTGCAACTTCTTTTTTTAATTTAGTTTTATTTTATTGATTATGCTATTATAATTGTCCGATCCCCCCTATCTTCCCCTCCACCCTGTAGCCCCCTCCCGCCCACATTCCCCCCTTTAGTTCATGTCCATGTGTCATAAGTTCTTTAGCTTCTACATTTCCCACACTATTCTTGCTCTCCCCTGTCTATTTTCTACCCACCATCTATGCCACTTATTCTCTGTACCTTTTCTCCCTCTCTCCTCCTCCCACGCCCCTGTTGCTAACCCTCCATATGATCTCCATTTCTGTGGTTCTGTTCCTGTTCTAGTTGTTGGCTTAGTTTGCTTTTTTTAAGGTGTGGTTGTTAATAACTGTGAGTTTGCTATCTTTTTACTGTTCATATTTTTTATCTTCTTTGCTATCTTTTTACTGTTCACATTTTTTATCCCTTTAACATTTCATATAATAAGGGCTTGGTGATGATGAACTCCTTTAACTTGACCTTATCTGAGAAGTACTTTATCTGCCTTCCATTCTAAATGAAAGCTTTGCTGGATAGAGCAATCTTGGATGTAGGTCCTTGCCTTTCATGACTTGGAATACTCCTTTCCAGCCCCTTCTTGCCTGGAAGGTCTCTTTTGAGAAATCTGCTGACAATCTGATGGGAACTCCTTTGTACGTGACTGTCCCCTTATCTCTTGCTGCTTCTAGAATTCTCTCCTTCATTTGAATCTTGGCTAATGTAATTATGATGTGCCTTGGTGTGTTCCTCCTTAGGTCCAACTTCTTGGGACTCTCTGAGCTTCCTGGACTTCCTTGAAGTCTATTTCCTTTGCCAGATTAGGGAAGTTCTCCTTTATTATTTGTTGAAATAATGTTTCCACTTGTTGCTTTCCCTCTTCTCCTTCTAGTACCCCTATAATTTGGATGCTGGAACATTTAAAGATGTCCTGGAGGTTCCTAAGCCTCTCCTCAGTTTTTTGAATTCTTGTTCCTTCCTTCTTTTCTGTTTGGTTGTTTCTTTCTTTCTTCTCATCCACTCCATTGATTTGAGTCCCAGTTTTCTTCCCATCACTATTGGTTCCTTGTGTGTTTTCCTTCATTTCACTTATTGTAGCCTTCATTTGTTCATCTAATTTGTGAGCAAAATCAACCAATTCTGTGATCATCCTGATCACCAGTGCTTTGAACTGTGCATCTGATAGGTTGGCTATCTCTTGGTCCCTTAAATATATTGGCTCTGAGTCTTTGATATGTTCTTCCGCTTGAGCCATATATTTTTGGTGGGAGGGGTGGTTCTGGTCACACCTATTACATATAAGGGGTGGAGCCTTAGGTGTTCACCAAGGTGGGGCAACCCAGTCCTGGGTTGTGATGCTGTATGTGGGGACAGGGTCAGAGAGGGAACAATGGTGCTTGCTCTGCTCTCTCATATTTCAGTCCCTTCCGCCATTTCCCACAAGCAAATTGGGCCCTTCTGATGCTGCCTCCTTGGTGGGTGGGCCTGTGTATGCTCTAGGACCCTGTGGGTCTCTCCAACGTACTCTCATGTGATGCTGGGAGTGTTTCTCAGCACCTCAACCCCCACAAGTGTTTTCAATCGGTGCTTTTAGGCTTTATTTCCTGGTGCTGGGGCCCTAAGTTGTGTAGTCTGTCTTCCAGTTTTCACCTGGTTTATCTGCGCGCAACTGTGTGTCCATGGTCAGCCAGCCACCTTGTGTGCCTGGGGTCTGCCAGCTGTTACCTGCATGCCCAGGACCACCAACCACCACTTTTTCCTGCCTCAATCCCTCTCCGCCGCCCACTGACCCCTAGATGAATGGTTATCAAACTTCCTTACAGTTCAATTTTCTCTCAAATCAGGTTGTTTTTTTGTTTCTAAATCTTTATTGTCCTTAATCTTGGTTGTGCAAGGAGGCACACTGTGTTCACCTATGCCTCCATCTTGGCCAGAAGTCCAAAACTGCATCTTCTCATCCAATCATTTATAACTAATATACCTTGGAGAAAAGAGTTAAAACTCTAAATGAGAAAACTACTGCTTAATCTATTTTATCCTGGGGTAGAGACTAGAGGAATAAAAGGTCAAGAGCTGCTTTCCTAGGGTCATGACAGAATCCGTTTCTTTTTCCTTTATTGAATTTATTGGGGTGACACTAGTTAATAAAAGTATATAGATTTCATGTGTGCAATTCTATAATTCATTATCTGTAGATTGTATCACCAACCCAAGTCAAGCCTCCTTCAATTACCACTTATCCCGCTTTATCCTCTTCTACCTCTCCACACCCCACTCCTTCTGGTAACTGGTAATCACCATACTGTTTTCTGTGCTTGATTTTTTTTTTTTTTTTTTTTTTTTTTGCTCCATCCTTTCACCTTTTTTCTTCTAGGCCACCCAACCCCCCACCCTGCTGACAGCTGTCAGTCTATTCTCTGTATCCATGAGCCTGTTTTGATTTGTGTTTGTTAATTTATTTTAAAGTAACCAATGTTATACTTTGAGTTGAGTCAATACCATACAAATGTAGCAAGTGATATTAATGACATGTCACTTTGACCTTATACCATCTTTGGAATTCCAAGAGTGTTGGATAAATATGATTTAACATAAATGGTGTTTTTCTTATGAAGAGATTAAAATAATATGTACCCATTGAAAAAACTCAGCAGCTGCATCAGATATGCTTATATGTATAATAAATGAAAAATGAGGATATGTTAGTTCATCTTTAGGGAATTTAGAATTCATTTGGAAATTGAGCATATGCATATAATAGAAAAAAGTAGAATGAAATAAGCCAAAAATACAAGTATTCAAGTATAGAACAGCAAATAGTTGAGAGGAGACATAATTAGATACAAGTCTAAAAGTTGATAATTACTTCATAGAAACCAAAGAAACCAGAGAAGGTCAATTCAGGAAGAAGATAATAATATAAGCAGAAGTATAAATAAACATACATTTAACATTTCTCAAAAATCAGTATGTATCAGAAACTAAGTTATGTTTATAATACTTCACCTGGTTATGAAAAACTGTCAGTTAGACATTATTATCCCTTCATACTCGAGTAAAATTAGCTTCAAAGAAAGTTATTTACCTAAGTCACGTAAGTAGCATGAAATAGCTAATAGGTAATAGATTGAATCCGTAGAGGTAAAATGATAATTAGGGTAAGTACATACTGCATAAACCAAGGGATTAAGGTATTTCAAAGAAGGAGGTGTAGAAGAGAGGAGAGAGTCATGGATCTCTGCTCACAAACACTTGGTCTCAAATTCTGATCCATTGAATATCAGCTGTGTGACCTTAAAGATTTCTGTGGATTACATAATTTTATAAATAAGTATATGCAAATATATACATATACTTATATATGCTATATACAATAATATCAATTTTGAAGTTGCATCCAAGTGAAGGTTATGTGACCATATTTTATTAAAATGTTTACTCTGAAGATGTTTACTTGATGAAACATTGTCTCGGAAGAAGCTGATGATCATTGTACAAGAATTATAATTAAAGGGTTGACACTGTACATTTCATCCTTTGACATTGATGCACAGAAAGATACAGAACTATTTCAAAGTATATAAATACAATCATCTCATGGTAAAAGAAAATGTGTTGTATCATCTGGCATTATTAAGATCATAGGAAACAGGATCATCACCTAAATGTAAAGGTGTGTTATGTAGGATGCCTTTGGCTACTATGTAAAACAAACATCTCCAACATCTCGTGTCTTAAAAGTACAAAGTTTTCTTTCTTATTCATGAAAATCTGATGATCTGTGACAACAGGCCTTCCTGCTTCTTTCACGATAGTTCGGGCTGACAAACTGTATTACACTGTAGCTTCCTTGCTTGGATCATAAGGTCCCCAGGTCACAAAAGGCAGGGGAGGAGAATGTTGGATATTTTCCCCTGAGAGTAACTCAGTCCATTTCTATTCAAAATCCTCTGGCTGCATCCACCTAACAAAAAGGAGGTGGGGAAGTTTAATGATTCTTGCAGGGCCGAGAAGAATCAAATGAACCAAATATGAACTGACCTAGAAGTTGACCATAGAGCATGAGAAGGCAGGCTTTAAATTTGGCAAGTACGCGCAAACATGGTTGACACAGTCACTGGGGAATATGAGTCAAGGAAGATTTAACAAAAGCATAGCCAGGTAGCACAGAAGATCTAATTAGAGAGCATAAATTTATGATAATTTCAGGCCTCATGCAATTTTGATTTTTGGAATGTATAAGGAGAAAGACTATGAATTGGCATAGTTGAGAATCAAATGGGGAGAAAATTACATTTTAATCATAGGTAGAATTTAAATAATTTTCTTAGATAACATCAAGACTGGGCTAAAAGCCTGGGCAATATACATTTAGTACTGACTGCTGCCTTAGGGTCCTATATATACATGTAGGTAAATTACAGTAAAGCAGTAAGAGCCATTCTTAGCATTGGCATCTTTTCTGACCAAGGGTCAAAAACATCTCTGAGTGGATGAATGGACAGTGATAGAGAAACTGTGTGTTCATTGCCTATTCATAGGAGCCCAACAGTAACCATTTTCTTAGACTTCCTCTTTTGAGTAATGCTTTACTTTTTGCATGACCAACTGCTTCAAATCTCACTGCTGAAGCTTTTTGTATTGGGGACAAATTCATGGTAATATTTTTTCTTTATTTCTACTTTATTTTTTGTTTAAATTTTAATATATTTTAATGATTATGCTATTATAGTTGTCCTATTTTTCTCCCCTTTATTCCCTTCCACCCTGTAGCCCCCCTCCTACCATCATTCCCCAACCTTAGTTCATGTCCATGGGTCACACATATAAGTTCTTTGGCTTCTCCACTTCCCATACTATTCTTAACCGCCCCCTGTCTATTTTGTACCTACAATTTATGCTTCCTATTTCCTGTGCATTTTTCCCTATTCTCCCTCCTCCCACTTCCCACTGACAACCCTCCATGTGATTTCTATTTCAAAAGCCACTAAAAACAAACAGTTCATGCTGCAAGACGATGTTCATATAACAGAGTATTATGTCAGAAAAATGTATTTTCTAAAGTAATAAAAATAATAACACACCCAGTTATTTTTTGCTATTCATATGTTGGTTTTTAATGTGCAATAACAATATCACAATAAAAGGAAGAAAAGGAAGAAAAAAAGAAAAGCCATAGCCTCATAGTCATTATGAGGAAATTAGGAAATAGCACGAAAATTAGTATCATGATGGGGCTGTTTTTTTCCATTTTACCTACAGTAATGACATAGATATTTACCTAAACTATGATCTTACAGTTAATCAAGTAAAACCATTTACAATGTTTAATGCTCATTGTCAGTTGCTACTGCCATTTGTGGATGAATAAATAAGTAGGAAAGTGTACTCATTAAAAATACTGCCCTGGCTGGTGTAGCTCAGTGGATTGAGTGTTGGCTTGCGAACCAAAAGGTGGCAGGTTCAATTCCCAGTCAGGGCACATACCTGGGTTGCAGGTCAGGTCCCCAGTAGGGGGTGTGTGAGAGGCACCCACACTCTGATGTTTCTCTGCCTCTCTTTCTCCCTCTCTCCCCCCCTCTCTAAAAATAAATAAATAAAGTATTTAAAAATACTGACACTTGTTCAGTTATATTTTATATTAAAAATACTCAGAGTCAACTACTTTAAAGGAGAAAATGTTAAGCATCTTAGAAAATATTTTTAGTTTCAGATCACAAATATATTATTGAAAATGTACCTTTGACTTTATAAGTCTGAAGCATTTAATCTTCAGTTTTTAAGCATTGATTTTGGGTCTCTACCTTACTTAAAACTTTCCTGTGGGGTGTCTCATCATATCCATCTCACCATTTAAGTAGCTATGTCTACTGTTAGCATGTTTGGAGTTTAGTATCTAGTTTCACTACTAGGTATTTGGTAATTTAAGCCAAATTCATTGATGTTATTTTGTGAGTGTCTCTGCTTGATTCTTAAACTGGCCCCAGTCTGTTCAATATTTGAAACAATAAAAACCTACAGAAGCCTTCAAATCTTATGTTTAAAATATTATATTAGTGATACAAAAATTATATATACCAACAAAATTATCACATCAATTTTGATTATTTAAAGTCAAAATGCAAATCAATTCATTATGAAATAATGGTTAGAAAAAAATACTGAAAAACTCACCTTTCCCTTTTACATTTCACCAAAAAGTCTGTAGTGAGTGGATGCTCCACAGGGTGAGTGTACATTAAGGCTTCATGTGTCTTACTCTCTTAACCGTGTACTTGTATGAGCTAAAGTGCACCTTGTGTTCTCTACCCCTCTAGCCTTTATTAAATAACTGACACTAAATAAATATTGGTTTATCAGTAATCACATTCACAAAGCAATTCTTCTAGACATCTTTCTACATATTACTAAACAAAGGAAAAATTTTAAACACTAAATTTATACTGAAAAATATTAAAGTTTATATTTTAGTGTATTCTCACAGTACAGTACATTCTTTTTGCTCTTATCATACGTTATACTTCATAAACTATAGCTTTTTATTAGTCTACTTGAACTTTTATTTAAAAAAAAAACAAAAACTTGGTCTTATTGCTTTCCTTTAATATGTATTGAATTCTTATTGTAAATCTTGTTTTCTTTATATTTCTATGATCCAATACACTGAACACACAATAAATATAGCATATTTGTTTAATTAAAAATGAATACATGAATTTAGTTATATGCTCATTTGCATTAGTTGCAAATGAGAGACAGGACTGGTGAATTTTGTACAGAAATACTAAAGAGGGAGCAATGCAAATGCCACACATCCTTTTCATGGCATAGGGTAATTCTTGAACATGTAAGGCTCACAGGAAAGTAGTTAAACATGCCCTATTAGGTAATCTAATATTTTCAGATGATTTGTACAAATAAATGGATTGTTAATAACATAATCCCCTTTCATTATTCATGAAGCTAGTTGATTTCAAATTTTAAGACAATAGATATTGCTCTTTTATATTCATTATTAAAGTGATGGATAAAAAATAAAATTTCATTAATATAGCATTTGCCTTAAATAAAACTAAATAATTTTGTAAATGTTTCTAATGACTTTGGCTATCTAGAAATGTCATTTTCATGAAAATAATGAAGACATTTGAAGGAGAAAAATCAGGTTTTGAGGAAATGTGTGCAGTGTAAGCCTTAGATATAAACACAGGGCATAGGAGGGTGATTGGTGTGTAGTTCGCAAGAGTGTATCTTTGCAAATGTGTCAGCCTATAAGAGCACCAATGTCACACTAGGCTCTTGGGGTCCCTTCAGTTAAGTGATTACCCATGCTAGATTGCCCCAGCTTTATTTTGAATTTTAGATTACTTCAGTTGAAATTTTTTTCCCACACATTTTTATGCTCCTTTGTTTATTTACAGTCTTTGAGGCTGCTTGAGGAAACTCTTAGAACTGTCCAAACTATAATGTTTCTTTATGAGAAATAACTTATTACTGATTCCTCCTACACACACACACACACACACACATTAATTAAAGATCATATCCCAGACACACTTGGGAATTTGTTTTTAGTATATTTTTATGATATAAGTAAATAACCTTTTATTTGTATCTATAAGACATCATAACATTATAAATAAAATAAAAGCTACATTTAGATTCTGTGAACACACTGCAAGATCATTTGGGGATTCAATGTTTACACAGTGACAGATACTAATATTTATTGTGAACAGCATAATTTATCTTGGCTAAAACCACAAACTGTGTAATAGAGTTACATGTAACACATGTAATATGCAGACCATTAAGAGTTAACAGCTCTAGGCCTGGTCTAAGCCAGTATTATATTCACACATCTTAGCTTTTCTTTTTTCAAAATCAATATTTGCAAATAATAAATGAGATCCCACAGGGTTGAGTTAAGCTCCAACCACCACAGAGCAACTCTGCAATTGGTCATTGACTTAATAATGCAGGTGAGTGCCACACTGTAGAACATCTTTAGCACACTATAATAGAAAATTAATAGCTTTCAAATCAGCACTAGGTTTACCCTAAGGATTACATAATAGCTTGAGTTAGAAAAATCACCCAACTCCAAGAAGTAGAAAATGCTATAATACCTGAAAAAATACAAAAACTTCAACATTATGCTTAATTTGTTCCATGTACACTGTATTCTATGCAGAAAACAAAAGGCTTATGATAAACATGTCATGTTGAAAACAATGTGCTGATAAGTTGCATTGCAGCAGTGTCCATATAAAGTTCATATATCACTGTACAGGGATTTGCATATCAGAATCAGGATCCTGTGCATTATGAACATTCTTCCTTAAATTTAACAATAAGCTAAATATTGTATATGTCCTCATACCTCCACAACACTTACAGAGGTAAAAATTGCTGCATAAGAAGCAAAAGCTTTATTTCCTCCTTCACATGACCTTCCTTTCACTAGTAGAGTCCAGAATAATAGCATGACTATAGATTATCAAAGTAAATTAAGGAAGGAGAGCACAAAAAGAAATTAAAAGGTAACTGTCTTATGTATATATACATTAATTTACAGAGGTGACTAACAATGGAACCAAGGGCTAATAAGAGTCAAGACCTGGATGCCTACCATCCTAAAATGATGTCAGAAAACTTGAGCTGCACAGCATAAATATCCTTCTGTAAGGAGACAATAATATGTGATAAAATATTAATTATTAATTTATCTATTTTTCAATGCTAGAGAAATCTATAGACACGGAGTATCCAAAACTTGCAGGATTTTCATTCCTACATTGAACATCTTAAAGACAGGCAGAGAGTAAAGCAAGTATTTCTAAGCTTTATAAAGTTATTCTGTTTCTATTACTTGACATGTTCAAAACAGATCAGTTCACATCTTTACACCTCAAAAAAAAGCCACAAATAAGTCAAATTGTTAAAAGAGCAAACATATCTTCTAATTCTGCTTGTGAAATAAAATATGCGGCTTAAGTATATATTTCTAGGTGTTACACACGGAATCCAAATTATAACTATATTTCAAACTCTAAAATTAGCAATTAGCCTTAAGTTAAAAATCAAAACCAAAGCCAAAACCAAACAAGACAAATGCATAATAAGAAACATTCTGGAGAAAGCATAGCCGCTAAAGGATCATAGAGACTTACCCACAGGCTGCCAACATCCAGTCATTTGCTAAAGCACATGGCATTTTCCTGCAGGCTAACTTGTCTTTTACTTATCAAAGCAGTTTCATCACCTGATTTAGCACTATGTGCAAAGATTTGAGATAGTAAAAAAAAAAAAAAAAAATCTTCCTTCCTTGATTTTTCTTTCTAGTTCTTTCTCTTAGTGGCTTGTGCCACACACACAAAATGGCACCTTTCTTTTAATGCGGAAGCAGGCTTTATATACCAAGCATGTGTATGTGAGTTTGCCACAAAACACTGGTTCCTTATCAAGCGCTTGTTAGCTTGTCCAATCTGTGGCAATCACTTCAGTCCCAGGGGTTGAAAGACACAAAACGCAGGGAAAGGGGAAGCAAAAGCTGAAGAAAGATCAATACCGTACTGTGAAACAAGAAGTGTAGGCTATTTACTTTTCATTGATCTGATGATGCAGGAGAAACACCTCAAACTGGCATTAAATTAAAGGAATACATCTTCTGTGTTTTTTCACCTCAAGGTCAGGAAGGAGAGAAAAAGAAATTAGAACAAACAGAAACTAATCACAAGAGTACAATAAAACTATTAATCCACATTACAAACCCACAAAGTAACATAATTAAATTTCAGGTTCAATGAGATTCACAATAAAACAGATAGTGTTGGGTTTTGTTTTTTATTCTGTTTTGCTTTAAATTGTTTTAACGTGTACCTGGAACAACTGTGAACACAATGTACATGAGGACTGAACTGGATCAACATTCGATGCCTGACTAGAGGCTCTGCATTATTTTGCAATAATCCCAAGGCAAAATAAATGTTTAGAAATAATTAGAAATAGGCTCTATTCCAGCCACAGGGAAAGTACTGAACTTCAATTCCCAATTTACTTTACTTTAAAGATGAAAAATATTTAAAAAAATTATCCTCACCCGAGGACATTTTTTTCGTTGGCTTTTAGAGTGAGAGGAAGTGTGAGAGAGAAACAAATGTGAGATAGAAACATCAATTGCTTGCCTCCTGTACACACCTGCTCCACCAGGGATCACCCCAGAACCTAGGCATGCACCTTGACCAGTAATCAAACCCGCAACCCTTCAGTTATTGGATGACATTCCAACCAACTGTTGACACAGCAGCCAACACCACAAATGTTTTTTTAAAAAGGTTATCCTAAAATTCTGTGCCATTGTGCCTTCAGGTTAGAAAATTTTAATATATTTGGAATAAACTTCTATAGTTTATGTGACTGGATTTGAGAAATTAAATATACCTATTTGACATTAACTTTATATAAAAAATTTTTGAACTTTTATTCATGTATCTGCTCAATCATTCATTTACTCACATAAGTTTCTGTGAAGGTCACCATATGCACACATACACACACAGAAATATTTTTACTCTGGTTTTCAAGAATGAACTTGGTTTATCTGGGTCAAAATTTCAGAATTAGAGAAAACAAAGCATGAAATTAAATGTAAGTTTTGCCTTTTGTGTGTCTACTATAGCTTTTTTGTTTTGTGTTTATTTTGAGGCTTACATAAAACACCTTACAGTTAAAATAGTCTATTTTTAAGCTGATAACTTCAATTGCATAAGAATTTTACCCTTTTCTGCCCTCTTCCCCATTTTGTATTTTTGTGTTACAATTTACATCTTTTTATATTGTGTATACATTAACAAATTAATGTAGCTATAGTTATTTCTGACTCTTTTTTCTTTTAACTTCATATTAAAGTGATTTACCATACACACCATTATTACAGTATTTGAATATTCTGAATTAAACTATATATCTATTGCCTTTTTTAACAGTGTGTTTTATCTTATTGTATGCTTTCATTTTACTAACTGATGTCATTTTATTTCAGATTTAAAAATTTAATGAAGCATTTCTTACAAGGCAGGTTCTAATGGTAATAATCTCACTCAGCTTTTAATTGCCTGGGAAAATCTTTAGCTCTCCTTCATTGCTAGAGGACAGTTTTGCCAGGTAAAATATTCTAGGTTGGCAGTTTTGTTTTTTTTTTCTTTTAGCACCTGGAATATATGGTCCCATTCTCTCTGCTGAGAAATTGGCTGATGTTCTTAGTGGGGTTTCTTTGTATAAAAGAAAGTTTCTTCCCCTCTAGGTACTTACAGAATTTTCTCCTTACCTTTGATTTTTGACAGTTTTATTATAATATTTCTCAATGAAGTCCTATTTTGGTTGAATCTGTGTGGGGATCTATGCGTTTCAGTATCTGAAAGTCTCTCGCCTCAGATGTGGGAAGCTTTTCATTGTGGTAAATATTTTACAATGTATCGAATCATTCAACATATATTGAATCATTATTTATACAATTTAAATATATACAATTTTATTTGTCAATCATGTTTTAATAAAGATGGTTAAAATAAAATTAAAAATGATAACTTGGGTGGTAAAAATAATAAAGTTATCAAGTCCATCCTGTATCATCCAAGATATTTATTCTCTGTACTCTGAATTCATGTTTTAATATTTAGTTGCAATTACGACACATGAACCTCTATAAAAATCCTTTTTTTAATTTGCTAAATGAAGATCTTTGCCATTTTATAAGAAATGAATGACAAGATGACTGGGCCAGCCATGATAACTATAAATTATTATCAAGATAGAGGCATTGTTCTTGTCTACTATAATAGCCATGGTCCATTCACAAATTTGCCACAAAACCTTTTTAAAGTCAAAATTTCTCAATATAATGGTTATTTCTTTTGCTATGATCCATAGTCAAAGATGATGCATTCCTTAAATTGATTTTAAGTGAAACTACAGCAAAGTTTTACCTCAACTTTCCTTTTTCCAAAATGTCACTATAATTTTCCTATAAAATCCTGAAATACTATTTTTTCTATTTGTACATCTTAACTCTAAGGCTTATATTTTACTTCTAAAATTTTAATGACAATTTGTAACTAATTCTCCAATATAATTAATCCTAGCTTTTATCTGTACTTTAAACATAAATTAATTGTTTTAATTTGAAATAATTTCTCTCATTGCTGAGTATTAAAAATATGGATAGATCTAGAAAGAAATAATTATAGAGATCCATATTCATGAAATGTATAAATATGTAAAAATAATGTTTCATTTGTTACAGATATATAATACATTCATTTTATATTTATTTAGCAACATCTTTGGAAAGATATTTCAATGTGCTTATAAAATCTTGACTTTGTACCTAATCTGTTATGAGAAAACTGAAGAGCCTTCTCATTTATTGCCTTCCTTCCCCATAGCTCTCGTACTTTATACAATTTTAAAAAGTTAGACACTCTTTTAAACTGGCTATTGTTTCAACTTAAATGTTCTTGGTTTGTCGAAATTTACAGTAGTAATTGAACTAATTTGAAGATAAACCTTTATGAAGTTTTTTAGTAAAGTCATGGGAATTGTTTTATTCTTAAGTCTCAGATTATCTGAGAACTAATTATGAATTGAAATTTTACAAAGCATAAACTTCTAATATTCATATAATTTTTAAACAACTTTATTTGCAATTCAGTGGCTTCTTGGATATATCACTTTTTACCCCATTTGGCAGAATTACAGAAAGTTTCTCTGCTATGTCAATCTGCTAAGAGCCTGCTTGTCTAGGAAGCAATTTTTTGGTAAAGAACATAGTTGAATGCACTCAAAGTAGCAAGAAAGGTACTATTGGATACAGCCCAGTTCGGATTCATTCTCAGAAGCTAAGGCTAAAAACAGCTGGCAAAACAGGCAAATGGCAGTACCACATTCTAATAATTTCTGAGGTAGAATGTGATGAGAAATTGTTGTTCCACCATACATTCTTCATCTTCATTCCCATCTTTATTTCTGAAACATTATCCCTACAAATCTGATGAATTTCAATCTGTGTAACTTTTAACCTCATTTTCCCATAAAACATTTTAAAAGGTGAAGCATTTTATTTTGAATTTAAAAATTATTAAACTTTTATTTAAATAAATCTAAGATTACTCATACTGAACTAATCTAAAGTGTACTATATTTATTACTTTCAATCACCACATGTTTTTAAAAGTATATTTATTCTTTTTTAATTTTTATTTTAATTGTTGTTCTTGTACAGTTTTCTGTCTTTTACTCCCATCCCAGCCCATCACACCAGCCCTCCCATTTCCACCCCACCCTAGTTGTTGTCCATGTGTCCTTTATACTTGTTCCTGTAAACCCTTCCCCTTTTCCCCTGAAATTTCCTCCCCTCTCCCCTCTGATCACTTTCAGCCTGTTCTCAATTCCAGTGTCTTTGGTTATATTTTGCTTGTTTGTTTGTTTTGTTGATTAGGTTCCTGTTAAAGGTGAGATCATATGGTATTTGTCTTTCACCGCCTGGCTTATGGTATATTTACGCAATGGAATTCTATACAGCAGAAAGAAAGAAGGAGCTCCTACCCTTTGCGACAGCATGGATGTAACTGGAGAGCATCATGCTAAAAGTATATTTATTCTTAATCCCCACACACTCTTTAAGGTTTCTTGATTAGTGATAACCTGTTTTTAGCATATTAACATATTAAAATGCCTATAAGAATAAAATTATTTCTTTTTAACAAAATTACCAGGAAATATGAATTGAAATTAATTTTAGATTAGTATTTCAGTCTAAGGTTAGGATCAGTTCTATGTTACATTTCCTAACACGACATAGACCAGGATACTAATTTTTTGGTCATATTCAATCCCCTAACTGAAGTACTGTGTATACCAGTTTCACATCCATTGTAGGATCTTTATATAGTAAGAGTTATTGCAGGTCATTTTGCAGATGGTCAGACCCTTTAATCAATAAGGTATCAGAAGAATTTTTAGGGAAAAAATTAGGAAGTAACTTTACTAAATTTAACACTTCACATGGTAGTGTAAATTCCCTAGATAGCATTACTACCCTCATTTAGAACACTAACTAACATACCTTTTAGTGAAGAGTTTTTGTCTACATTTCTACTTTTTATTCCTAACCTGCCCCCTTAAGCTCCCTAAATGAAGTTTGCATGTACCCACAACTACATCATAAATTTCTGGCAAAACCAAATGCTTATTAAATACTTACAAGCAACTAGTGTAATTCTAATATTTATTTAAAGAAACTAAAGAGACACTGCATGGTCTCAAACTGTGTAATGACATTGTGAAACAAAAGAGCATGCTTTACAAAAAAGGGAGAAAGACAAAAATTCTGGATAACCACCAAAAATATGTTATATAATTATTCATTAATTAGTACACAGTTTCAACATTTCACATAATCTCTTTACAAATTAAGCCTGTCCATATTAGCTCATCCCAATCCAGCAAGCAGATTGTTGAGAAAGAGGAAAGAGCACTAATAGCTCATCACTGGATTGCTGCTCATAGTTCCAGAAAATTGCTCATTATCTTTCATTTCCTAAAATTTCCATGTAAAGAAAAGACTAAAGATGCACTCTTTGTAATTTAGCATTTCCATGATATTTTCTTTTTAAACGTTGACATGTATTTTTTTGAAGTATTCATCTTGACATGCCTGTCAAGTTTGCCATTTTCATTTTTGATAGGGTGCATAATAGGTGATAAAGGTTGATTAGAAATGAACCTGGAGATGCATTTTATTAAAGTTTCTTCCTTTTACACATAAGCCTGTAATCTAATTTTTTGCCATTAAGAAGTCACATGAAAGGGAGATATTTCTTCTTTAGAATTTTGAATCAAATATATTTTAAGGTGTGTCACAAAGGATTAAATACAAGATGAAAGCAAGGTGGTTTTCTTTTACAAAATAAATATATATTGAAAATTATAAACTTATTCTCTGTTAAACAATTTTTTCATTGCAATTAGAATATAGATTTTACCTCTGAGATTGAAAGTCTTAATTTGCACTGTTCTGATAAACTGGTCATTTATAAGTCCTGAAATTCTTTCTATTACATGAGTTCAGAATTTATCAGTATTTATAATTCTTGAATATTTATTAACAAGATCCCAGATATTTCTTAATAAATATATTTAAATTTCTTTTTTATAGCCCTAGTTGGTGTGGATCAGTTGGTTTGGAGTTTCATCCCTTACACCAAAAGGTTGAAGGTTCAATTTCTGGTCAGTGCACATACCTAGGTTGGGTTCAAAACCCAGTAGAGGCATGCATTGTAGGAAACCAATTAATGTTTCTCTCTCTTTGCTCCTCTCTAAAATCAATGAATATATTTAAAAACTTTAAAATTTTTTATATACTATTTTTCTTTTCTTTTTTAAAT
The DNA here is from genome assembly GCA_039655065.1 of Glossophaga mutica. Classification (NCBI taxonomy): domain Eukaryota; kingdom Metazoa; phylum Chordata; class Mammalia; order Chiroptera; family Phyllostomidae; genus Glossophaga; species Glossophaga mutica. The sequence continues at coordinate 59,728,657 of CM077305.1, read as the reverse complement.
ATATAAATTGTTATTATATTTTTCCATTACTATTTAATACCCATATACCCCCTCCCCCTAGCAATCACCACCCTGTTTTCCATGTCCATAAATCCTTTTTCTTTTTTGCTCAATCCCTCCACCCCCTAACCTCCCCCACCTATTAGCTGTCATCTGTTCTCCATCTATGAGTCTGTGTCTGCTTTGCTTGTTAGCTCAGTTTGTTCGTTAGATTCCACAAATGGTATTTGTCTTTCTCTTACTGGCTTATTTCATAATGTTCTCCAGGTCCATCCATACTGTTGCAAAGAGTAAAACTTTCTTTTCTTTTTACAGCTGAGGAGAATTCCATTGTGTAAATGTCCCATAGTTGTTTTACCCAGTCACCTATTGATGGATACTTGGGCTGCTTCCGTATTTTGATGATTGTAACAACACTGCAATGAACATAAGGGTGCTTATGTTCTTTTGAACTAGTGTTTTGGGTTTCTTCAGATATATTCCGAGAAGTGGGATCACTGAGTCAAAAGGCAGATCTATTTTTAACTTTTTGAGTTATTTTCATACAGCTTTGCACAGTGGCTGCACCAATTTGCATTCTTACCAACAGTGCAAAAGGGTTCCCCTTTCTCCACATCCTCACCAGCACTTATTTGTTGATTTATTGATGATAGCCATTCTGTCAGGTGTGAGATGATATCACATTGTGGCTTTAATTTGCATTTCTCTGATGATCAGTGACATTAAGCATCTTTTCATATGTCTTTTGGCCATCTGTACGACCTCTTTGGAGAAGTGTCTATTCAGGTCCTTTGCCAAATTTTCACTTGGCTTGGTTGTTATTTTGGTGTTGAGTTTTGTAAGTACTTTATAAATCTTGGATATTAACCCCTTATCAGATGTATTGGTGAATATGTTCTCCAAGTCTGTGGGTTGTCTTTTTATTTAGTTGATGATTTTGCTGTGCAAAAACTTTTTATTTTGATGAAGTCCCATTTGTTTATTTTTTCTTTTGTTTCCCTTGCCTGGGCAAATATATCTGATAAAAAGTTTCTATGAGCACTGTCTGAGATTTTGCTGCCTATGTTTTCTATTAGGATTTTTATGGTTTGGGGTATACTATTTAAGTCTTTGATCAATTTTGAATTTATCCTCCTGTGTGGTATAAGAAGGGGGTCTGGCTTATTTTTTCCTGCATTTATCTGTTCAATTTACAATATGATTTATTGAATAAACTATCTTTAGCCCATTGCATATGCTTGCTTCCTCTGTCAAATATTGACTATTATTCTATTCCATTGGTCTATGTGTCTGCTTTTATGTCAGTAAAAAATAATACAAAGATCAATGAATCCAAGAGATAGTTCTTTGAGAAAATAAACAAGATTCACAAACCTTTAGGCAGACTCATCAAGAAAAAAGAGAAAGGACCCAAGTAAATAGAATCAGAAATGAAAGAGGAGAAATAACAACTGACACCAAAGAAATACAAAGGATTGCAAGAAAATGTGATGAACAATTTATATGCCAACAAACCGGACAACATGGATGAAATGGATAAAGTCCTAGAAACATACAATCTTCCAAAACTAAATTAGAACAAATCAGAGAATCCAAATAGACAGATTACACATAATGAAATTGAAACAGTAATAGAAAATCTTCCAACAAACAAAAGGTCTGGACTGGAAGCCTTCACAGTTGAATTTTACCAAACATTCTGAGAAGAAATAACACCTCTCCTTCTCAAACTATTTCATAAAATTCAAGAGGAGGGAAGGCCCCCAAGCCCATTTTGCAAAGGCCAGCATTATCCTAATCCCAAAACCAGATAAAGACACTACGAAGAAAAAAAAAATTATAGGTCAATATCATTGATGAACCTAGATGCTAAAATCCTCAACAAAATATTAAAAAACTGAATACAACAATGCATCAAAAAGATCATACACCGTCATTAAGTGGTATGTATTCCAGGAATGCAAGGTTGGTACAACATTCACAAATCAGTAAATGTGATTCACCACATAAACAAAATGAAAGATAAAAAACACATGATTATATCAATAGATGCAGAAAAAGCTTTAAAAAAAATCCAGCACCCTTTAATGATAAAAACTCTCCATAAAGTGGGAATAGAGCGAACATACCTAAACACAATAAAGGCCATATATGACAAACCTGCTGCCAGTATCATGCTCAGTGAGCAAAATCTATAAGCATTACCCTTAAGATCAGGAACAAGACAGGGATGTTAACTTTCACCTTTCTTCTTCAACATAGTGCTGGAAGTCCTAGCCAGAGCAATCAAGTAAGAAGAAATAAAAGGAATCCAAATTGGACAGGAAGAAGTAAAATTGTCTTTATTTGAATATGACATGATAGTGTACATAGAGAACCCCAAAGATTCCAAGGAAATACTAGAATAAATGAATTCAGCAAAGTAATAGGATACAAAATTAATATCCAGAAATCAGTTGCAATTTTATATGTCAGTAATGAACTAAGAGAAAGGGAAATCAATCCCATTCACAATTATTTCAAAAAGAAAAAAATACCTAGGAATAAACCTAACCAAGGATGTAAAAGACCTGTGCCTAGCAAATTATAAGACACTGAGGAAAGAAATTGAAGAAGATACAAATAAGTGGAAGCACATACCATGTTCATGGGTAGGACCAATTAACATTCTTAAAATGTCCATACTGTCCAAAGCAATCTATAGATCCAATGCAATTCCTATCACAATTCCAATGATACTTCACAGAACTAGAATATGTCAAAAATGTACATGGAACTACAAAAGCTCCTGCATAGCAACAGCTGTCCTGAAAAAGAACAAAGTTGGAGGACTCACCTTACCTAATATCAAACTATACTGCAAGGTGATAGTAATCTAAACTATTTTTCAAAGTGAATAATCAAATCTGATTCTTCCTTCAATAAGCTTTTTATCTAATTCTTTCTTTGAAACACTCTTTGTTCCTTCTAGGAGCCAAGTCTGTGTGATGTCTTCCTTGGTACCTAAGTGGAAGACAGTAATCAAGTTACTGAGGGCTAAATGTAAACTCCAGAAGAAATATGTGTTCAGCCTGCTATAAATGAAAATATGGGACTCTACCCCTAGTGCCAGAGAAAGGGTAATAATCTGGAGTTAGATGCTTCAGAGGTTAATTGTATTGGACAAGAAAATAAAAGATGTATAAGTGTTCTTGCTCCTGAGAGAAAAGAGGAACAATGAAAAAGGAGGTAGTAGACAACGGTAAGTAAGGAAATAAAGAGCAGAAAAAGGGGCAGATCAAAAACCATTTAAAAGAGAATTGTTTTTCATAGAGATGACTATTATAAAAATTGAGTTTTGTATTGTTACAATTTAAGCCTGCTTTGTCCCCAAAGGCTCAATAATTCTGTCTTTTAGGTAAGTGCTGAGAAAGAGAGAAGAGAGCGTATGTTTGTGAACTAAGAAGATATTCCACATAATGTTCAACAACTGCAGGAAAATAGTAGCAAAGTTAAACAAGAAATAATTTGCACAGAAATTCTATAGCAGCACAGTTTGAAACCATTAAGCAGCAGATTACAAGTCTTTTTCATGCACACCTTTATAGACTATCTGATAGCAACCAACATCTGGAATAAAGAAATAATCTAAATATCCATAGTCGATAGCCATGAATTTAGATTTTTTTAATTTTATTCATAGGAAAGAATATCTGCCTCTGCTTTCTAACAAGAAAGCAGATTTCACTTTTAGGAGATAAGAGGCAGAAATTTGTAAAGGTGGGGCACAAGAGTGCTCATTCACATCTGAGTCTTCTCTCCTGAGTGTGAGAGGATTACAGTTGCTCGCCCTTTTACAGACAACCAGAGCCATGTGACTAGTGATGAGTTTTGGCCACTGGACTGTGAGACGAGTTGTGTGCCTCACCTATGGGTGAGAGGATTCCATTGCTGTGTCAGACCCTTCAGCTTTACCTTTACTTCTCATGACAAATTTGAGGCTACATATTCTAGATGGTGGAAATACGGAATGGTGGGGACCATGGTCATCCCAGATTACTTACTTATTGCCTGTAAGAGAGCTTCCTTGTGAACTCAACTAGGCTTACAGTGGACTCTACAGAAACAAGAAATAAATATTTGTTGCCTTAGGCCACTGAGAATTTAACATCGTTTGTTAGAATGTATTTTAGTGTGTCCTAATACAAAAATTAATCTCAGAAGTTAGAAGTTTCTGAAACAAATAACTAAAATATGGGGCTATGCTTTATTGATAGGGTAGGAAAGATATTGTAAACTGAAAAGATGGTGGTCTTTCTACTGCTTGCAGTGTCAAAGCATGACTTGGGAGCTAGATTATGAATTAATGAATTTGTTATCCTAGAAGATTTTTGAAAACTTAGTGTTACTCATGAATTAATTGCTATTATCTGCCTTTGACAGAATACTATTAATATTAAAAATGAGTAAACTCAGACAAGACTTGGCTAATTTACAGGTTAAAATAAAAGAAAAATGGAGATATTCAAGAAATTTTGAATTTGTAATATGAGACAAACCAAGTGCTCTGAGATTAAAAAAATACTAGAAGACAAAATTGAGAAAGTATTTTAAGTGGCACAGGTAATTAAAATTAGCTTTTAAACAAAAAGGAAACTAAACATGTGGTTTTTATACCTCCCATTAAAATTTTTCAAAAATTAAGAGACTAAGAACAGATCAAATTATAGATATGGCAAATAATAATTTTAATAGGATAAAATACCTTAGAGAAAAGTCATTTTAAGGTCTGATAGTCATTAAATAAAAAGTCTACTAAGTTTTTTGAGAGAGCTGAATGGCCAGAGAAAGCATGAAACTGAACTAAAACTGCCTAAACTTAAAACACATATTGTTTCCAAAATATCTAAGGGTAGGAGCAGTCAAAAAGCTGCTCTGCCCACCCCCTCTCCAAAGGATATGCGAGTACTGTTAATCTCTCACCTGAAGGTGTGACAAGAACAACAATGGAAATGAAAAATCTCTAAGAAGGAGGAGCCGACATTGACTGGGGGGAAAAAGAACCAATGGATTTCCTCACAGAGAACAAAAAGGATTTCTATAAGTTACAAATCAAGCAAGAAATGTTAACAGTTTCATATGGAAAGATTATACAAAAAGATGTTGCGACAGAAAAACATCTATTTTAACACTGAGGTTAAATTTTGACTATCACATAATTAGTGTTCATTAAGTCTGTAAAATTTCCATTGTAGAAACATATAGACTTAAAATTATAGCATTAAATATTTGAATAGGGTAGCTTTTATTTATTGTAATTGATGTCAATCTTTAAAAAGTTTTACTAACAATTCATTGAAAATATTTTTTTTTTCCAAAAATGAAGTCAAAATTAGAAAGAAAAGATGTTAAATAAAGTTAATAGTTTTGTGACTTGACAAGTATTTTTCCCCAGTGTTTTTCGGCTTAGTAAACCCCAAGGAGGATTAAGTGAAATGATATATGGGTTATTTGGCTGTTATAAGGGAGATTAAGAGAGAGAGAGAGAGGAATTCCATTACTCCGTTGTGGGTCCATGAAGGACATGATTGTCTTGAATATGCTCTATCTGTGGGATGTGACGTTTTCCCTACCCTTCTCTATACCTCACCCCTGGATTTCTGTAGAATGAGGGTAAATTATCTGGAGAAATGGTCATCAATATTAGAGGTTCAGAGAAAAGGTGAGCATTTGGGGGAAGTAACCTAAGAAGTTATGGACACCTGAGGAGACATAGGAGAAGGGGAGAAAAGGAGAAAAGCAATGGCCAGTTAAGTCTAAAACTTTGATCTAAGGGAAGGAAGGAAGGAAGGAACAAAGGAAGGAATGAAGGAAGGAAAAAAATAGAGCAGAATAGAAACAGGCAGTGAAGAAGTTTAGTGGCGGTTAGTGGGATTAAAAAGAAGTCCCCTGGAACCCTGCTCCATGAAGTTGCTGGGTTGGAAAATGTGGCCTGAATAAGTAGCATTTGCTTTAGCCCATTCTGGATTTTTCATGGGTTCTCAACTAGATGTAGTAATAGTATTCAACAGTATATTATAAAGTTCATTTTCCAATTTAAGAAAAAATACTTGAATTCCAAATTTAAGAAAGGGAGGGGAAGAAAGGCATTTCATGATGAGATTTAGAAATTTAAGGAGATAGATTAAATTTAAAATGAAGGTTCTGATTTGAAATAATGAGTCATTTTTAAGTGTAGTCTTAGCATTAAAGTTAAGGTTATGGAATTTGGGGAAAAAGACTTTTTAATTTGTTTTCTTTTCTCATACTCTTTGCTCAAATATAGAAGACACATCCTTATTCCAAACTCACATAAACTGCACATTTCCTCATTTGGCATTCGAGCTTCCCACTCTGTTCTTCAATCTAGCATCTACTTTGACTAAGCCTTTACAAAGTTTCTATTTCCTCCCCCAAGTCTTACCAAGATTCACATTTACTAGATTTGATATGCAAAAATACTCCCTAAAAAGGAATAAAAATGCATTTAATATAATGTCATTTACTTCACATAAACAGAAGCCAAATCTTTGTGTATCTGTAACAGTCAAATTTTAATTTGTTCCAATGTGTTCAACTGGCAAAATCACAATTTTTCATAACAAACAGTGCTTATCTAAATAGTACTTATTACATGCACCATAATTCCCATAATTCTCTATCTTATCTATATTTTCCGTTAAGCTTAAAAACAGAAACTAATTTCTCTCTCTCAAGGGTCTTTATAGCTGAGCATCTGGCAAATTGTGGTGACTTGATAAGCCTTTGCTATTTTTTTTTAATCTTCACTTGAGGATATGTTTATTGATTTTAGAGAGGAAGGAATGGGGAGAGGGAGAAGATGAAGAGGAGGGAGAGAGGAGAAGATATATATATATATGTGTATATGTATATATGTATATATAAAATATGAAAGAGAGAGAGAGAGAGAAATTGATCGGTTGCCTCCATATGGCTATAACTAGAGATGAAATCCACAACCCAGATATGTGCCCCGACTTGAAATCAAACCCACAACCTTTTGATGTATGGGACAATGCTCCAACCAACTGAGCCACCTGGCCAGGGCAGCGTTTGTTATATTTTAAGCAGTAAAATACTGAAACACTAATTCAGAGAGAGAAAAGGTGCTAAATAAACTTATTAGTTTTGTGACTTGACAAGTATTTCTCCCTAGCTTTCTTGGCTTGGTAAAACCCCAAAGAGGGTTAAGTGATGTGACATGATATATGGATTATATCATATCAGATATGAAATATCCAAGATCGGATATGATCTCTGCCATATACCTTTGGTTTTATTTCATACCACAACTTTGTTCTCCTTTCTTGTACACTCACAACATAAGTAAGAAGAGAGAGAAATAAATTTAAAATGTTTAAAAGATAATTGGCAGTCTACATCCATTAATAAAATACTTTGATATTGAAATCCTCATAAGCTAAAGAGTGACTTACAAACCTCATTTAGTTTATTTGTTGTAATACTCTCTATATTCAATATTATATATGGGAGGCTTTAAACCAATATATTGCTTCTAGTTCTATTTTCTACTAAGGAAATTGAGAGAAAAACTAAAATTTAAAATCAAAACACAAGATGAGTGTTTTAACAGGACATGAAACGCTAAAACAAAACTAGTTATTACACCTACCAGATCACTTCCCATTTAAGTAGGGGTTCTTAGTGCTTTGAATTAGGGTTAACTGCTATTTTAGTATACATTTATAAGAGGAATGTTAGTGTGTTTATGGAAACTTTCCATTACCAAAATGTAACTCCTTCTATACATGAATATATCATCATTAATCTATTAATAAAACACATTGTTTGCTTGATTATGAGATACAATTAAGGGGAAACATACCAAATTTTCCTCATTTTGACTCCATCTTGGTGATTGGGCAGTCATAAAACAGAGAGAGCTGGAACCATAAATTTGAATTTAAACTTATCATGAAGATTGGATGGCTAAAGACAGAATGATAAACAATTCATTTCAATATGGTTTCAACTAGAATATAATTATCTCTAGCCTTAAAAAGCTGCAATTGAATTAGAAGCTTTGCAACAGATAAAATTCTGCAGAAAAGTAAAACTCAAAGCTGTAAGAGGCAGGTTTAGATAATAGCAAAAGTGACAGATATGGATAGGTGCCCATATTATATTCTAACATGTCTTAATAATAAAACCATATTTCTTGTCAGAACAGCTCTGTGCCCAATACTTGCTTCTCCAACTGGATTCCAGAGTATCCATGTGATACATTGTGGATTTCATAACAAAGGGATATCCCCTTTCTGTCTCTGTCCATGTAACTTCTACTTGGCTTATGAATATAATGTTTAGATATGAAACAGCCATCTTGAGCCTTGCCTAACAGAGGTCCCAGCTGATACACAGTATCAACTGCACCTGTGGAAACAAATAGACATTCAGATGGATTTAACACTCAGTCTAAGAGTTTTCCAGCTGATGTCACAGACACTGTAAAGCAGAAATGAACTATTCTTTCCATACCCTGTCTGATTTCTTGACTCACAGAAGTCATGATCGGAATACATGGATGATTCGCACTATTGGACTGTGGATAATTTATTACACAGCCCCAAGTTATTGAATATACAAATTAGGTAAATAGAGGTAATACAGGTTCTGAAGAAGTCAGTAAACAAATATTTAATGTGTCTTTTGAAAACCTGTTCACAAGAAAGTTCTTGACCAGGTTTAATAATATTAGAAAGTTTTGCCTTAAAGTATTAGAAACATTGCAGCATGTTGACTTAGAAAGTATATTCTCCAATAAATTTTCATGAAGCTACATAGTATTATCAGGATTTAAAACCTATAATCTCAAAGAAGAGACCAGACTCAGTAAATTAAAAAGTGTTTTCGGTCAGTGATCATTCGTTTGAACATATCATTTTTGGTACAAAATAAAAAATGTGAAAAATTATGTAGACAAATAAAACCTATTAAATTAGTTCATAAAATATTTTCTCAGTTATTCTGAGGAAAGATGAAATTAGTTTTGTTACATAGTAAGTTTGAGGATGAAATTCCATGTGAAATTTCACTTGCCATAATTATAGATGAAATAGGACAAAAAGTAGCATTTCTAAAGCTTTATAGAATATATTTTTTCTACAGTGGATGTCACCACAAATTCAGAAAAGAAGCCTGAGATGTGAAAGATCATTCTAATGTGTGCTCCTCCCTATGGAGATCACTTTCCATAATTTTGTGCTATTTTTTTTTTCTGAGAACCTTCTCCTGCAAGCTAGTAGCTAGATGCAACTAACCAAGATGGCTCCATATCACCTCCGTTATATAATCAATCAAAAGCTCACATGAATTAAACTTATTTTTTATATTAAAAAGTGGGAAAAAGGCATTCCTTAAAGAAGGGGCAACTTGAAACTTTTGTATAATCTTCATGAATACTTACTTTCAAACAAGAGATTATTTGATTTTTTTTTATTAGTTATACATATCTAAACACAATAACAAAGAAGCATGTTTTGGGAAAAGATGAAGGATAAACAAAGTCATGCTACATTTAAACAAATTTTTGAATGTTATCAATGCACAACAAAATTAAAACCAGAAAAAAATAAAAATTTTCTATCTAATTTAATGACCAAATATGGTTGGGACAATTTATAGTAGGGATAATTTTTTATAAGTAGAACAAGAACAAAATTTATTTTCACATTTACTTATATAAAACTAACAATACATTAATTTAATTTTACAAAATATGTTGACTAAAAGAATGTTTTCTGTTTAATCATGTTTTCATATCATGAATAATAAATGTAAATAAAGTTTACAAATATAAGACCAAAGAATATGTTTCTATTCTTCCATAACTATTATAGCTGAAACCTGAAAAAAAAACAAGTGAATAGTCTGACCTTCTGATAATATGTGAATTCCTGTGTTCTCTACTTCTTACAAAGGAACATTAACAGGGTGTCTTGAAAATATCTGATTACTTACACTGAGCCATATTTAAATGGAACACAGTGAACAACAACAAAGACAAGTAGAGTCACTTGGTAAAGCAGCACTATAATTCTAACCTTCAAACACAAGTTAAAATTTCATGAGATTCGGAAACACTTATACAGTTTTGCAGTAACTTTCAGCTGCAGATGAAAAAAGGAGAGAAGAGCTCAGTAACTCTGAGTTCTGTAACATTCAATTTCATTAATTTGATTGATTCAGATGCAAGTCAGAACTGCTGAAAATTTCTTTAAAATATATCACTATATGGGAGATATGTTTGTTGAAATGGAAATCAATGCACAAAATATTAATGATTGTGAAGCAAAGTTTATTTTTTTCAAAGAAGCAAAATGAAAAGTCAGAGCAATAAAAGAACACAGATAAAAATAACCACAATAAGTTAAACTAAATGTTATTACTTTCTGTCCCCCAAAGAGCATTCTAAATAAATAAATAATATTTTTGAAATCTTGGGCAGAAATAAAAATGCCAAAACCTTCAGCAACCAGGATTTAGGGCAGTTGAACAGCAAGATTAGTATTGACAACGTACAGAAAATAAGAGAGATAAAAAGTTCCTTTCACTCACTTTAAAGTGATCATACAAACGAGTCCATACTACTTCATTTGTGCATAAAACAATGTGGCAAAAATGGTTTACCTGCAGTAAAAACTAATGAGGTGAATATCGGCTATTTCCACTTATGTTTAAATCTTATTTACTTCAACTCTAGCATTCTCTTATTGATCTCTGTACTTGATCTGGGATGATCAGCATGAGGGCACACAGAATAGGAGCAGTTTGAAAGTCTGTGTCACGTGTTCTTCATCTGAGACTTATTCCAGGGGTGTCTGACCTGCACCCCTCAGGCCACATGCAGCTCGGGATGGCTGTGAATGAGGCCCAACACAAAATCGTAAATTTACTTAAAACATTATGAGATTCTTTTTTGTGATTGTATGTCACAATGTACTTAATGTGTAGCCAAGACAACTCTTTTTCTTCCAGTGTGGCCCAGAGACGTCAAAAGTTTGGACACCCCTGATGGTAATAAATGAGGAATGAAACTGAAATTTGTGCATTGTACATAATTAAGTGACTTAAGATACTCTAGGATTTTTGGTAAAGAGTCCTTAGTATTCCCATCAGAATGGCTAACACAAAAGGATTTAGAAGTTTTGCCCAGTCACAATTCAGGCAAGAAAATCTACCTGGAACATTCACTGGGGAAGCTATAATTTAGAAAATATATTTCCTTTTAAAAATTTATTTTTAAATTACAGTTGACATAAAATACTATATTAGTTTCAAGTGTACAAATAATCAGACATTTATATACTTTATGAAGTGAACACTTTAATAAGTTTACTACCCATCTGACATTGTGATAAACTATGTATATCACAATATTATTGACTATATTCCTCATGCTGAACATTACATCCCCATGACTGTTTTCATAACTTGCAATTTTACTTCTTCATCACTTTGACCTTAGAAACTCTATTTCTTAATTAAATCCATCTATAAGAACAGAAAATATGAAATGTCTGACTTATTTTTTCTGTATTTCTATTTCCATTTAAATACATTTTATTGACTATGCTATTAGAGTCATCCCATTTTTTTTCTGACCTTTATCGCCCTCTGCCCTGTACCCCTCCACCCTCCAGCATTCCCTCTTTTAGTTCCTGTCCATGGGTCGTACATATAAGTTCCTTGGCTTCTCCATTTCCCATACTATTCTTAACCTCCCCCTGCCTATTTTGTACCGACTATGCTTCTTTCTCCTGTACCTTTTGTCCCATTCTCCCTCCTTTCCCACTGATAACCCTCCATGTGATCTCCATTTCTTTCTGTTCTATCTTCTAGTTCTTTGCTTAGTTTGTTTTAGTTTGGGTTCAGTTACTCATAGTTGTGAGTTTGTTGTCCTTTTACTATTCAGATTTTTTATCTTCTTTTTCTTAGATTCTAAGTCCCTTTACATTTCATATAATAAGGACTTGGTGTTGATGAACTCCTTTAACTTGACCTTATCTGGGAAGAACTTTATCTGTCCTCCCATTCGAAATGATAGTGTTGCTGAATAGAGTAATCTTGGATGTAGGTCCTTGCGTTTCATGACTTCAAAGGCTTCTTTCCAGCCCCTTCTTGCCTGCAAGGTTTCTTTCGAGAAATCAGGTGATAGTCTTATGGGTACTCCTTTGTAGGTAACTGTCTCCTTTTCTCTTGCTGCTTTTAAGAGTCTCTCCTTATCTTTCATCTTGGGTAATGTAATTATGATGTGCTTTTGTGTGTGTTGTCTTGGTTCCAGCTTCTTGGGACTCTGAGTTTCCTGGACTTCCTGGAAGTCTATATCCTTTGCTAGATTAGGGAAGTTCTCCTTCATTCTGTTTTCAAATAAGTTTTCCATTTCTTGCTCTTCCTCTTCCCCTTCTGGAACCTCTATGATTTGGATGTTGTAACATTTAAAGGTATCCTGGAAGTTCCTAAGCCTCTCCTCATTTCTATGAATTCTTGTTCTTCATTCTGTTCTGGTTAAATACTTATTTCTTCCTTCTGGTCCAAATCATTGATGTGAGTCCCGGTTTCCTTCCCACCACTGTTGGTTCCCTGTACATTTTCCTTTATTTCAGTTTTGATAGCCTTCACTTTTTCTCCTATTTTGTGACCATACTCCACCAATTCTGTAAGCATCCTGATTACCAGTGTTTTGAACTCTGTATCTGATAGGTTGGCTATCTCTTCATCACTTAGTTGTATTTTTTCTGGAGCCTTAATCTGTTCTTTCATCCGGGCCATATTTGTTTGTGTGTCAGCACACCTGTTATAAGGAGTGGAGCCTTAGGTATTCCCCAGGGTGGGGCAACCCACTTTGCTTCATTGTGGTGCTCTATGTAGGGAAGGGTCAGAGAGGTAACAATGCCACTTGTTTGGTTCTTGCCCTGCTTTCAGTCACTTCCTCTAATACCCACAAGCAAATTGAGCCCTTCTGGAGCTGATTCCCAGGTGGGTGAGTTTGTGTATGTTCTAGGATCCTGTGGGTCTCTCCAGTGAACTGTCCTCTGAGTCTGGGAGTTTATTCTGCTACCACACCCCCACAGATTTTTACAGTCAGAGGTTTTGAGGCTTTCTTTTCCTGTGCTGGAATCCTGGATTGTGTGGTCTGTCTGACTCCTCAGTTGTTCCTCCTAGTTTATCTGCACACATATGTGGGACCGACCAGTCTCCCAGCGACTGCCTCACCAGGCCCACTCTGTCAGCTGTAGCCTCAACCTCCCCAGTCCTCCAGCCAATGCCTTGCCTGAGTCCTCTCTGCCCAGGCTGCCCATCTCCACCCCTCCTACCAGTCTGGATGAATGTTTCTTCTTTATTTCCTTGGTTCTTGGACTTCCATACAGTTTAATTTTCTGAGAGTTCTGGTTGTTTTTTTGTTTTTAAATTTGTTGCTGTCCTTTTGATTGTGTGAGGAGGCTAAGTATATCTACTTACAACTCCATCTTGGCCAGAAGTGAAATGTTTGACGTACATATTGATGTTTTATATAATTAATTAAGTTCATTTTAAGAATTTTCTTAAAAATAGTTTTTAGATGTCTGATTTCCAGTATATTATGTAAAGAGCTTAGAAGCTGCCAATCTTACTGAGATGCTAAAAGCTAAATAAACTGTAAAGAAGAATCAACACATGATCTTAGATCCATCAGAGAACTGAGGTCCCAAGGCAAACTGCTGCCTCCAAAATGAAAGAGAAAGGTAGAACAAGATTATCCAAACTTGCTGGAGCAGAAACCCTGGAAAGTACACCTCTGCAGTACTGGGGCAGGCGGGCTAAACTGAATCGACAACATGATGAAGGCTCAATGTGGACAAATTGGAGTTAAAAATCCCAAGGGGACCCAGTCATATAAGGGCTCTATACTTTTGTGAATTTCACCTCTAGACACTTTATCAGATTCTTATAGTCAATATCAGAAAAATTCCATCACATGGAAATAAAGAGCAAACTGACAGGGCCAGAGGGAGGTAGGGTGGGAGATAATGGGGAAAGAAGGGGAAGGGTCAAGTCAAGGAACATATATAAATGATCCATGGACAAGGACTACTGTGAGGTGTATGGATTGAATGTGGGAGGTGGGGGGTGGATTGGGCAGGGGAGAGTAAAGGGGAAAAAATGGGGACAACTGTAAATGAACAACATTAAAACATTTTTAAAGGATTGAAAAAAGAAAAATCCCATCATACTTCCAGAAGGATGAGAAGAAAAGTAACCATTTTCAAATATGCAAGAACATTCTGTTCTGCTTTCAGAAAAAGCTTTTTTATCAGAGCCGATGTTGCTGGGATTTTGTCAGAGCCTAACTTACCAGGGGGAAGAAATGCACCGAACTCTAGCTGGCTGTAGCTTTTCACATGGGGGAAGAGAAATATCTAATTCCAGCCACCTCTAGCTTTTCTGTCTCACCTAAATGGTGAGGGGGAGCCTGAGAAAGACTGTGAAGTTCACAGTCTAGGAACACAGGCTCAACAAAAGTCTTAGACCCAATTATAGGACCGTAGAATGTGTCCCCTGCCTCCACACCTTACCACACCATCACTAAAGGCCTATTTGCATGAGCTCCTTTTACTCAGTTCATGATACCCACACTTCAGCCAAAAACTACAAGACATACTAAAAGCATAAAAACAGTTTGAAGAGACCGAACAAGCATCCTTGCCAATTTCTACCAGCAAGGATATTGAAATTGTCAGAAAGGGGATTTTAAACAGCTATTATTAATATGCCATGGGCTTTAATAAAGTAGACAGCATGCAAAAACACTGTAGAATGGTCTCAAATACTCAAATATGGACTTTACCAATACCTTTTGGAATGTGTGTGTGTGTGTGTGTGTGTGTGTGTGTGTGTGTATTAGGAAAACTGATACTTAAGTTAGGTTGGAAATGAGAAGCGGCTGCTCTTTTTACATGATATTTAACACTCATGATTGTAGGCTGGAGATAGAAATTTTTCTTGTACAGAATATGGGAACCTTGTACTGAATATGAGGTACTGAAAGTAGACTTCAAGTGTAGCAAAGTCACAATGGACAAATGCCTGATAAACTGACAGCCAGACAAGGAGATATGCACATTAACATAATCTTCAAAAGGCAATTTAACAGTACCCAGTGAGATGATGCATGGAGTCAAGGAAAAGTCAGGTACGCTTTTCAAACACAATGCTTGTATTGCAAGGAAGGAAGAAAGGAACACAAATATAAGACTATTGTATTAGAGGGAGAGCTAATACAGTTATTCTTTAAGATCTAGAAGAAAATATCCCTGAACATTATTCACCATTGGAAAAGGAAACAAATACAGAAAATACACTAAGGCTTTGGGACTAAAATCTTGGTAGATAATACATGTGTAATATTGTTGTGCCAACCAGCAATTCAAGTGCTTATGAAGATTTAACAATAACCCAAAGTAAACCAAAGAAAAGGCTATGGACATAAATGTGGGTAAAAGTTTGGCTTAATAAATGATGACATATTCTTACACTACATACAAAACAATCCACATTCTGGACCAAAATAAATCCTCTAAATAAAACAGAATATGCGCAAAAATTCAGAACACAATAATCATGAACAGCTCTATCTGCAACATGTATTGGCTTCTCTCCCTCTTATACTAAAGTAGAACTATGTTGATTCAAGTATTATATTCAGAAGTAGAAAAATGGGGAAAAAACAAGGAGTAGTAATGGGGAAGAAGGAAGGATATAGCATTTTATGTTCAGACTTCCAACAGTTAAGTGAATACTGCAATAGGAGAAGCTTAGCATTGAAGCTCCAAATGTTGGAAGTTCAATTTACAGAACTACTTTAGGAATTGCAAATCAAGCTTAGGGTGGTGCTTCAGGCTGCAATATAAGAGGATAAACTCCCTACCATTCATGTAAATAGTAACAGGAGCTGTGAGACATGGCATCTACCTGGAGGGCAACCACTCTGCCCAGTCAAAGAAAATAAAAATGCATGAATGATGTACAATGACTACTATACTTAATAGTCACAGGGAAAAAAATAACTGAAAACAGTCTTCACAAGAAAAATAGATATTATATAGTTTTTAAAAAGCAAGTAGCAGCTTGTTGTCCTCAAAATAATTCAAGAGAAAAATGAGTTGTAGGAAGCAGAAGCAAGAAGCCTTAAGGATAAAACTGACTGGGTTACGATGGAAAGGGGGCTGGCAGCGTGGAAGTGGCATAATAAAAATCCACATTGGAGGTAGTCCCAGTTGGATTTCATTACAGAAAATCAAGTCAGCGGTAAGGAGAGTAAATTTGAGAAGCTTATCCAGAATGCATAAAAAAGATTAAAAACCAAGTAATATAACATGTAAAAAGGTAATGCATGGTAGTTCAATTTAAGCATTAAAAATCATTAGTTTTCCAGAGGAAAAACCAAAAGCATCACAATGTACAGTGGTGTAGACAGATTATTTCTTGATTATAAAAATAAGGTACCTGCATTTATATAAATAGGCTCATCAGTTTGAATGTGTACCACAGCCCCCATTTGATGAATATTTGACATCTAGTCTTTCACTTTTAAAACCTACATGAGAAGCTTGTGTGTATTTTACTTCATATATGTAGAGATTTACCTTAAATGTGAATGCTAATCAGTGGAACTCTTGAGCCAAGGAAAAGTACGTATGTTATTTTTTTAATAGTGCCACATAATTCTTTAGTGGATTTATGTAATATTTTATGCTTATCAGCAATACATGAAAATGATTCATCTCTAAAGCTCTGCCAGCTGAGTCTGTGGTCAAATTTTTAATTGTTTCCAGTCTGCTAGTAAGAAATAGCATTTTAATGTAATTTTGTTTTGCACTTCTCTTCATGTAAGTGATATTGAATATGTGTTCTATATTTATGGATCATTTACCTTTCTTTTTTAAAATTTATCCTTATATTTATTCCCCTTTTTCTATTACTTAATGATCTTCTCAGTTTTTAAGTTATTTATTTGGAGATTAAATCATCATTTGTGGAAAGAGCTGGGATATTTTCTTCTAGTACATCACTTTGATTTTGCTTATGAAAGTTCTCTTAGCCCCCATGCACAGAGACTTTTTAAAAAATGTATTTGAATTTATCAATTTTAGCCGTAGCAACTCTGAATTTTTAATTATATTGGAAAGGTCTCTAATTTTGCAAGATTATAAAAAATTCATCCTTGTTTTACATGAGTAAATCTATGGTTTCATTTGTTTTAAATATAGGTTTCTGAACCATTTATATTTTTCTAAATGGCTATCCAGTTACTTTAACAATTTTTTTCAAGTACACCTTCCCCCTCAACACACACGTATTTATATGCCAACTTCATCATATACCATATTTCATTTTATACTTTAGGATCTATTTCTGGATGCCCATTCTATTCCATTGGTCTGTTAATAAACCAAATAGATGTTATTTTAATTAACACTCTGTTAATAGAGATTTTATATATTATGTTGTATTATCTGGCAGAATTACCCCTTCACTTTTTTGCTACCTTTTCAGGTTTTTTTAAAAAAATCTCTACCTGATTATTTTTCTTAAAAAAAAAAAATCTCAATTTTTTTAAGATTGCATTTGATTTGTATACTATCTTAAGAAGAACTAATTTTTTTAATATATTTTATTGATTATGCTATTACAGTTGTCCCATTTGTCCCCCATCATTCCCCTCCACCCTGCACACCCTCTCCCATCCACATTCCCCCACCTTTAGTTCATGTCCATGTGTCATAAGTTCTTTTTATGATGTTGAATTATCCTTAGAACATGAATGTCTATCATTCTGTTTCTTCCAACTTATTACTGTAAAATTCAAATGTCTTTGAATTCCTTCTAAATTTTTAACTATCTTCCAAATGTATGATAGTGGGAATACAGGAACTATGAGAAATTTAGACTAAGTAGATTTTAAGGGTCTGCAGTTCTAATTTAGAGGGAAAAGGGGCAAGGGTTTTCAGGAACAACTATAAAGGACATGTGGACAAAACCAAGGGGTTTGGGATCAGGGGAGGGAGGTGGGGATGGCTGGGATGGGGAGAGTGGAGGGGGAAAATGCAGATAACTATACTTGAACAACAATAAAAAATGGTAATAAAAATAAAGTCACTTAAATATTTTGTTATATATTAAGAGTGTTAGCACAATAGACACATCAATATTAAAAATAATCCCTTCAGTTATATATAACATCTCAATGGATGTTACTGCTATTTATAGTATATATGTAATTATGATAATGGTAGAAAGAACTCATTTTAAAGTATACTGGGAGGTACATTGGGATTAACACTGCATATGGCCCCAAATGATAATTTCCACTATAATAATACGTGTAAATAATGCATATAATTATGGGTAGATGTTAAGCTAATATTTATTAGGTTCTGATTACACTTCAGTCACTAAACTAGATATTTTATGCTTTATCTTAGTTAACTATATATTTAAATAAAGATACATATAAAATTTACTAACATTATTAGCAAAACTGCTGGCATATTGACCCTTAATACTCCTAGCATGAATATCTTATTCTTAACTGGAGAGCAACAAATTCTGTAACCAAGGCTGTAACCACAGTTTCAATTTCTCATTTGTTCATCTTATTACTATCTCAAAGTCCATAAACTCCAAGAGGGCAGGGACATGTCTGGTTATTCTCACCACTGTAGCTTCAGCGGTTTAGCAGATGGTAGGAAGGCAATACATAGTAATAAAATAAATAGTAAATGAGTAATATAAGAAGGTATAGGGTACTCTGAAATATAAAACATTGAATTAATTCCATGTTAAGCACATTATTATTTCCCATGTATAATATATGCTCTTTTTAAATTATCCTAAAATTTCTGTTAATTATAAAAATAAAGCATGAAAACAAGAGCAGAAAAATAAAACCAAATAAGAATGGTATATAAAGAATATTTTATTATATAAGACCAACTAAAATTTATTAAGTGGCTTTATTATCTAGGTGTTGTGTTAACTCTTGTTCACTAGTTACTCATATCAGCTGCACAATCTCCTTGTAAAATAGATACATACTATTATTCCTATTTTGTTAATAACTAATCTGAGTCCAAGAAGTTACTTTCAAAAAATCCCCCAGCTATTAAGCAATGAAACCAGGATTCATACCCATGATGTTTAACTCTCTTCCTTAATTGAAATCTATAATATACTTTTTTTTTCATTTTCTCACTCAGGACTATAAAGTATGTAACCATATACTGCTATTTGTTTGAGTAAAAATTTATGAAATTTAGTTTTCCTGAAGAAGATAAAGAAGGAAAAGTCTCAATGTTTAACTACTAATATATTTATTGAAACATGTTTCTTTATCTTTGTTGTGATTAAATACCTTTTGTGAATTCAATGTAAATTTCCAGGCAATAACTAGGTTCATTGTTAAACTGAGCTTATTATTGTAGGTGAGTGTGTATGTTAAAGAGCTGACTGGAAATGATACTTCAAAACCAAAGTTTTAACAGTCCTGTTTTAATACAGGGCAACCATTTAGATTATCCTTCTTTTGAGGCTACCATACTCAAATCTTAAAAAACAATATGTTAGTAAAATCCCACGATACTCTGCAAAATATCCAGGACAATGGATGCCATTAGAAGTCTTATGAAAAAAAAAAAGATTTGAAATCAATTTTGCTATGATCCTTACTTGACACTGTAGCATCACTTGCTTTGATTCTACTACAGCCATCATTCAAGGTCAAGATATACTAACAAGCACAATTTAACAATGGATTTAGTAACTGTCTGAAAATGTATATTATTATTCATCATTTCTGGATTTGGAGAACCATATTAAGTGGTATGTGCATTTTAGTTTCTGTAATTCCAAGGATTATTTATGTATGTTTGAATCTTCTAATCAGAATTGCCACCATTTGACACCTTGCTGTTTATCCAAGGCTAAGATCTTGGAATTCTGCCTCATTCTTACACATTTTTTTTGTATCAACCATATGAAACAAGATAAAGTTATTGTAACTTCTAGAAGCACAAAGGATGAAAATGAAGGTGTGTAAAGAACACAATATATCTACAGCCTAACATTTTCTTGGAATATGAGAGTACATCATACCAATTATTCATCATCTGATATCTTACTGTTAATAGAGGCTTGTCTCCATAAAATAAGGATAAAAATATATTGTAAGGGTCCTTTCATTACTTTTAAACAATGTCCAGCACCTCCTTGGCTTGGATATCCAAAACCTAAGCCTCATTGACAACTAAATAAACTAATCACCACATCAAATAAGAACAATTCTACTTCCTTTTTCAAAAACTCAGATGCTTTTTCTGAACATATAAGCTTTACCATGTTACTCGCTATGGTTTTGTCCAGATATATTTTATTGATCTCCTTTTACTGCTTCATATCCAATAAGCACTGTAACTATTGTTTCATGTCATTCTCTCTATTCCCACTTTTACTGAGCCTCCAGTTTTTGTCTCTCCTCTATAACCACAACAGTATCCTAAACCAGTTCTTAAAACTCAATTTTTTTCTACTGTTGCCAGAGAGATCTTTTTTAAAACAAATTTGATCAAGCTTATAATAATCAATGTGCCTCCCCAATTTTAAAAATAAAATTCAAACCCCAAGTCTAATGTAGAAGTTCTTGGTCATAAACCTACATAAGCCTAAATCTTCCTCATAAACTGTATTCTAGCTGTAGCCATGAATCTTTAGCTTACTTGAAAGCCTCTTACATACCCCTCCACTAGAAATGCTCTTTTCTGCCACTCGCACATATGTCCTGGCTACTGGTCCTTCTAAACTTTTTTTGATCACCTTTCCCATTGGAAAGCCTACCTAAAAACACTTAGTATGTTGGGATATCCTTCCTTTGAGTGCACTCTGTGCACACTTTTATTGTAACACAGCATTAAACTATAATGTTTGCTACCTGACAGTTTCTTTTGCTAGGTCATAGGTTTTACAACAGGCCATCTCTAAAAGGGCCTACAATGAGCCCCATGCCCTGGTGTGCCTAACTTTGTGAATCCTCACACCAGAGTGTGTTTGACACTTCTAACAGAAGAGTACTGCAGAAGCAATTGAATGTCACTTCTGATATTAGGTTACATAAAGACAATGGCTACCATCTTGAGTGATCTTTTTCTATTGTTGTCTTAGCCTGAGAAAAATGAGCTGCTATGGTGTGAACTGCCTTATGGAGAGGCCCATGTGGTGAGAAACTGAGGCAATTTAGGTGGTCGACAGCCAGCAAGAAGCTGGACTTTGCCAATAAACACATGAGATAGTCTGAAAAAGGATAGGGTTTTAGGTGAAACTCTAGACCTCTTGGCAGCTGGACTGAAACTTCATGAGCCTCCTTATGCTAGAGAATCCCAGTTACAATGCTCCCAGATTCCTGAAGGACTCACAAAAACTATAAGAAAACAAATGTTTGCTATTTTAAACTGCTCAGTTCTACGGTAATTTGTTATTCAGTAATAGATAATTAATACAAGCATTAGTATTTGTAAGTTTATAGTATGATTTGTTTAACTTTGAATCACAGATGCCTATCATGGGTAAGAATTTCAAATTATTTTTGTTGAGTGAGTTAATACTGTTCACCTACACTTTTACTTCTAAACCTTACCCATATATTTGAGGCATTCAAACTTCAAAATTTATGAAAAATAGTTTATGTTTGTTCATTATGAGTTAATATATTTTCTTCACAACAGAAAACAAAACCTCCCAATCATGTAAATATATTATAAATCCACATTTGAATGTGCATATCCAGGAACATATGTGCAGTTTTACACAGATAAAAATTAGGAGGGATGCTTGGAATGTTTTTCTCTAGCATTATACTTCCAATTTCATCATATAGTGGCATAATGTGAGGCATAGGTTTTAAAAATCAAATGATCCTCATGTGGGTGGTACCATGTCCACACATAAGAAGGATGCCCTATTTCCCTAGGCATTAATTTGACTTCTTAAGCTGAGAAAATCCATCTTTTTTCTAGAAAAGGAACCCCACAAATTATCCTTTTATTATATATTCATAATAACAAATATTGCCTCATGTGAGATTTCCCCATTAGTGTTTTCTATTTAAGTGCACAGTCTGTTTAATCATTCAACTTTATCATACTTCACTGATTAATCTAGTTTAAATACCATAAAAGTCCATAATCATTGCTATAAAAACTTATGAATGCTTATTAAACTAGCTACTTTGCCACTGTCAAATGCAAGCAATAAAACTGGGTAGAAATATAATGAAAGCAAACATCTTTGCAAGTGCTTAATAGATTATCTCGTGCATATGAATGCCTTCAATTTAATTCATCAAATTTATATGATGAACACCTAAACTATATTTTGTATAAATATACTTTCACATTTAAACTGTGCCTCTTCATTGAATAGTCCTTGACATAATACACATAGTTTTAAGACACACAGAAAGCTGTTCTTAAAATGTTCTTCAGGATTTTCATAGCAAAAAAAAAAAACTATCTTCAAATTCAGAGAAGTGTAGGCAAGTAAAATGTATATACTAGAATTTTATTAAATATAAATTAAATACCTTTATTTAGCTTTAACTAATTATGGTTGGTACACTAAGAGATTTGTTGGAGACTGAAAATAAAGACAGGAAAGAAAACCACTTGAAATTTGGCACTAAGTAACATTAACTTGATGTCGTGATTTGTAATGGTTTCTGATAGTTGTGGCGAAAGGCTTTATTGATGTAAAAAGAGCTTTAGTGATATTTCTAAAAACTTTATATATGCCAATCTTATCAATAGAGCTTTGAACACAGGGCACTTCAAGATAAAAGTCATACAACTAAAGGGTTGAGTAAGGTCTCCTCGAAGTCCACTCAAGAATATGCTCTTTTTTTTAATTTATAAGTTCTAATTTATTAGATAGGAACCTATAAAATGTTTAGAGAAATGTTAGTTGTTTAGTTCGTAGATCAATAAGATTAAGCATAAAAAGTTTATTTTTTAAAAAACTCAATAATGATAAACTAGTACCCCTATCTCTCCCCAAATTGAGAAACAGAAAATAACATACGGGAAAAAAGAATACCCAGACCAGATTTAAAGTCAGAGAGATTTCCTTTTATAGATTATTGTATTTTTTGGACTAGAAGATGAACATTTCCCAACCCCCCAAATTTGGGAGGAAAAGGGGGGTGCGTCTTATAGTCCGAATGTGGCTTACCTGGCTTGTTGCAGGGGGTGAGGGGGTGGCAGTGGAGCAGGGTGACAGGTTATTAAATATTTTACCATATTTTTTGCTTCAAAATTTTTTTTACTATTTTCCTCTTCTGAAACCTAGGTGCATTTTATGGTCTGGTGTGTCTTATAGTCCTAAAAATATGGTAAATAATAGGCTTTTCTGATCTCTTGACTTAAATGTCAAACTAGGGTTGTAAAATAAGAATGGTCAATACATGGCAAATAATATCTCCTTGGCTAAGACAAAACTTCAGAAAATGACAGAGTGGTAACTTTCTAAATTTTCATGTCAGTAATGCTGAAACTGTATACCTTTGTACTTTTTGGATGAAACTTCTCTTAATACACATGGTTCTGGTACCACAAAATGTTTATCAGTCACATGAAGGCATTGCAGTACTCACACAACCTGAGCATGAAACACTTTCCTAATCAGTTTACTGTCAAACAAATGCCCATTTACAGGTTAAAGTGCTCTTGTCTTCTTTTAAAAGATGAACTTTTCTTCCAGTCAAAAGTTTATTTAAATTTTTTTCTGATTTTATTGTTGTGCAATTCAGTTGTCCCCACCCCCTCCATTACTCTCCCCTGCCCTACCCATCCCCCACCTCCCACATTCAATCCTCACCCTCCCTTGTCTCTGTTCATTGGTCTTTTTCACATGTTTCTTGTCTTGGCCCTTCCTCTTCCTTCCCCTGTTTCCCCCTTCCCCTGTCCCCTCTTGTTACTGTCAATTTGTTCTTTATTTCCATGTCTCTGGTTATATTTTGCTCACTTGTTTGTTTTGCTGATTAGATTCCACTTATAAGTCAGATCATATGATATTTGTCTTTCACCACCTGGCTTATTACACTTAGCATAATGTTCTCTAGTTCCATTCACGTTGTCATGAAGGATAGGAGTTCCTTCTTTCCTTCTGCAGTGTAGTATTCCATTGTGTAAACATACCACCATTTTTTGATCCACTCATTTACTAATGGGCACTTGGGCTGTTTCCAGCACTTGGCTATTGTAGATAATGCTGTTATGAACATTGGGGTGCATAGGTTCTTTTGAATTGGTGTTTCAGTGTTCTTAGGGTATAATCCCAGCAGTGGAATTGCCAGGTCAAAAGGCAGTTCCATTTTTAGTTTTTTGAGGAAATCCTATACAGTTTCCCACATAGAGACTAAAAGAACAATTCAAAAGATCAATAAATATAGGAGCTGGTTCTTTAAAAAAGATAAACAAAACTGATAAGCCTTTAAGCAGACTCATCAAGAAAAAAAGAGAGAGGACCAAAATAAACACATTCAGAAATGAAAGAGGAGAGATTACAACTGACATCACAGAAATACAAAGGATTGTAAGACATTACTATGAACCATAAGACAAGAAATTTGAAAACCTGGGTGAAATGGACAAATTTATAGAAAAATATAATATCTCAAAACTGAATCAAGAAAATTCTTTATTTAGTATGTTCTCTCATTCAGAGAATAAACTTCATAAACATAGATTGTTTAAAAATACTGTAGTAGTTTTTTGATAGGTAATTTGATTAGTGGCGTTATAAATATAAAAGAGGGGGAAAGGACTACTGGAAATAAGACATTATTTCTATCAAAGCTTCAAGAAAATCTTGATTACTAAAACCCCTCATTTCTTACAAGCTTTGCCTACATAGTTTTAGCTCTCCAAGCCCTCTACCAATAAGGCAGGTGCAATAGCAAAGAGTTTGTTATTTCGGCCTTGGGAACCATCTCTTAGTGTTGCATTGGTGTGTCTCTGACAAAGTACACTTTTAATCAAGACAGTCACATATTTATGTACATCTTAAATTGCAAGTATATAGATACCAAAATTGAACTGATGGACTGGAATAAAATACAAATCCTTAGATTAACCATAGCAGTTTCTCACAAGTTATTTGAAATTCATAAAACTGTGCAATGTCAACAGAGGTGGGATGGCAGCTGCTTTTATGAAAACTCACATATTGAAACTAAACATGAAATTTCAAGCTGTGGTATGGAGCTATTCTATTACCAGGCAACATCCCCTCACAGTATAAATAGCAACTAGCTACTGGTTTCTTAAAGCCAAACTAATGATGATTTTGAAGATCAACATTGTCCACTGCACTATCCATGACTTAAAGTGGAGAACTCTTTTTGTCTGTTGATTCCTTTTAGCTTATTTATGATAACCCCTGGGAAGGAAAAAGGATCAAATGAAGTAAA
Source organism: Glossophaga mutica (assembly GCA_039655065.1). Taxonomy (NCBI): domain Eukaryota; kingdom Metazoa; phylum Chordata; class Mammalia; order Chiroptera; family Phyllostomidae; genus Glossophaga; species Glossophaga mutica. The sequence continues at coordinate 59,703,102 of CM077305.1, read as the reverse complement.
ATCTCCTGTAGTATCAGCTCCTTATTACAGGTATCCTTGACAAGAGATTGATTCAGCCTTATTGCAACAGATTCCAAATGTCCTATAAGGACTCCCATGCTCATGGAGAATGTCAGGCAAACTTCTTGGTGGCCGTGAACCTCTCCATGTACTTACCATATACTTTCACTCTTAAAGTACATATGATATATATAACATATACCATGAGCTTTCATTCTTAAAGTTTCTTTATTTGAAAAAGGTTGCCTTCCATAGCAAGCAGACAGATTGGGGAATCACTGACGATGCTCTGTGGAAATATGCTGAGCTCAAGGCAGTTCTCTTCCATGTGAAGAATTTCAAGGTGGGGAGAGCAAGATATCTTTACTGAGATCTGAGATATCTGATTCTGGTTGAAGTTGAGTTCCATGACCTACAGCTTCCCCACTATGTCAGGTGTGCTCTGAATCTGGTTCTTGAAGAGATCCACCACATCCAGGTGCTGTAGGCTGTGAAGTTGGGGTGGTAGTGCTCACAGCTTGTTCCCAGACAGGCTCAGGGTTTTGAGGGCAGACAGTTGCCTAAAGGTAGATTGCAGCCTTCTCAAATGATTGTTGTTTAGGCTGAGTGTCTCTAGTGTTTTCAGATTGTATAACTCATCAGGAAAGATAGTCAGTTTGTTGTTCAAGGAGAGGCTCTTCAGCAGAGTGAACTTCCCTACAATCACAGGCGGTAGGCTATCTTGTTGCTAGATAAGTCAATGGTCCTTAGATTGCTCATCAGCTTCTGCAGATCTGAAGGATATTCAGCCCACAGTCCTTAAGCGGATAAGACACCAGTTTTTTGCACTGTTTCTACTAGAGTATGGATGGCACTGTCCATCTCCGCTCATAGCTGGCTCTGAACAGGAAGATTCAGGACATACGCTCTAAGAATATGCTCTTATAAATAACAACAGTGGAGCTTATCACTGACAGATTGCTTTAAAAATTGCTCAACACTGAATTGAGGTGTCTGGCTTCTTACTCAGAGGAGTGTATGTGTATATACCAAATACTATATACTACTATACACTATATACTATAAATAATATATAACATGATTATTATATAGAGAGTCTAGCAGAAATAACACCTGCTTCAGTGTGGTTGGTAGGCTAATAGTATGGTTGTAATAATTTATAACTTTAATTTGAACATTTCACCTAAAATGTCACATGGTGTGCTTGAGTGTGATATTATGTTACAGAATCACATGCGTATGATTTTGTAATAAAATATTTTGTAATAAAAGAGGAGTGTTATTTGTGCCAGACCCTGTATCTATATATAGCCTGAGGAAAAAGTAAGTTTACAGTTATGAGTACACAAGAGTTTACTCTTATATTATTATTTGTTCATTATTATTTTCCATATGAACAACTGTAAACCTACATTTGCCCACCCTGTATATTCATACCTCCTTTTATTGTGCTTCATTTTATTGCACTTCCTGGATGTGTTTTTCACAAATTGAAAGCAAGGCCTTCCACCAGAAAAAAGATTATGATTCACTTTATTGCGATTCTCATTTTATTGAGGTGGTATGGAAGGAAACCTACAGTATCTCTGGGATATGCTTGTATATATACATTTTTTTCTTCCTTGGTTTATCACTGCATACTTCTCACATCCATAAGGGAGATTAATGTTCTCTGGGAAATGGAAATTGTTAATACACATCCATCAAGAAAGAACAGAATAAACAGAGATAAACTTAAAGAAGAACACATTTCATTTTTCATCAGATTCAGAGAAAAAATTATCTATTTTTCATTCAATCGATGGAAGGCTAAAAATATCCTGAGCTTACTATTCCTACTTGTTTCTAAACACAATTCATAAGTCTTCATTCATTAGACTAATGTGTTTATAAGGCAGTTGAAATGTCAAAGCTCTGCTGGATTTAGTATAAACTTAAATTCCATTACCTGGCAGGCATTAATTGCTTATGGAGCGTAGGGATTCTTCCCAAGGGTCTTATATGTTTCCTTTTGTCATTTTGCTAACTATTTTGTCTAGACGAACTTAAAGCCCTTAATCCACCATAGGGATCAATAAACTGCACAATAATTCAGTCCTAATAATTAGCTTTCACTTAAACACAAATGGTCATTTCATTGTGAACTGCAGTACAAAATGATAATGAAATAATTAAAAAGACAGATGAAAGAGTGACTTAATAGGAAAGAGGCCTAACTGTTCAATTAGAGGCATTATCATTCAACCTTTTTATTACTGCCACAACCTTTCAATTTTTTTAAAAAATAACACTTGAAGCTCTGCTCATTTAACCCATGGCAGTATCACTATTATATGCACAGCCTTATGATGGGAGCCTATGCTACAGACTGCTGTGAAGCAGTAGTCTCCCTGAAATTATTAAAACGGTGAATATCTGATTCAAAGGTCTATAAATTGTATATCAATCATACTACTATATGGCCCTGATTTCTCACTTAAGGGATTTTCTTGAGCCTTCCCAATTTCTTTTTAAACAGGATTAGCTCTACATAGTTCCTTTGAAACAGCTTCAGAATCATGTAGAACAGTTTTAAGATACTGAATGTTCTGAAATAAATCATAAAAGCATCTCATTTTTCCCCCTGGAGAATTTCCTACATTGGTCTACAGTACAAAAATTCTTCATATTTGCTGACCTGACAATGTAGTTTTAAGTCCAAAAAAGGTACAAAACTTCATTAACCTTTTAATACATTCTCACAGATGTAGGGTTATAGATATGGTTGAGTCTTTATGATCAAAGCATTAGCCTAATAGCAAAATCTTTCACTTTACCTTTGCCATGTCCTGCTTTCATTTTTAATTTCTGCTCTATCCTCACATGGCTAAGGACAGGTTGTACTTTAGCTTTGCCAGTAGCTGGAGACATTCATAATCAATTTCAGCAAAACCTGCTACTGTTCTTGCTATTGGCACAAGAGAACAGGCCCTTGGGCTTCCCTGGTCTCTTTGAAACTAAGGTAAAATTCTCCAGGAAAAGTCTCAGCTCATTAACTCTGATCAAATTTGGAAAGACATACCACAAAATGGACATTCCAGATGAGAAATATATTTTTACAAATACTAAGAGGGAAATGTCCAAGTTAATATAATTCAAATCATGTCAATATTAAGAATAAGACTATGACCCTACTCGTCACGTGGAATCACAGTATCCAACATAAAGAAGGGATAGGCACTGGGATATTTAATTAATGAATAAACAAAAGAAGCTTTTAAAACTTAAAGGCATTCATTCATTTCACATCTCTTATCCCTGTCATTACTATATCACTATTCATAGGTCTACAGTCTATGACCTGTTATTCAAAAGTCAAACAGCAATAACAACAAGAAAAGATGTCAAGAGTCTCAAGTTTGACATAGCAGGTTTACTTGGTAAGAATTTGACCTGATCCAACAACAGGAATATACAGGCATGATTACAGAAACATTTTTCTCCACTGATTATAAAGCGTACCTGCTACCACACTCAGTGTATAATAAATAGGATATGTTTCATTTTTCCTTTGTAAACTTTGAATCATTCTGAATTTTAAAACATATCAAGGGTTGGCAAGGGTTTTGGATAGGCTATTGTGGATGTGTAGTTTTGTAATTGTCAACTATTATAAAATATAGCCTGTATTTAGGCTTAGGTACTACAAAATTTACCTTTGAAGTTAAAGTGGTTGGTATCCACATGAAATAAAAGAGACCAATTGTTTGCACAATAACCCATCAGTGCATAGTGTGTAAGTGTGGTACTACAGAGACCAAATATCCATAAATTGGAAGATATACTTATTTCTCAAATGAATCTTAGCCTCCAAGAAGTGTTCTTAGGAAAGAGCTATAATCCACATAAATTTTTACCTTAATATCCTGGTAACAGAAGTCAGAAATCTGCATGGACCATATTTGAACAGGAGAATTAAGAAGCATGTGCAGATTTATGATGCCAATGTTTCTAAAATGTACCTCATGATAAGAATCATCCAAGACAAGTTGTTAGATTTCTGGTCCCACCCATGGAACTGAGTTGCTGTATTTGGAACGAGCCTCAAGAATTCAGTCAATATTGTACATATGGATAAAGTTATCTTTAGAGTCTAAAGTTTAGACTACAGAATGGTATCTTGTTCAGTTCACCTAGTTTGCTAGCAATTCAAAGTCTTTTTTTTTTTTTTTGCTTGAATACAAAGCACATAGTGTTCTCTCATGTGAATTTTCTACCATTTTTTAAAATAATTTTTATTTTTTGGTTACAGTTGACATACATTATATTAGTTTCAGGTGTATACCCCAATGATTAGACTTTACATAACTTACTAAGTGATCATCCTGATAAAACTTGTACCCATCAGACACCATACATAGTTATTACAATATTATTGCCTGTATTCCCTAGGTTGTACTTTACATTCCCATGACTATTCTGTAACAACCAATTTATACTTGTTAATCCATTCATATTTTTCACTCATCCCCCAAAAACCAATCCTATCTGGCAACCATCAAAATGTTCTCTATCTATGATTTCATTTGAATATTGGTTCTGCTTGTTTATTTTTTTTTTAGATTCAATTGTTGATAGATATGTATTTATTGCCACTTCATTGTTCATATTTTTATCTGTTTTTTTCCTTATTCTTAAGGAAGACCCTTTAATATTTCATGTAATACTGGTTTGGCGGTGATGAATGCCATTAGCTTTTTCTTGTCTGGGAAGCTCTTTATATGTCCTTTGATTCTAAATGACAGCTTTAAGAAAAAAAAGAGCATCATATGTAAATAAATAGTATTTTGTCAATGGTAAATGAATACCATAATTTATAGTTTAGTGTTTACAATTAGTTGATCACAACTAAACTTGAGTCAGACCTTCAAAATTTAATAACTGAGTAACTTTTCAAATTGAATATTTAGAAATATTGAGAATCTGACTTGAGATTGTTTTAAACTCATTAGGACTTTGAATACCTGCTCTTTTCCAACGAAACTAATCAGCCAGCCTCCTTCTAAAATCTATATATTATAACGGTCTTTTATTTATAGAATTTTATTGTTTCTTATATCAGCACTATATGACAATCATGTGATATTTACAGTATTAATGTTAACTCTGATTATATCAACTAAACTGAACATAAAATTACACTTAACCATGAAGGCTAATTTATCATAGAGACCCAGCACTAACTACTGATGTCAATTTCTATGTGACTATATTTTTATTTTTTATTGTTGCTCAAGTACAGTAGTCTCCATTTTCCCCCACCACCACTTTCCCCCACCCACCTACCTCCACCTCATACCCTCAATCCTACCCCTCTTTGGCTTTGCCCATAGGTTCTCTCTATATTTCTAAAATAAAATACACAATTCTTTTTAAAAAGTAAAACTAAGGTCAATAATCAAATATGTTCAAATCTGGTAAAATAACCAGATTTTATGTTCAAAAATTAGAAATAAATGATTTACCACCTGGCTTATTTCACTTAGCATAATGCTGTCCATTCCATCCATGCTGTAGTAAAAGAGAGCAGCTCCTTCTTTCTTTTTGCTGTGTAATATTCCATTGTATAAATGTAACATAGCTTTTTGATCCACTTGAAAGACAAAAACCATATGATCTCACCTATTAGTGGAACCTAATCAACAAAATAAACAAGCAAACAAAATATAACCAGAGACATTGAAATAAAGAACAAACTGACAGTAACCAGAGAGGAGTGGGGAGAGGAATAATGGGGGAAAATAGTGGAAGGGTCATCAAGGAACATGTATGAAGGACACATGGATGAAGCCAAAAGGGATAGGTTCAAGGGTGGGAGGTGGGGATGGGTATGGTGTGGGGAGATATGGTGGGGTGAAAATGGAGACAACTCTACTTGAACAACAATAAAAAATAATGAAATAAATGTTGAATTAAATTTATATAATATTTTCTTCTGATCTTTTTTGTCATTTTCAAAACTCATACATGTAACTTGATTTTACTTGGCCTTTAACATTATTGACCTTAACAAACTTTTTATCCCTTTTTTTTTTTTTTGTTACATTTATGCCATGCTCAGATGGCATACGCTGTTATATTCTGAGATGGAAAATTGTGAAAGAAAGTGAACCAGAACTCTATGATGCAAGAATATTTGACTATTTCATTATTTTCTTGTTTGATTGTAACTATCATTTTTGTGGACATAATTATCTTGAAATTTCTGAACATGGCATGCTTTTTAATGCCCTCATGCATTGCAACACATTGTTCCCTTCTGTCAGGTATACTCCACTAAAGCCACTCACTGTTCTGTGAAGTCAGCTCAGAGTGCTTATTCTCTGAATCCTGCCTTCATCTTTTCTACACCCTGATCATGACAGAATAATCCACTCCTCTTCTCCGCTAATAACTGATTTTTTTTTATATGCTCTAGCTCATTCAATGCTATTACTTAGCCATCCTAGCTGGAACCTTCATGATTTTATTTTTTTCTTTTCAAATTCATACTCTTTTTGTGTATGGTGTAAGTTGGTGCTCGAGTTTCATTTTTTTGCATGTAGCTGTCCAGTTCTCCCAGCACCACTTATTGAAGAGGCTATTTTTGCTCCATTTTATGTTGCTGCCCCCTTTGTCGAATATTAATTGACTGTAGAGACTTGGGTTTATTTCTGGGCTCTCTGTTCTATTCCACTGGTCCACGTGTCTGTTCTTGTGCCAGTACCAGGCTGTTTTGATTACAGTGGCTTTGTAATACAGTTTGGTATCAGGTATTGTGATCCCTCCTACTTTGCTCTTCTTTCTCAAAATTGCTGCTGCTATCCGGGGTCGTTTATGATTCCATATAAATTTTTGAAGTGAAATGATACCTCAGACAAGAGATTAATCTCCAAAATATATAAAGAACTTACAAGACTCTACTCTAAGAAGACAAGCAACCCAATTAAAAAATGGGCAAAGGATTTGAACAGACACTTCTCCAAGGAGGACATACAGAGGATCCAGAGACACATGAAAAGATGCTCAATATCTCTAGCTATCAGAGAGATGCAAATTAAAACTACAATGAGATACCACTTGACACCAGTCAGAATGGCCTTCATAAACAAAGCAACAAACAGCAAGTGTTGGAGAGGTTGTGGAGAAAAGGGCACCCTAGTGCACTGTTGGTGGGATTGCAGATTGGTACAACCACTATGGAAAACAGTATGGAATTTTCTAAGAAAACTAAAAATGGACATACCTTTTGACCCAGCAATTCCACTGCTTGGATTATATCCTAAGAATCCTGAAACACCAATCCAAAAGAATCTATGCACCCCTATGTTCGTAGCAGCACAATTTACAATAGCCAAGTGCTGGAAGCAACCTAGGTGCCCATCAGTTAATGAATGGATCAAAAAACTGTGGTACATTTACACAATGGAATTCTATGCAGCAGAAAGAAAGAAGGAGCTCCTACCCTTTGCGACAGCATGGAAGGAATTGGAGAGTATCATGCTAAGCGAAATAAGCCAGGCAGTGAAAGACAAATACCATATGATCTCACCTTTAACAGGAAGCTAATCAACAAAACAAACAAGCATAATATAAACAAAGACACTGAATTTGAGAACAGTCTGACAGTGTCCAGAGTGGGAGGGGAGGGAATTTCAGGGGAAAAGGGGAACGGTTTAGAGCAACAAGTATAAAGGACTCATGGACAAAAACTATGGGGGGGTGGAAATGGGAGGAAGGTGGGGAGGGCTGGGGTGGTGTGCTAGGGCGGGGTAAAAGACAGAAAACTGTACAATATCAACAATTAAAAAATACTGATAAAAAAAGAAATATAAAAAAAAAAATTCATACTCTTTACCTTCCACGCTGTTCTGATTCTATCAATTCTACCTTCTTTAGTCACTCTGAATTTATTTTGTAAGTTCCTTGCCACTACCATTACATCTCAGCCCTTAACTAGTCTATCCCTCCATTTTCTCCTTGTGCAGGCCTTCCTCCGTGCTTTAGACAGGGTTGTAGTTTCAAAAATTCATTTCTAATCATGGGTGAGTTCAAAGTATTTCAGCAAAATACATGGGATGTCTCACAATGTGGCATCTTATTTTATATCTTTCTATTTACAGTTTATAGTCTGCACTCCAACACACCAAATTTGCTACAATTCTCTAAATGCCTGTGGTAGTTTATATTATGGTTCATAATTATTCATTCTCTTTCTTTCCAGAAGGAGATTATAACCCCTACTCATTTTCATATGCCCACTAATATTCTTGAGAGAGAAATATGTAGTCTATTGATCACTACCACATTGATTTGGAACTCAGCCTTGCGGCTTCCTTTGGTTAAGAGGATGTGGAGATGTGACACACGCCGCATCTGAACCAAAACAGAAATGTGAGTGCATCATTTGGCTCACCCTCTTGCTCTTCCTTTCAGCATGAGAGTGGGAATGTCCCGCACTGGGCTGCTCCTCTAACCTGGCTGGCTCCTGAATTAGGAAGTCTGACAGCAGAGATGAAAAAGATTTGGCTCACCCATCCTGTTTGCTCTAATGAAGGTATCTTTTCCTCTTTCTTCACTGGAAATATTTCTAATATTTCAAGCACCACTAAAAATTCTTTCTGAGGCCTTCCTTCAAGTGGAAATTTATTGCGTTTCCAACACTATTCCATAGCACCAATCAAACTGTATTTTAATTATATACTTACATGTATGTTTCAGTCTCTTCAACCAGAATGTGACCGTGAAGGTAGAGACTGTCATTTTTTAATAAATCCTCTTCAGTGGCAAAAAGTAATTCTGGCAAATGCTAAGGGTTCCACAATTTGTTGAATTAACCTTATAACTGCTAATATGGAATGAAGAGATAAATGTTTACCTCCAGCAGCTCCACTGGTTGGCAGTCTTTCCATGGAAGGGTTTATATGTTGTGACTGCATTAGCATGATTAAGTGATTCCTTTTTAAATCATTTATATAGCACTTACTATGTACTATGCTTTATTATAAATTCTCAAAAAGAAAAAACTTGTGTCAATCTTGACAACAGCCCTGTAAGACAGCCATTATTATCCTTATTTTCAGATAAACTTGCCAAGACAAAGAGATTAGTTTGTCCAAGTATTCAGGGATAGAGCAGGCATTTCAACCTCAACATTCTAATATCAAAGCCCATGGGTTCAATTGCAAGTCTGGCAATACTAATAATTTAAGGCCTCAATTTTCTCATCCTTAAAGAGGAAGTGTAAAATCAGATACTTCCCATGCAAAAGTCTGTAATGACTAAAGACCAAAGTGAAATGCATTCCAGTAGCTAACGTTTTAAGTTTCTGTATTAACATTTAATCCTGTGGTAAGTGTGCCCTGGCTCTGCCACTCTTCAGGGGGCCATGCACCTGTGAATGAGGTTAGGTGGTGACCCACCACCCACAGTTCAGGCCATTCTGTCCCTTTGAATTCACATGGCTTCTAGGAACTAAGAAAAGTTCTCCAGAATGGTTTCTGTTTACTTGAGAAAGATCAAACAACTAGTTTCTGAGTGTGAGAAATGTTATTCAATTTCTTGATGGAATAGCAAAAGTTAATGGAAAATGGTAAATCTAACAACACATGTTCTCTAAAAATTCACCTACTCACAGAAAAATTTCTCATTTGTCCGAGAATATCTCTCTATTCCTAAAATGAATATGAGATTTGTTCATTTTAACATATTTTGAAATAAAGCTTAATTGTATTTTATATGTAGCCAGAAGCTAGAACATTTGAAAAATCCCAAACATTAAAAGAAATGTAAGGTCATAGAAGTGAGACTATTACTGTTGCCTCCTAGGAAATTAAAAATGTACTAAAGGAAAAAGAAGAAATACCTTAATATTAAGAGAGTGCTATAAAGGAAATCATAATTTGATTTACTTAAATGAGTGCAGACACCACTTTTGCTCATTGCACAATTGTGGTTTTTGAGCACATAGTTGTGCATATTATAAAGGAAACTATAGCAACATATGTTTGAGAGAGAAAGCATTAGCTTATTTATTAATTAAAAATAGTCTAAAGTTACTTAAAGTCATTTCTTTGTCTATATTGTCTATTTTCTCTCCTACCAATGTGTGAAGTATCTTTCATCATTTCACTACCCAGAAATTGTGTAGGCAATTAGAGGAACATGTTATCTACAAAAGCTAACTAGTTGAATAAGTCAAATCAATGATCTTTTACCCCTAGGACTCTGACTCATAATCAGAGGGAGTTATTAGGTAAAAGTTCTCTATTGAAATTTCACACACTTCATTCTACACTATAAATCCACTTCAGAGAATTTGAAACAAAAACTTTTAACTCTCATTATAAAGAGTAACCAATACTAAAAACATCTTTTTGATTTTATCTTTAATCCAAAAGGGAGATCCATTAGCAGTCATATTTAGGTTCATACCAATTGCTGGAAACTTGTGTTTATTTAAAATAAAACTATACAAATTCACACGAAAGCTATGAGTCTACTACAATACATTTATTTTTTCTTTCTTAATCCTTAGAGAAGATATATCAAATGAAATTAATTTGTTTTCATGTAAATCATCCCTTCTGTGTTACTCCCATAAATGATCCATAATAACTTACGCTAGAGAGAATGATCTTAAAGCAAATATAATTAACAATGTGCAGACTGAGTTGTTCTTAAAAACTTTCTATGAAGGTCAATTGCTATCACAGGAATTTTCTGGGTTTTTGTGTCCAAGGACCATTGGAAGACAGATTTTATATTTCCCTGTCAGCTCATGTTTGACTTTTGCCATTTATATAAATACAATGTAAAAAGTCATAGAAGAGGTAATGGGTACTTCCAGCTTTCCTACAAACATAAGAAAGATGCAAGGGCTCTAATATTCTTAGTCATTGACATTTACAACTGTGGGTTTGTTTTTAATACAGGGCAGTGAGCAATGTACTTAAAGCCTCAGAAAATGCTTTATGGCATACACTAAAGGTGAATCACATTTTTACTAGATTTATTAGCTAGAGGAACTGCAATCTCAAGAGGAAATTTAGCCAGTTTTAACCCAAGTAGTGCTTCTTATAGTTATTTCCTCTTGAATTCTCAGCAGGACTCAAGCATTCTAAATGTTCTATTCAGGGATCCTGATTTGTTTCCCCCAGCTGCTTTCTGCCACCTTGGGTACTGACAGAGTACTCATTAACAAACTAATTGATTTTTATTAATTATCTGTGGTATAATCTTTTCACTGTTCCCCCCCTAGTATCTAAGCTTATTAACTCTAAACACACACACTCACCCATACACACATGCACACACATGACAAAATTAGTCCTAAAGAAAATTTGGGATAAAAATGAACTCAAATATACAGATTGCTTGCACAAATCAAAATGTTAAGAAAAAGCTAACATTTATAAAATTATAATACTGAGCTGAAGAGAAACAGTTTTGAGAATACCTATTAAAGTGGCTTTTAAAAAGTCCAATATTAGTTAAGATAGAATATACAGTTCTTATTATAAGATTAAGATTATAATCTTATCATAAAATTAAACTACTCAAATAAAAACATAACTTAGTAAGAGAAAACTCTTAGCAATGCAAGATAACAAATACCACTGTATTGTCTTTCTGAAGGGTTAGATATAATCTGTAATAAAGCTATGTCAACATAAAATGTATTATTAAAATATTAAAATCATAAAAAGAAAAAAAACAGTGAAAATGTTAATTCAATAGCCTAAGAGGGAAACAGTATAATGCTACTGATTGAAAACATGGATTTCTGGATAAAGGATTTCATATTCAAGTCCCTGCTCTACCTCTTTCTAGGTATGTGATTTGGGGCAAGTTCCTTAGGCTTTGAAGCCTCAGATTCCTTTTTTTATGCAATATTGGAATAATAATAGTATCTAGTACACTGGGTTATTATTCAATGAAGAAGAAAATGCTTAGTACCATTCCTGCCACATAATAAAGGCTTAATAAATGATGCATGTGGGATAACTATACATTATCCTTTTTATTATTTTGTCCTGGATTTATTGATGTACAAACATCAACCTTGTAGCTTATTTTATACTGCTTTTAAAAGAAAGTTACCCTAAATTTTTAAACTTTATCCAATATTTTATGTTGAGTCTTTCACAAGGTGAAATCACAGATTTCATTAAGTTGGTCCCTACACCCCCTCCTCCAACCACACAGAAAACACACTCTCCATCTTTCTTACTACCATAGGTTGCATGGCTGACTTCCACACTGGTATCTTTAGTTTGTCCTTTTTATCACTTCTCACAACCAAGCACCAGTGGAAACAAACTATCTTTTTTCTGTAAATGTCTAGGCACAGTGTTATTCTCAGTATTTCCATAGCTTTATCGCAGGCTATACACTTCTTATTCTTGTATATTGGCTTTCAAACCACTTATGAATAAGATGCCAAAAAGTATTTTCTTTATATTTAGTATACAATACCTTTATTAAAATATATTTCAGGAATAAAAGTTGAGAAAAACAGAATGCAACCAGTGAAAAGTTATCTTCTTCCAATAGTTCACTGATGATTATCTTTTTTTTTTCCCCATCGGAACTAATACACTCTGAATCAAGCTTGGCCTCGTATTTTTAAACTCAAAAATTTACTTCTGTAAAGCACCCTTTCCTGCTAAAATTTCCTATGCTTCGCTTTATTACCCTCTTGCCAAAATTAATGTCAGAAATATGGTCTTGGTTAAGAAACAACCTTCAAATTTCCTTTATATTTATTAGTTTATTCAACTAGCATACGGAGTAACTTTTATTCATCAGACAATCTACTAAGCAAACAATGAAAAATTATTTAAGAATCAAGATATTTAAGAATCGAGATTTAAAAAATATTTAAGAATCAATATTTAAGAAGCAAAGGACTAAGAAAATATTTAAGAATCAATATGCAACAACTAACATACCGAGCAATGTTTATTCAGGCAATCTACCAAGCAAAAGAATAAAAAAACTTAAGAATCAAGATAGTAATTTCTTAGAAGAAAAAGGGTCAATGGGAACTATCATGGAGTCATGGAGGAATAAATGGCATCATACATGAACTTAGCAAAGCATAACTTTTCAAAACTAGACCAAAAAATACTGTAAAAACAGGGAGAACCTAGTAACAAATACTCCTAGATATTATTCTAAGAATGGTCTTACTAATCCTAACAACTTATAGAAATATGGTGACAGGGACTGTTATTCTGAGTTTTGTAAGACAATAAATAAGGAACAAAAGCATTTGAAAAATTGAGACTATTTGGAAAATTGTGAAAACTTGGTTTGCCTGGGAAAATGATTCCTTTAATGGGAAGGAGGAAGACTAGCTGAGGAGTACAGTATGGTCAATTTACAATTGTGTGTATGGGCCTAACGGCTTGTTTTACATTGTTGGTTGGTGGTACTTTAATTTATTTAGTGGGTATCTGATGACCCTCTTCCAGAAATGCATGTGTGTGTGTGTACATTTGTTTGTGTGTATAATATATATAAACACATATACACACATACATATATATACATACACAATCACACACACAGTGTGTCCAGAAGTTATCCAGTCATGTAATATGAAAAATAGAGACACTTATTGAAGAAGATACAAGATACATTGTACATAGGACAATGATGCCTCAGTCCCCTTCCAAGTAGGTACCTTGGGAGCTGACACAGTTCTCCCAATTGCTATTAGTTGCCCCATCATATTTTCCTGAATCTCACTGATGGTCTGAAATCTCTTCCCCTTCAAAGGTGATTTTAGTTTTGGGAAAACGTCGAAGTCACAGGGTGCCAAACCTGGCCTGTAGTGAGGCTGAGTCACCTGGGTGATTTGATGTTTCACCAAAAACTCTGCCTAAGACGTGATGCATGAGTGCGTGCATTGCCATGATGAAGCTGCCAATCACCAGTTGCCCATAGTTGTGGCTATCTGAATCATCTGAATAGTTTCTGTGGAGGAATGTTCAAGCCTAATGCAAAATTTGATGCAGATTTGTTGCTCTACTCACTCAGTCATTTTTGAACCTGACAGCCACGCAGTACACATGCTCACTCAATGGCATCTACTGCCCCCACTGACTAGCACAGTGAAGTCATCATTGTTCATGCATGTGCATTCCAGTCCACTCTCCTTGAGTCAGGTTACCTCTATGTCATGCAAATAGTTCCCATTATATCAACAATGGTTGGAGTTTTCCATACAGACCTTGTACACATCTACAATTTGTCAGTTATTCTCATGGGGTTTTATGGGCACCTGAAAGCCATTCAGTGCCCCGGATTAGGAGTTTCTGTTTAGGCAATGGGAGCCCGGAAGAGATTTTTAATCAGTGGAGTAAAATGATTACATCGTTTCTTTGGAAAAATACTCTAGTTGCAATACAAAGGAAAGAGAATAGAAAAGACAATTTTGCTGTTAGGAAGTGAGAAATCTATTGAAATAGCCCAGATTACCAAAAATGGCAAATTGGGTATATGTCCTTATCTTTCCAAAGTACCTTGTGTCACTTCTACAGACAGTATTACCAGTTTACATGTATGTTTCCTTTACTGAAATGCAAGTATTTTTTTTTTTTTTTGTTCCAGACAAGGAGTCATTTCTCCATACAGAATGTCTTAATAAGGTTTAGGGTATCTACATGAATGAGGAAAATCAGTTACTGGTGATATTTCTACAGCAGAAGCAATGGAATTTGGCAACTGGTTAAACATAGAGAGTAAAGGAGAAGGATTACCTCAGAATGGTCCCAATGTTTCTAGTTCAGAAACCAAGGAAACAGGGTGAGAATTAAATTTTGTTAGGTAACATAAATTTTATTTTCAAATGCAGGGTGGGCAACTGTTCTGATGGAAATACAGGTAATATTTTCAGGAGAGTAGATGATACAAGAGAAATAGAATCTGGCAACAATAGCAAATAGAAGGTAGACAATATACTGGCAGCTGATGAAATCCTGCAGGGGAATCATGCATAATAAGGAGAGAAGCACAGATGAACTCCAGAAATTATCAGTATTTAAACGACAGATGTGAGAGAAGGAACCACAAAAAGTAGACTGAGAAAGGATGGTCAGAGGAATAGAAAGAGAAGAAACAAAAAATTACCAGAAGCCAAAGAGAGTGAGAAAACCAAGAAGTAATGGGAGGAGGCCACAGCTGCAGAGAAGTTAGGGAAGATAAGATCTGTCAATGACTGCCTATTTGAAGATATGCACTATTTCATGAGAGCATTTTCAGAAGGAAACACATAAACCTGATAGTAGAGTGCTGAAATGTCATTTCATTGTGGGAAGGAAGATCAAAGAATATATAAAACTTTCCCAATCAATTTTCATTGATGGTGAATGTTGATTTTGAATAGTGATCTTTTGATAAGATGGTAAGGCCAAGAAATTGTGGTTTATAAAGTGTTTTAAAGGATCTGTTTGGAGACTTAGATAAAGGCCTAAAGACACAGGAAAGATTAAACATATTTTTAAAAATTCTGAAGTCAGAGGAACACGGGGAAACCAGTGTGCAGCACCTTGCTGAGATAGAAGGAAAGAAAGGTAGCTATGTAAGAAAATGTCTGTTCTTACACCAATGATTAAGCTCATGTTAAGACATGTGCATTAGTCTGTATTCCTGTGTAGATCTGTGGAGTTTTGTGATTTCTCCATTTATTTTCCTTGATCCATATTAGATAATGAATACCATGAAAATGAACAAGAATATACACTTTGCAACTCCTTAAATAGTTACCTCAGGCAAGTAAAAAAAATTCAATGAAATAGAAATAGGTGAAGGTTCTTCTGTTGTTTGTGTGTTTATTTTATATATCATGAATTCTCATTTCTAGACTCATTTCAGAATTTTTCCTTTTTACTAAGAATACAGACTCTTCATGTTATCCCACTCCTGATTGAAGTCCAATAAAGTGAAGTGGTCTTTATATACACACCTAGAAAGTAAAGAATCCCTTCTCTTTAATAAGT
The DNA here is from genome assembly GCA_039655065.1 of Glossophaga mutica. Taxonomy (NCBI): domain Eukaryota; kingdom Metazoa; phylum Chordata; class Mammalia; order Chiroptera; family Phyllostomidae; genus Glossophaga; species Glossophaga mutica. Next base: position 59,687,077 of record CM077305.1, on the reverse strand, counting down.
GTTCTATTTCCTCAGTACTCTGATTTCTAGCTGTCAGGGAAAAAAAACTGAATAAATTAATTTTTACTAACAGATAACTGATTGATTATAATTTAATTAGATACCAGCAGGAAGCTTTAACTTAGAAAGGTATTTTTTGTTGATGAAGTTGTAGGCAGTTTGGGATGATAGGAATAACACATGCAGTCCCTATATTTTCCAAATAACACAGAGAAATTTCTACTCTGCTGGTATAGAAAGTTGGATATAAATGAAATTATTCCTTTATTTAAATCTTTAAAATAAATTATGAGGGTACTTTTGTATTAGGATGCAAATACTAGTAACATCTTTATATAAAATAAAAATAAACATAGTCTAAAAAATTGGGGATACATGTGTAGCAGGCAATGTGTGTAATAAATTGGTAATATCAAAAAAATTTGAGAACAAGTAAGATGTGTGACTATAGATAAAAGTTAAAATCACTGTATAACAAATACTATGCTTCCAATTAAAAGTCAGTCTATTTAGTTATTTTCACAACTCTGACATTTATGTGTACTGGAAGATACTCTGAAAGAATATATAAAATAAAATATTAAAAAGAAGGTCACACACTAAGATTTTTGACTACTTTTCAGTCTGTAGATGGGTGACTTTTATTCAACTTTTTCTGTATTTTCAAAAGTGAACAATTCATCATCAAAAGAAATAAATTTTAAAAGTATTATAAACATTTAGGAGTACAGAATCAAGTAAGGCAAAGTGATACACTGCAAAGGAACATCTTTTCCAGCTAATATATTCAGATCTAATTTGACATCCCTGTGTTTTTACCAGGCCATTTTCTATTCAGTAGACACTCACCCTCTTACCACGGGCAAGACTGCTTCTAATCACAGAATCCAAATTAGCTAAGCTGAAATGACTCAACTCATGGCAAAATCCAAAACACATCTCAGACTGACCAATTCATATGATACTTACCAATGGACTTTTACCCAATGCTAAGTAATTGATTTTAGAATAAATCCTCAGGATAACAAATATTGGAAAACTTAAAAATATATCTATGGGTCAGTAAATAAAAATCTCTAAAGGTCTCAACAGAATGAAAACTATTGTTATTTCTTTCTTAACTTTCTCTTAAGTTTTGACTCCTCTCAAGTTTGATATGCTTGGAGGAAAAGGAAAAGCAAATAAAACAAATTGAAAAAAGTATGAAGAATGTATAGTAATAGTTATAAGATTCCGTTTTATGAACCAATCAGAATGTTAGTATGGAAAGACAGTCACATTACATAATTTTTCAATAAGTGGAAGCACAGTTCCCAGTGTCATGATGAGCTGACTGAGGTTTGCTTTTGTTTTTGTAGATTATCAAATACAAATCTAGAAATAACTATCCTAAAACAAATAATATACACTCAGGCATAACTCTACAATGATATTATATAAAGTTCTCATTGAAAAGAAGATGCAAAAGAAAGCCTTTTCAGTGGCAGGGAAGTAGACAATAGAATTCGAGAAATGTTCTATGTCTAACATGAAAGTACTCTGACAATTTTGTCAGACAAACAAGATTACTACAAAAACTGCAAATTATTTTATAGTATTCCTGAGCTTTCCTTTCCTTCCTTACCAGGCATATTTCCTCTGTGATAAACTGAGATTTAGTATAGTCATGCAAATAGGAATACGCTCAAATCTTGCTGAGAATCATAGAATAGCAAAGAAGAAAAATCAATGATTCTAACTAGTTAGCTTTTTTGAAAAATGTTCACTTGGGCAGGGAGCAGGGGAATTAGATCTCTGCCTTTGCACTTTTATCCTTATATGTCAGTTAATAGTCCTATCACAGATCCAACAGGGTCTGATTACTTTTTATATATGAACAATAGTCAGGTGGTATGCTGCTATTTAAATTCTAGCATCACATTTTTTTTCTTCAGTGAGATCAATTTGAAAGTAAATTTATTACTTATATAAATAACTATAGACAGTGACTGAATGTTCACTTGGAAAGACTGCTATTTACTTGTTTCTCTATACATTCCCAATTTCAGACACCAACATTAAATGAAAGGACATTCCAATATCTGTGTTGGGGGGCAGTTAAAATAATCATTTACAACCTACTTTATAATGCAAGCCCTTTCAATGACACTTTATTATTTTTATATTATTTCCTCTTTTTCATTTTATTTATTTTAATAGTATCACCAAGAAAACTTTAAAAAATAGGAATTTGGGGGAACTTCTTAAAAGAGAAAAGTGAAAATTAAATTATTTCTGCAAGGGATTTTCCCAGAGATGAAAACATTCATACCCCAATACCGCCAAGTCAAATTCAGAACTATGAAAAGAATTGCCTTAGAGCTCCTAGGCATCTGCAGGATACTTCTCTGTCTTCCAGCAACCAGCAGTTTTGTGGCTGCCATCCAAACAGTAGAGTAAAGGTCCTGCACAGCTAATCTTCCAAGTAGAGTCTCATGATATAACTTTAGGCAACCAGGATGCGTGAGCCTATCCCAGTTATCTGAGACATCATAGTTCCAGCACGATTTTAGCCACACTGCAATTGTTCATAACTTTTTTTAGTTTTTTTAACTTTTCAAAAATAAAAATGCTTGTTCAGAAATTAATAATTTCAGTGAAGAAACACAGATTTGAAATCAATAATATGTAGTAATTTAGACCCAGACATGCACATAAATGCATATGTACATATCCGTATATGTTATACACCATAGACAGGCTATATATCTAAAATACATATTTTGTATATAAATATATAACAAAACATAAAATATACTTTCACTCAGAAGAAAACACTTGTTAAATACTAGTTTTATTTCTTTCTTCTAGAAGACATGAACCACATTCTAACATCCTTTACACTGTATATGTTCTACATACGGCAACATATACAGCAGGGGAGTCACACTCGTTTTCACCGGGGGCGACTTGGCCTCCTGGTTGCCTTCAAAGGGGTGACTGTAACTTCAACTCCTTAACAGTTAAGGAGTAGTTACATTATACAGTCCTAAAGTAATTTCAGCCTGTTGAAGGCAACCGAATGGCTGATGTGGCCCCACATGAAAATGAGTTTGACACCCCTGAGTATAGGAATGAGAGATGAAATAGGATAATACAGAAGGCAGTAGTCATGGAAAAATGAGTGAATATTAAAGCTATTATTTTAGTATATTTAATTTATTCAACAAATTTGCTCCACACATTTTTATTGATCCATTATTGACCTTAATGCTCATATTTTGACATGTAAAATAGAAAGTTAAGCTTCTGAAATTGAGAAAAAGTCTTTTCTTACTAGATTTGTAGAGCAATTAGAAGCAAAAACATGCTCTGAGAGTGGAAATTCTTAATATTTAACATAATTTTAGAGTAATTTAATCAGTGGTAAGAAAATGATGAGTTTGACTACAGAGTGTATTTATAGAAAACTAAAGAGTAGGAGCGTACTGGACACAATGCTCTAAGGGAAAAGGGAGTGGGAGTCAGAAAACTTACAAGCTAATTTAGTTCTAGCTGCATGATCTTGGATAAATCACAACTTCACACAAAAGTGTAACCTATTTTAATTTTCCTAGATGAATAATTTCATATGGGCTGAAATAATATTTGAAGAACATTACTTCTTAAAGTACTAGCTTATATTTATTTTATTGATAAGTCTGTGTTTTATTTACAAAAAGCTTATATGGTTTTTCTGATAATATAAAAATATTCTTAAGGGAATATTTACCTTATTTAAAGAAATCTGCAAAAACTATTTGCCAAGAACAAAGTTTCAAAGAGGTAATACTTGTAAAATGTTGTTTTGTATATGAATGCTAAAAAATAGTTATTTTTACAAGCACTAATTCTTGGACTTAATTTTTAGGACATACTATTGATAAACTTACTTGTATGGTAAGATACAGAGCTGCAATTCTGTATTTATGAGAAGCTAATTTCTAGAGGTGGACTGGCATTCAAGACATCTTTATAAAAAAGGTAAAATAAAAACTGACTGGCTTTTTCTTTTTAATAGGCTTTATGACAGCTGTTTTAGTTCATGATAGGAGAGAAAGAATATGTAGTCTGAGGCGCTGAATCCCACGAAAGTGAATGTGATCTGTGACACAAGGACGAGGAGATGGAGATATCTGTGAGTGTGTTTTAGAAGAAGGAAAAAACACGCAAGTGAACATAAGAAATCATGTTATTATGGTAGCTTCATAAAGTACCACCTTACTATGTTAAACAGAAATATCCCTTTATATACCAAATTTGATAATGATCCTTATTTGCATTTGAGAGCAATTCTGCTAAAAATTTGCCTCCAATATCAAGAGGCAAATCACTGTTATAAAGGGCTCTCTGTGGTCTGGATTGATTGTGGAGGTTTGAGCCACTGTCCCTCTTGAAACTCCTGGAATATCCTTGATTTTTTTAAGTATTCATAAATTTCCAATATGTTCTTATCAGATGAGAAATACATTGACCTGAAACTGAAATAAATTCCTTGAGAATGCTGTCAATAGCCTTCTTCAAAAATTATATAGCTAAACCTCACCTTAATAAGGATTTGGTCAGAAACAGATTCTTCCTTATATATAAATCAAGTAAGCAAGTAGATGACTACATCCATGTGATTCTACTTAGCTCTCAACTTCTGGTAATATTAAAAGAATTTATTTTGCTTAATTTGCACGCACGTGTGCGCTCGCGCTCGCGCACGCACACACATACACACACATAAAATCTCCTTTAATTGGTATATTTTCTTCCAAACATCATAGCTCAAGAAATACCAACATAAACATCTTAGGATCATTCATCATCTTAAACTGTTTATAATTGAATGTGTTTCTGACCTAATAGTAAATACTTTTATTAAATTCACACATTCAGTTTTTCAGAGTAACTTCTTTTTCCTATCATGTACAGGTATGCTAGCTTTAATTATTAAATACAATAATTTATGCATTTGATTTTTTTAGTCAGTTAAAAGATAAGTATAAGAATAAAACATTCTTTATAGAATTGCTTGCACCTTAAAAATCAGTTACCTCAAGGGAGTCAAAGAAGTAAAAAATAAGACCCCTGTCTTTGAAGAATATGTTTTAGAAATTTTAAAATAACATTTTAAATGTTTTAAAGAATCTGGTATTTCTGAGTGATTGTTTCACTAATCAATTTAGATATATTAAAAATAGAACAATTATTTCTTTAAATGAAATAAAAGAGGTGAAATGGGAAAGTTGGAAAAGTCCTAAAAATAATTGGTGAAATAGTAAAACCTAAAAAAGAGGGGAAAGGGGAAGAAAATTAGATGTCTCTTAGGAAATATTCTGGTCAAGTAGATTATATCTATATCTTATTTTATAGTACAAGCCAGGCTGAAATTTTATAATGAAATGACCCTGACCTGAAGCCTCCTTTGTAAATGACTAGTGCCTTAATTATTTGCATCTGTGAACTCAAATGAACATACTTAAGGATATATCAATATGCTCATAAATCATCTGCAGGCGATAAGTAGTCCAACATAGATAATTAGAGAATTTACGGAAGGCTTACTCCCTCTGTTTATCTGCTTATGACATTTGCGGTACAGCCCTAACAGCAGGATAATTACTAGATTTATTCATCAAACAAAATCACGCCTTCTGGGAATGCACAGTGACTCTGGTTTTAGGACTAATAAAGACATTTTTCACCAAAACTCAAGTACTAATTTGCTCAATAACTAGCTGCAATAAGCTTTTATGGAAGCACTCAAAGAAAAGGCTTGGCACCAGAGGGCAGATAATTAAAGGTGCGGTATCCCTATACAAAAGGATCTGAACAATTCCCTGACCATATTAAAATTTAATTGTTGAATGTTAATTGAAAAAAAAATGTATAAGTCGCTTCTGTTCTCTGCATTTCAGTATGCTCCTCATAGCAAAAACATCTACGTGTCTAAGTTAGCAGCAAAAGAAAAACTGAAATGAAATGCTTTTAACACTTGACATAGAAGACTCCAGTATTACATAAATAAAAATGAAGAGTTTTTCCACAGTTGTTATCCATCTAAAGTAGGTACACATTTCCTATGAATTTCCTCTCCCTCCAACCCATATTTCTCTCCTTTCATCCCTTTCCCACAAATAGAAGAGTTATGGTCACTTAACTTGTTTTTCACTAAAAGTTGCCATAACTTTGTAAGTGAAAATAGCCCAATATATTTTGGTGATTTGAAAACATAAGTATGGCTTAACTGCATTTTCTTCATAAGTTTTTGAAAATCTGGTGTTTTTTTTTTTTCATTAGGATTTCTCTTCTAGTTTCACAAAAGGGAGCCACTTCAAACAGAAAGGCATTTTTAACCAAACTCCTTGAGCATTAATTAGGTCAAGTGACCACAACCCAATTTGCTTTTCCTTGTAGAATTCTGTTTCTCAAAAGAGTTAGAGAATCTTAGTTAAATTCTAAATGTTTACATTACCATTCTGCTAAAGAAATAGAATTATAAAGTATTATTTTTTTAAATGTTTCCACACGGGACAGGTAGGGAGTTCTCCAGAATCTAAGCTTTTACTAAACCAAAGTCAGGAACCCTCAGACCCATGGGCTCACTTCCTGCTGCAGAGGAATGATGAACTACACAAAATGCAGACTTTTAAACTCATATTTAATTGTTTAATGTCATGGCTCTTGGTAGAGCATTGTTGCTTGAAAAATAAATTGGGTAATTCAATTAAATGGCTACAGAAGATACATCATATCAGATGTAGAAAGGCACTAACCCCAGCTTGAACTTGACGTCCCCCATCGCTTCACTTATTTGACAAATGGATTCTTGAAAATAATTGAAACACATGGCTGCCAGCATAGGTCAATAATACTTTTTTGCCATTCAGCCTCTTAACAGCTTCCATTTTTTTCTTGCACTGTGCCATTCAGGGCAAAGATTGCATTTGCCTGGTAAATCATGCAAGCATTATTACTAAAATGGGACTAAATGCAATGAAAATGGACTACATAAAAGTAATGGCACTTAAGTAAAAGGAAGACCATCTACTAGGGCAAACACTAAATGTCAGAGTTAAATACTATATGACATTACTTCCATTACAAGCTCATATTATGCACATAAGAAAGCAAACTCACTAACTACAGCTGCATGTGACATTTTCATATTCTTAACTTAACCAGTGTTTTCAAGACACAACTGTTAATCCAGATTTAAAGCAGAGCTAAGGAACTGCTATTTCAAGTTTTTTTCTCCATCTCTTTTGGTATAATATTACATATAGGCAAAAACTGAATCACTGCCTAAATTTCTAATTGAATATCACTAAGAGATTTGAAGATGAGTGCTTGGTCTATTTAAAAACACTGGGGAAAACTCAATTATAAATAAATTTAAGGAAGTGTGCTTTTCAGATAACAAAGGTTTTGAATGGTGAAAAAAGGAAAATGTGTTTTAACCAAAAATACATAGACTGAAAATATCACGTCTTCTTAAACCTTAACTTTATTGGTTAATACACTGTGAATGGTTAAGAGGGAATCAGTAGAGAGAGCAGATGTGAAGATCCAAATAGAAACAGACCTTTTCCGTTTTCCATTGGGACAAGAGACTACCAATACCTTAGCGTTCTTGGTTTGGTTTAGTGTGAATTTTGATCATTAAAGATATTCTAGTTTCTTAATGTTGAAACCTTCAACAATTATTTCACAATTAGGCAAGACTTCTCAGAGATAAGAATTCAAAATGCCTAGGAACTCCTGCTTCCTTCCTGCTGTCACGAGCAAATTACTTAACCTCTTTATGCCTCAGTTTTCACATCTGTAAAATAAAGATAAAGATAGTTCTCACCCTCCTGAGTTTCTTAAGAGGATTAAGACAGTGCTTAATGTACTGCCTAACAATAAAGACTCAATAAATGTCTCCAGGCATTGTAAATAGTGTAGAAAAGTGTGAATCCATCATAAGATGTTTTTTATGACAAGAGATGTTCTTAAATGAGCGTATGGGCATTTTAACACCAAAATCCCACTTATATATTCTCAGGCCATGTTTGTTTGGGTTTTTTTTTTTTTTTCATCCTTTTTGAATCATAAAGCTCTTTTAACTTTCATTCTGTTGATCAAAATGTCTTTCCTTTTGAAATGATAACTCCTTAAAGTTACACTGCAAATATCAACATTCACTGACATCAAACTTCAGATGGACCTATTTACCTTCCTTTTTAGGAGCTCACTGCTGCTTCAGGTTCTCAAAATTCATTTGACAACTCTTTTCCCCACTCACGGTTAGTCAGCACTGGGAAAACAAACTTCCTACGCTGCTTAAAGGAAATGATTATGGTCCACAAAACTCTGTTTTATCTTTTTAAAGAAGTCAGTCATTTGTTATACTTTTTTCTTTTGAAACAGATGCCAACCCACCCACACCTCCATTGCTCAGCTCCAATGCAGCCATTCCTTGAGTCTTTCGTGGAGCTGAAGAGGTGGGGGGAGGAGAAAATTTATGGAAGAGACGTCAATCATCATTACTGTTTTTGCTGGTTTATTTTCCACAAGATTTTGGTTATAAAATAAAATGATTCAGTCAACAAAAATTTAACAGGTCTGTGAAACTGCATTTCAAAACTTAGGTTTGTCTTGGGCTGTCAGTGAGCTAAAGCTCTGTTAAAAAAATGACATTGTAAACCCCAAAACACTGGAGTGGATAGAAAACAGAGTAATCTTACTTGTCAGAACTATTCCTCAAGCAATACAAAGAAAAATGTAAAAATAGCTAAAATTGCAGAAAGAAAGGATAAATCACAGATCAGAGACACAACTGCATGTTTCAAGCATCAGGATGATATTCTTGACACATTAGGGAGACCAATAAAAAATTAAAATTCATAGATTCATATCTACTATTCAAGAGTGTCAATGAAACTAATTTAAAGTTATTAAAATTAATAAAATCTGGCTATATTTATCTTCATACATAAAATGTAGTAATTTAAAGTTATTAGCCTTGCATTAAATCATTAATATTTCTTTATTCACTGCCTACTATGATGTAATTTTATTTTGTATATTCTTTTTGCACAATATTCATTCTTCAAATTTGAAAATCAAGGACCATAATGCAAAGACATTTGTAAGCACTCTTGCAGAAATAATATAACTTATTTAATTCTATGACATTCACACAAAAACTAAATATGTAGCTTTTTAAAAGTCTTTAAAAAAAGAAATCTAATGGCAAAATTTGTCCCAAAAGCTTGATTTAGGCAGGGTATTTCAAAATTCTTAAGGTTTACTTTTCTCAGTTAAGGATTATGGAAACAATCCTGGTAAGCCTAAAGGGTTTTGAATTCTGCTTGTAGAACATTAAGTAAACATGGGTATCTCTGGATTCACAAAGCTCCAATAAAACCATGTGTATATAATTAAATCAATCAACAAGAACCATTATGAGATACACGTCAGAGAAAGTCTCATAATAAGCAGCCATATAGAAAGCATTACTTCTATCCACATAAATCCTAATTCATTTACTACATCAACATCACCTAAATCTATAATGGTATTAAATCTATTGATGGTGTGCAAGATAAATGTCTTTTAAACCAAGCAAAAAAAAAAAAAAAAAAAAAAACCCACAGACAAATGTTTCTATTTTTAATGTATTTTTGTACTATTAGACAGAAGAAATAGTTTTTACAAGATAAATTATGTTTTCCAATTAAATCCTTCTTTTCTAAACAAAGTATCAAATGTTATCATTGCTACTTGGAAAAACAAAAAGAAAAACTAAAAGACCTTACACCAAGAGGGAGAGTTGGTACTGAAATAATTTTTTTACTTACAGTTAGACAAAACAAAGGAAGTAAAAGTCTAATTATATTAACAAACCAAAAGCTACTAACTTTGCTCTAAACTTTTTTTGACTCTTATGGTTTATATATCCCAGGAGATAATGAAGCAATAGCAATAATGCTTTGTATTATTTCTCCAAAAAGATTACATTTGTGAGCTTTCATGAAGTTACAAAGTAAACATAGCACTTTATAATACCAACAAACATTGAAACAATTTGATTCTAAGTCCAAAAGTTAAATAACTTAAGTATACACTTGCATTGACTTTCTAGGACTGCTATAACAAATATAACAGACAAGATGGCTTAAACAACAAAAATTTATTTACTCACATTTTTAGAGGCTAGAAATCCAAGATTGAGGTGTCTGCAGATTCGCTGTCTTCTGAGGCCTCTCTTTGGCTTACAGGTGACTATTTCATGTTGTACTATTACGTGTGTCCTCACATGGCCTTCCCTTTGTACAAACCCTCATGTCTGTTTCCTAATCTCTTCTTATAAGGAAGCCAGTCCTATTGAATTAGGGCCTATCCATGTGATGCCATTTTACCTTAATAACCGCTTTAAAAAGGTCTTATCTCCAAATACCTAGTCACATTATGAGGCACTTGGTGTTTACTCAACACATTGGTTTTTGTGAGACACAACTCAGCTCATAACAAAGCCTTTAAAATTTCCTTATTTGTTTTAAAATGACATTTCTAATTTAGATTTGGTTTAAAATATTTGCACTGATTATTGTGGTCCATCTTACAAACATCTAACGTCATGATTATCAAACAGTAGTATTTGTCAGCATCAGCTGGGGCTTGGTAAAACGCAGATTATGGGTGCCAGCCCCAGAGTTTCTGATCCAGTGGATCTGGGACAGGGCCTCACAATTCACATTTCTGACAAGTTCCCAGGTGGTCCAGGTACTGCCGGTCAGAGGACTACACTTTGCCAACTAGTGATCTAGTACAGAGATTCTAAAACTCTCTTTGTATGTTCCATAAAATGTTAACAGGGATTTTTACAGAAAAGCAACCAACAGTCAAATTCTTTTGGGCTAAGCTACATCTGGAGGTGTCCATTTAGAGATTTTAATGTATTACTGGCATATTAATAACATACATATTTAATATATTAAAATTTCCTATACTCCATGCAATAAAAGAAAAATCTTTTAATTTTCTAAACTTACTGGACTATGTAACTCAGTTTACAAGTAACAATTCACATATTATACATATCATTGGAAATATTGGCATAACATCTTCAATTGTCTCATATCAAACCAACTTATCTGAAATTGTGTTCTGTGGAATACCAATAGTTATTTTATTAAAGTGTTAGTAAGTGAATCAGAGATAGAAAAATTACCTTCCATAGTTTGGGAAATTCTTCAGTAAAAAAAAAAAAAAAGGCTTACTATTTTATTTTATTTTATTCTGAGTTTAACAGACTCACTTGAATAAGAATATATTTTGTAATTCACACTCTATGGTTTATGTGACCTGAATGAGAGCTTTAATAACCACCTTACTGAACTACAACTCAACAAAATGCCCACTTTAGACATTACATCTGTATGTTTATTTCCATAATTAATACTGAAAATGCATTTTGGAAAGCCTAGAAATATAAGCACACACAAACACACACATACACACAATAACGCATTGCCATCATCTCCCAATAGTGTTTGAGACCAACAGACTCGCCATCAGTAAGTGAAAAATGTAGATCAGTGTGGACAGGAGCAGTTTTTGTGTTGTCACATGAAGAAAAAAACAACTAGGAAATGCACTCAAAATTTAATTGTATACCAAATTCAGATCATTTTAACTTTAAAATTTTTACTAATAAGTGTGTTGTCATGCTCTTTTTTCTACACAGGTAAATATTTTTTTCTCAAATTCTAAAGTACAGACTACTAAAGGAGAAAGAAATAGAAGTAATTGGGCAACAATTATAATTTGGGAAGTGTGTTAGTCATTTTACATACTTCATCTCAATTGATACCCTCATTAGTTTTGGATACGGGTTTTGTCATTGTCATTTTACAGCAAAAAAAGAAAAAACCCACAAAAAACTAAAACTCATAAATTCAAGTTAGCTGAACTAGGATAAAGGTGCGATAAACAAACTGTTCCTGCTGTCAATGCTTTCAAATCTTGTGAACCTAGACTATTCAAGAAGATGAATAATTACAATATATGAAAAACCCTTTAACATATCCAAACTCAGCAAAGAGAAGGGCAGAAGAAATAGCAAACAGTAGCATGACTAGAGAAATATTTCATATTTCATTCTAGAGAAATCAAGGAAGGCCTTTAAGAGTATACCGAAGCACTGAGAGATAGTGGCTGAGAATCACACTCCATGTGTTTAAATCCCTACTCTGCTGTAAACAGCTGTGTTTACTTAGGCATGTTATTTATTGGGTTGGCCAAAAAGTCCATTATGTTTTTCCATACGATGGCTCTAGTAACGCTTAGTTGTCTTTGATTTCATTTGAAACAATTTTGTTAGATTGTATTAGGACAGCGGTCATATCAGGGTGCATTTTTAAAAATTTATCAAAATTACAGAATTTTTGTGCAGTCAATTATAATGTGGAAGATGGAAGAAGATATACAACATTTTCAGCAGATTATGCTTTATTATTTCAAGAAAAGTGAAAACACAACTGAAACATAAAAAGAGATTTGTGCAGTGTATGGAGAAGATGCTGTAAATGATTGAACGTGTCAAAAGTGGTTCGTGAAGTTTTGTGCTGGAGATTTCTCGCTGGATGATGCTCCACAGTTGGGTAGACCATTTGAAGTTGATAGTGATCAAATCAAGACATTAAAATTGAGAACAATCAACATTGTACCATACATACTCAAAATATCCAAATCAATAAAGTTATTGGTGAAAATAAAACACGTGTCTTATTTCACAGAAAAAAAACACATGAACATTTTGGCCAACCCCATAAATGTGGATTATAGTTGCAAATATACTTATTATAAAGCAGTTGTAAAAATCAAATTAGTTAATGTAGAAGGCCTGACTCATATTAATTTCCTAACAAGCTTTTTATTATATTTTGTCAGGTATATGGATCTGAATAAAAATATAATGATAGCATTATTTTAGAATTTTAAAATAAAATTTACACTTTAATAATAAAATTAAATGAATTATTACATAACCAAATAATTTCACTGAAATATGAAGCTTCTCTAAAGTAAGGGTGAGTCATGATTATAAGTTGATGCATTAGAAAGTATATATTGGTAGTTTTAAGTAAATCTGTGTAGCCATAATTTGAAATGTTTTCTCCATTTTTAGACATTTTTCATAGCTTCTTTAAGTTTTTTTATTGTTGTTCAGTTACAGTTGTCCCAATTTCCCCCCATTACTCTTCCCTGCCCTACTTACCCCTCCTCTCATATCCAACCCTTTCCCCTCAAACTGTCCTTGCCCATGGGTCCTTTATACATGTTCCTTGACTTGATCCTTCCCACACTATTCCCTCCCCCCTCTCTCTGGTCATGGTCAGCTTGTTCTTTATTTCTGTCTCTGGTTATATTTTACTTGCTTGTTTGTTTTATTGATTAGGTTGTACTTATAGGTGAGATCATATGGTATTTGTCTTTTACCACCTGGCTTACTTCACTCAGCATAATGCTCTCCAGATCTATCCATGCTGTCACGAAGGGTAGGACTCCTTCTTTCTTTCTGCTGTATAGTATTCCATTGCATAAATGTACCACTGTTTTCCAATCCACTCATTTACCGATGGGCACTTAGGCTGTTTCCAGCACTTACCTATTATAAATTGCGCTGCTGTAAACATTGGGTGCGTAGGTTCTTTTGAATTTGTGCTTTAGGATTCTTAGGGTATAATTCCACCAGTGGAATTGCCAGGTCAAAAGGCAGTTCCACTTTTAGTTTTCTGAGGAAATTCCATACTGTTCTCCATAGTGGCTTCACTAGTCTGCATTCCCACCAACAGTGGACCAGGCTTCACTTTCTCCACAACCTCATCAGCACTTGTTGTTTGTTGATTTGTTTATGATGGCCATTCTGACCGGTATTTCATGTGAAGTGGTATCTCTTTGTGGTTTTAATTTACATCTCTCTGATGGCTAGTGATGTTGAGTATCCTTTCATGTGTTGCTGGACTCTCTGTATGTCCTCCTTGGAGAAGTCCTTTGCCTACGTTCCATTTTTTAACTGGATAGCTTGTTTTCCTGGTGTGAAATCATGTGAGTTCTTTATATATTTTGAAGATTAAACACTTGTCTGAGGTATCACTGGCAAATATATTTTCCCATACATTTGATTCCCGTTTTATTTTGCTAATATTTTCTTTAGCTGTGCACAAGCTTTTTAATTTGATGTATCAAACCATATTACAAGGTCACTGTAATCAAACAGCCTGGTACTGGCATAAGAACAGACACATAAATCAATGGAACAGAATAGAGAGCCCAGAAATAAACCCATGTCTTTACGGTCAATTAATATTCGACAAAGGCTTTGGGGCAGGAGCATAAAATTAAGTAAAAATAGACTCTTCAACAAATGACATTGGGAGATCTGGACAGCTACATGCAAAAATGTGAAAATCAACCACAGACTTACACCATATGCAAAAATAAACTCAAGATGGATAAGACTTAAATATAAGTCATAACACTGTAAAAGTCCTACAGGAGAACATAGGCAGGAAAATCTCAGATATTCCACACAGCACTATTTTCACTAATATGTCCTCTAGAGCAAGGGGCATAAAGGAATGAATAAACAAGTTGGACTACGTCATAGTTTCTTTTTTAAAGCAATGTTACTCTGAAGAAGACTAAATGTCATTGATAGTCAAGAGAGAAAGCCATAAGAATAAAAATTTGAAGCTAGCTAACAATTCATTTTTTAAAATTTATTGTTGTTCAGTTACAGTTGTCCTGCCTTTTTCCCATTGCTCACCCCTACCCCATCCCCCTACTCCCACATCCTGAATCACTAATTCAAAAGAACCTATGTACCCCAATGGTCATAGAAGCATTATTAACAATTCATTTGTAAAAGTACAGCAACCTAGTCAGGGAGGAGAGTAAAACCACACTCTTCACTTAGTCATTAGAGATGTTCTACTTTGTTTTAAACCCACACTAAGTAAGTACTGTGGATGTAACTGGTTACAATATGAATAACTTCTTCCATCTATAAGCATCCACTCTATAGTAGAGAAGAAATAATAATTTTACAAAGGCCTATAATGTTATGTTCCAGAAGGAAATTGAGTAAAAAAATTTCCCCTAATATCAAGGAAAAGTTCAGGAACAAAACAGTCAAATTAGAGTTGAGTCTAAGATAAATGAAGATGGAAGGAGGGAGATGTGCAGATGGAAGAATCAGCACATAGCTAATCACACAGAGGAACGAAATCGTGTAAGGATGTGCTGCACAAAGGAACGTATTGCTCAGAGAGAGAAAAAAAATCCTGTTTTATTTAAAATACAATTACATCAGAGTGTTAGAGGAACTTGTTTGAATATACTTCAGGTCAGTTTGGGCAACTCTGAACAGCAACTGCATGCAGCTGGCTAACCTTGTGCCCTAGTAGGCATTTTAATAAGTTTGATTTGTATTTATATGAGGATGGAGTGAATTCATGAGTTACTTAACCTTTAGTATTAATAGTCTGAGGAATAAGGAAGGTATATATCAGCTTAGCACAGAATGATTTGTATATAGTTACTAGAGACATATTATTCCATTTGATCTGAAATATTTATACATCATAATTCTGGATTGTAATCTGTAAAAGTGTGAAAATTCTGAATTGATGAGTGGGTAGGAGGACAGTAACAATTCTGTCCCATTTGTTGATTACTTTGATTGAACTTCTCTTTAAACTAGGCCAGTTCTCCTCCGGTGTTATGTCATTCTGACAGACACTGAGAGTTTACATGTTACTGTTGTTATGTGTATGCTGTGGAATTAGTCAAGGATGATTATGAAGACTGATAGCAAGTGCAAATCAAAGGATTTTCATTTCATTTTGAAAATATGAATTGTGGCATTGGTCCTCATTATATTGCAGGAACTTATTTGTCACCAGTTTTAAAAAAATAGAACATATTGTTAGCATGAATAACTCTGAACAGAGATTTTCTAAATGAATAAAATAACATGGGAAAGGGATTTACATACGTAAAATGGCCATGGAGAAATATAAAAATATGACAATGTAAGTACACAAATATCAAATGCAGTGGTCAACTCTGCTTCTTCAGTCCTTAGCAAACCTGTATGAGAGAAACTGAGTAAAATCATCATAATAGAGTGATTTTTATATGATTGCATATAATTAAAAGACCTCAATAAATAAGTTCCAAACTTATCATACTGCAAAATTTTCATGAAGGTAGTCTTAAGAAACCCTGATGATTTTAAACACACACATATATTTCCTGTGCTCTATGTTCTAATGTCTTCCTATCCCTCCCCTTCTACAGCCAAGGGTAATGTATTAAATTTCCATTGCTATTGTAACAAACTATCACAAGTCTAGTGACCAAACAAAGTGCTAATTTATTATCTCAAAGCTCTAGGTGTTAGAATGCCAAATGGGTTTCAACTTGGCTAAAATCCAGGTGTTGGCTGCACTATCTTTCCTCTGGAGATTCTTGGGATTTATTTCTTTCCTTTTCAGCTTCTAGAGCCTTCCTACATTCATCAATTTCCTGTCCCTTTCCATCGTCAAAGCCAGAGAGTGCATGCCTTTGCCTTCGGCTTACAAAATGCCATTTCCTTCTCTGATTCTCTTGCCATTTTTTTCCCCCTCATAGAGACTCTGTGATTATCATGGACCTATCCAGATAATCAGATCGTCTCCCCATATCAAGATTTTTTTCTTTTTACTTTTTGTCGCCCTTCATCTATTTCTCCCACCTCTTATCTTAATCTTAAATTAGGATTCTTACATTAACCACATCTGCAGTGTAAGGTAACATTCACAGGTGCTAGAGATTAGGATGTTGGAATCTTTGGCCATCATTATTATATCTACCAGAGATAATACAGTGTTTTACCTTTCTTCTCTCTATTTTCTCAACATCTCTTGAACTAGCATTCCTTGAACAACTGCAGTTGGACCTTTGCCCCCACCATTCATCCACTATTGTTCTTACCAAGTCAAAAGGATATCCTGCTGCTGAATGTTCAAAGCATGTTTTTACTTTCTTTGCTACCCTTTCACTTCTATTTGATTCTTCTCTTCCTCCTCAAAGTTTCTTTCTGCTTCCATGCAGCTCTCTTCTTTATTCCTCCAGGCTTTCCATTGATCCTCTACAGTTTCTATCGTGAACTCCTCTTCCTCCCTTCTTTCTCTTAAATGCTGGCTGTCATCCTTTACTTTGTCCTAACTCTATTTCCATTGACTCTTATTATCTCATCTTTAGCAGGGGTGTCCAACCTTTTGGCATTTCCCAGCCACACTGGAAGAAAAAGAGTTTTCTTGGGCCATATGTTAAATACACAAACATGAATGAAAACACAAAAATCTCATAATGTTTTAAGTAAATTTATGAGTTTGTGTTTGGCCACATTCATAGCCATCCTGGGCCACATGTGGCCCACAGGCTGTGGGTGGGACACCCCTGGGGGAGCTTCAATAGGGAGCAGTCCCAAATCTCTCTCAGTTAGACCACTCTCCTGGATAGATCAGTCATGCTGTTTGTCCACTGCAATGGACAAAGGAAACTTTAAAACCAGTATGTCCAAATGTAGGTAATCATTTGTGAGAACCAACCCACACTTCTCCCTCCCTTCTTCTTCCTGCCTTCCTTCCTCCCCCCCTCCCCAAGGACTAAAGGCAATATCCTTTTCCTGGTTACCATCCAGAAGTGTGGAATCATTCTTGGCAACATATATTTCCTCTTTTAAACATCATGTATAATTCTGCCACATAATCACCAAATACTTTTGTTTTAACTTTCAATATTTCTTGAATCTAGTCCATCATTAGTATTTCTCAGTCATTACCTTACTCCTGGTCATGGTGCATTTGTTCTTGCATTTCTTGCATTTGTTCATTCTGTATCCTCCTAACTAGTCTGTTCTAATCCCAGTCTCCATACTGCTACCAAAACAATCTAAAATGCAAATGTGACAAAATCACAATACCACTAAAAAATCTTCAGTGACTTTAATATAAAAGAATTAATTCTCCCTTCCCATTACTGCCTCTCATCATCGTTTCTCGGGCACTGTTCGCTACCCCATGCTTCCTTGCTCCTCTGCCTTCAATGTCTTTCTTAACTACTATTGTATTTTCTTAATTCAGCTTTTTGGCTTGTTTTGAGGTTTAAATGTCATGTAACAAAATCTCATAGCATAGTTCTAGAATACAGTAAACATTGAATAAACATTACTTTTTTTCTCTCCTCCTCCTCCTTCTCTCACTAGAATTTTCCATATACCAGTAATTTTCTTAAACACTGGGTGTTGCTGGTTCACCTGGTTAAATTCTGATCTAGTAGCCATTGGCCATCTATTATTTAGGGATAACTTCAGTACATTCCTCCTCTTTTGGATTTTATAAACAACAGATTTTATTCCTAGGGATAGAATGCCAATGAAACAATGTCAACTACTTAAGGTTAAAATTCAAAACTCTTAATCTATGATAGTCCTGAGCAAATTCTTCAGCTTCCTTCATTTAGATAAACCTTTTTTTCTCTTTTTCTTTTAATTTCAGTCAGATGATCTATAACAGAATCACTGAGATATCATATAGCAATACCATATAAACATATTACATATCCATGTGAAAAAGAAATTTCTACTTATAGAAGTTTTCCTGTTTCTTTTTAAAGAATACTTTTACACTTTCCACCACCTTAAATATGACAATTCATTCCTTTCTTTTTTTTAAAAAAAATTCTATCGTTATTCAAGTACAGTTGTCTGCATTTACCCCCCACCACTCCCCACCACCCCAACCACCCCCATCTCCCTCCCCTAATTCCACCCCCCATTGGTTTTGTCCATGTGTCCTTTACAGGTGTTCCTGAAATCCCTTCCTCCATTCCCTTCTATCTAATGTGCATTGGGATCTCCACGACCCACAGACCAAACTTTTATATCGTCTCCCTTCCCACCATTTCTCATCACTTCCACATCTCCAGCCTGCTCCACTTGCAGCCTTCTAACATTTCTCAACCCAGCAACCAGAATGATCTTTTCACAATATAATTGAGATTTCATTACTCCTCTGCTTCCTTTCTCTTAATAAAAGCCATGTCTTTATACAAGCTGACCAGGACTGACAGGATTCAACCTCTGGTCACTTCTACTCTTCCTACTGTTGCTCTCACTCTCTTTGCTCCAGCCCCTGGTCTCTTCACTCTTCTCAAACACACTGACTGGCACACCCTAAATGAGCATATCTATTCCTCTCTTTTTCTGCCAGAAGGATCATTTTCTCTTTTCCTTCTCATCTTTTCTTGACGACCACATTTCCATTTTATCCTTCCTGCCCATCCTATTGGAAGCTGAAACTTCTTATTTTTCTATCCTGTTTCACCTTTCAGCCTAAACTTAACAATGCTTTATTTTACTTTTAAATATGTTTCTTCCTTCTCCTTATTAGACTGTAAAGGCTTTAGGGATAGGTGCTTTGCCACTTTTATTCACTACAGCATTAGTGAGCACTTTAAAAAGTACCTATACATAGTAAGTGCTTAGTAAGTATTTGGGAGAATAAACACAATTTCTGTGAGATTCTGCAAAGACTATCAAGTCTCCACTTTTATTTGGCATCAAGCGTTTCAACTTATTTTAGTAATTTTGATACACACAGAAAATCCATCTGAATGGCACAGATAAATCTAATGGGAAGAAAACAAACTTCATACTTCATATTTTTGCCCAAAGCTAACCTTCAATTACACTGATAGCATAATCTGGAGATTAATACCAGAATTTGAAAATAAAGTTAAAAAGCATCAAATCAGTTTCACGGGCACATTAACATGTACAGGACAAAGGCCCCTAACATAAAGATGAACAAGGACTTTTCAGAGATCTTTGTAGTATAAGAATTACATGTGCATACAAATTTGGAAAAAAGATATTTTTGGATTTTTTTTACATCAAAAAGAGATTTATTTCTTTTTTCTTTTTTTTATTTTTAATCAGTATTTTTTAATTGTTGATATTGTACAGTTTTCTGTCTTTTACCCCACCCCCAGCCCACCACCCCAGCCCTCCCCACCTTCCTCCCATTTCCACCCCTCATACTTTTTGTCCATGAGTCCTTTATACTTGTTGCTCTAAACCGTTCCCCTTTTCCCCTGAAATTCCCTTCCCTCCCCCTCTGGTCACTGTCAGACTGTTCTCAAATTCAGTGAATTTGTTTATATTATGCTTGTTTGTTTGTTTGTTTTGTTGATTAGGTTCCTGTTAAAGGTGAGATCATATGGTATTTGTCTTTCACTGCCTGGCTTATATTTTGGATATTAAAAAAAAGATATTTTTGGATATTAAATCTCTTTGTGAATCTTCACAAAGCAAAGTATTTAAGGGTCTTTTGCATGTATTCTTTTTTCATATAAAATTATTTTTGAATTATAGGATGGAATCTTTTTATGTGTACTCTATCAAATATTTGCACACCATTACTAATAGTCACTTTCTATATAATATCCTCTGCAGTACTTTTTCTATGTATCATTTGAAGATCTCACTCAAACATACTTGTAGGTTATATTAATAGTTGGCCAATCGTAATTATTCATGTGTGCCTTTCCCTTACAATTTATTTTCTGCATAAAGCCAAAGCATTACAGGTAAACTAATATCTGAGCAAAATGGAACTTCTACCTTTAAAGTATTGTTAATTGGAAAAAAACATAATTCAACAGTTAATGTTTGAATAAATTTAGTTAGTAAAGAACCAGATTCAAATGAGTTTGAGACCAAAAAAAGAGGGGGCATAATAATGACTGAAGTGACCTTTATAGATCACTTAACAGTATATGGATAATTTTTAATCCTTCTCTCATCTGTTAAGAAAAACAATACTCATTGATTCTCTGTAGGTCCAGGGTGTCAAACTCATTTCACTGGGGGGCCACATCAGCCTCGTGGATGCCATCAAAGGGCCGAATATAATTATAGGACTGTACAAATGTAACTACTCCTTAAGGTTAAGTGAGAGCTCAGCACTGCCACTAGAAACAAGGTGGAGGACCAGATTTGACCCACGGGCCTTGCGTTTGCCACCTGTGCTCTAGGCAGTCAAGAATCTATACAGTTTCCTAAGTACAGTGTGTAATACAGCTCACATTTACTGATCCTCTTTCTATCTTAGAAAGTTCTTTTTTTATAACTATAGCTTAAACTAATATGTACATAACATTATTCTATAAAACTATGGTACTTGTAACACTTCTCATGGGGACACACTGACCTAGATGTTTAATTCTCATCACCTTACATTCATAAAACTATCCAAATATGACCTAAGATGTTTTTTGAATTCAAACTCCTGTTGCTAAAAAAATTTAAGGTTAAATGTCTTCAGGGAAAAGATTCTGATGAAGTAAGTATTATCTCAGCCCCATTTTCTTGACTCCCCAAATATATTCAGAATCAAGGAACTAGCTCAGTCAAATTTGGTTGCATACAAGTCTGGATTGTTAGTAAGTGAGCCCATATAGTTGTCCTAGATTATGTGGAAGTAGTATCTTACAATATATAATTATTTTAATTATTCATTTTCTTGAAAAGTATATTGTGTGGAAATCTATGCAAAAGCACATCTACTAATTAAATGACATTTACTATAATAGCAAATTTGAAAAATGCTTTATATTGATTGCATAGATATTTTTAGCTCTTTCTTCTATGAAAATAACCATCAAGTATATTTATATGTATGGGGATTATTCTACGAGATTATAGATAGTTAGCTCAATTTCTTTTCATCCCTAACAATTAGATAATTCTAAAATACCTTTATTAAATGTGAATATTCATCTTTTACCCATACTTCCTGCCATGATATCGAAGGAGACTTTGGGGGAAGATGGTTAAGCTAAGCTCAACAATGCAGTTAAGTCATTAGTTTATATGTCATAGCATATGAAGAAAAAAGTTTAAATAGCTCTACCATTGTTCTCTACCTATATTCCTCCCCTATCTGCTACAGCATACTGGGAAAACAGCAGAAACAAACAGAATCTACTGCCATCATCAGGGAGACACTTGAAACCTCCAAAGTGCCTTTCCATCATCTACTTGTGCAACCAGCATGTTTGACTCACAGCATGTTCTGAGTAAAAGATACAGAAATTCCTCAGCCCTTGCCCAGAATATATCTTTACACTTTGCCCAACTCAAAATCAATTCCAAGACCTTTATTTAACCCATATATTATATCCACCCTTATAAATCCACAGCTCTATATTATATTGTAGTAAATATTTTTGTTCTCAAATAAATTACAATTTAAACACTAACGTGAAACTACATTAAAAATGTAAAATTGTATTATATGGGGTCTAGGTCCCAGTAAAAGGGGGAAAGCAAATTCAAACTGAGCACTTGGAGGAGAGTCTAACACATAGAGATTTACAAAGTATGGGAAGGATTTTAGGCAATCACAGGGTTAGTGCAGTAACCAGGGGCTAGAAAAACATAAAAGCACAATTACCACTTGCACCCATAGGCCTGAAAAAGCAGGGCAGAGGGTAGTTACCAGAACCAGTGTGAGAGAAAGGGGTCTGTGCGGCAGGGCTGCCTGGAGGGAGCTGCAACCTGTGAGAAAGGGCTGCAGACAGCCTCAGACAAAATGCAGGGAGGAATTTTGGAGGAATAAACACCTAGCCTCAATTTCTCCCTTCCCTCCCAATACTACTAAATGCCAAATCCAACAGGAAGCTGGAGTGCAAAGAACCCTGTTAATCTAATCTATTCAAATTACCTCTTTGGGTAGAGAGCAGGGTGGAGAAGAAAGAACAGAGGGTCTGGAGGAGCAAATAGGTGTCCAGCACATTCCTTTAAAACACATGTGCCACTTCCATAAGTTCTAAACATAGAGAAGTTGGGAAGGAGGAATACTTGGAAAAGCTGGGTTATCATTTAATTCAAAATTTAAAATAATTCAAAATAAGTCCCATAAATAAACTATTAGTCAAAATTATTTGTCATATGATAATTAACAGTAATATTTTCTTTGCATGTTCTTTACTATTTTGCATTCCTCAATTTTATTACAAGCTACAGAAGTTCCTAAAACTATTCCCTGACCCGTGTGGCTCAGTGGATTGGGTGTTGTCCCACAAACCAAAAGGTTGCTGGTTTGATTCTCAGTCAGGGCATGTGCCTGGGTTGTAGATCAGGTCCCCCGTTTGGGGCGTGTGAGAGACAACCAATCAATGTTTCTCTCTCACATCAATGTTTCTCTCCCTCTCTCTCTCTTCCTCCCTTCCCCTCTCTCTAAAAATAAATAAATAAAATCTGGAAAAAAAAGAAGTTCCTAAAGTTCTTAACATGTAGAAAAACCTCTGCGGAGCAGAAACTAAATATTTAGATTCTCCAAGCACAATACAATTGGGGGGAAATGAGTTTGGAAGAATGTACAATCTCTAAAGCAGTAAAGAATTTGATCAGATGAACATTTAAAAAAATTAATACTTGGATGCCTCAGAACTTCAGTAAAAAGTAAATAAGAGAAAGAAACTCTGTGAAGAGCAGAGGGTAAATATGAAGTATTATACAGACCTTAAAAAGACAATACTGATAGCTAATATTTATTATGGGTGTTCTAGGAGCCAGGCATATTCTGTTAGGTACATTTAATGTATAATCTCATATATTATAACATTTATAAAAAGTAGAGGATTATTAGTCCCATTGTGCAGATAAGGAAAACAGTTTAGAGAATTTAAGTAATTGTCCAGCCCACACAGTTAGCAAACTGTCGAGGCAGGAACTGAACTTGGCAGGCTCTTTCTAATATCCAAATCCAACTCACTTAAAAAATATATTATCTCATTATTTTCTTTTCATTAAAAAAGTTAGGTCTAGCAGACTTAATAAGAACAATAGCTATATTCTAATTTAAGAAGTATCTAAACTATAAATATTTGGACTTTACAATTTATAGTCGTAAGATCGCATTTTAATTCTGGCAACTTATGCTTTTCCTACTTTATTCAAATCTGTAGTTTGCATCATATTAGTTATATCATTATTCAGATTAAAACTACATATGATATTTCTGTAAAACTTTCCTTCTTTTTTACTTGCCAAGGAATAATTATTTTTCTTGATTCATTGGTAACAACTTTACACTAACATTTTTCTAAAACAAGGGTCATATATGTACATCTACACATATATGCACATGTACATGCACATATGTGCACATCTACATATACATATATAAGCATAACTGACACAGTACTGAAATCAGAAAAAAATAGCATAAAGAGTTATAAAATGTCTTATTTTTGTGTCATTCCTATGGTATCACTAGCTATTTATATCATGTGTCCATCTTAATAAATTTCCTTTTACATAGTCATTGTGTAGTCATAGAGCTGAGACACTGACACTCAGCTAAGCCACAATATAGAACCTTCTAAAATATCTAAAATTACTTTAGAGATTGGGTGCTGGGTGAAAAAGCTGTAGGATTATGAATTACAAATTAATGATAGTTACAAAATAGTCATGGGATGTAAAGAACAGCATAGGAAATGTTGTCAATAATGTAATAACTGTGTATGGTGCCAGGTGAGTACTAGAAATATTGGGGGGGATACTCTGTAATGTATATGATTGTCTAAGTACTGCATATGTACTGTATATGTCTACGTACTGTATATGATTGTCTAAGTACTCCTAAAACTAATACAAAACAATATTGAATGTAAACTATAATAGAAAAAATTTTAAATTACTTTGGATGTTGCAAAAAAAGATACTGTTGTTTTTGCAACAGTAAATGAACTATTTTTGTGATTTCCATTTTTAATTGTCTTAAAAATTTTACATACCAAAACATCACATGGTATAAACCACCAATTGGTATAATACAGCACAGTAAGTCATGCAATAGATAGCTTGTAATAGGTTGTTTGCCTTGGCTCAGTGCTTTCAATGATGATGTAATATAAATTTATATAAAAGCATTTCATACATGTTTTTAAAATACATGTATTTAAAAAAATTTGGCTCTTTTTTCTACAAGAATGAAGCACACTAAATATTAAGCATTATCTTTTTTTCCCATAAAACACCAGTATAATATTCAAAAGAAAATTCCTAGGATAAAATGATATTTTCATCCTTAGACATTGTGGAGATTTCAGTCTTATGCCTTTCACACGTCTTAATCTTCCATATATAATAATAAAAATCTTTATGATCTATGAATAATTGGACTGGATACGTATAATCAACCCTCAATTATTATTTCAGAAGGAAGAAAGAAACCACATAGACAAATGAAATGCTCAGATATAACAAGAACCAGAGAATTGGGGAATTTAGAGCTGAAGAGACCTTAGAGATCAGCCACTCCAACCCCCTGATTTTACAGATGAATAAACTGAGCCAGTGAAATGAAGGGATTTTCAAAAGGTCACATAGCTAGGTTATTGGCAAATCAAGGGCCAGATAGAATTATGGCTCAGGCTTTTTCCACAATCCCATACTGTCTTTTGAAGAACTCTTTCCAAGAGAAGTTGAACCAATAACTTAAAGAGATCTAGAAATACTCTATTACAGTTTTCCAACTCTGCCCACCATATTATTTAAATACCTACCTAATCACTAAAAATCTTGCTCAGAAATGATCATTTTTTAAAGAATTACAAGAATGCTCAGAATATCACTTGTCAATTAATTAATAAAAGTAATGAATTTTACAGATTAAAAAAATTATTGTTCTTCAAGTACAGTTGTCTCCATTTTCCCATCACCACTTTCCCCCACCCCATCCCACCTTCAATACTAGCCCCCCTTGGCTTTGTCCATGGGTCATTTATACATGTTCCTTAATGACCCTTTCCTTCTTTTCCCCATTATTCCTTTCCCCTTCCCTCTGGTCACTGTCAGTTTGTTCTTTATTTCAATGTCTCTGGTTATATTTTGCTTACTTGTTTGTTTTGTTGACTAGGTTCCACTTACAGGTGAGATCATATTTGTCATTCACCACCTGGTTTATTTCACTTAGCATAATTTTAACAATGTATTTTGAACAGGGACAAAAAAAAGTAGGAGAGCTAAAGGAAACCATACTTATGTTAATGTCCTTAAATAGGAAACTCCAAAGAAATAGAAAGGGATTCCTTTCTTCATTTATTTCACAAGTTTTTATTAAGTACTTAAATATGATTTCCAAACTTTCTTTCTGATAAAATTCCCTACCACCACTACTCAAGATCCTAATGCAGTAGCCTGGCTGAGCCCAAGAATCTACACCCTTAACTGAAATTCTTGTATTAGATAAATTTGAGGAAACTTTATACTGTGCAAAAGGAATTCATGTTCCTTTAGTAATAGGATGTTTATAGAGAAAGAGACACTGGCTTCATGGAGTTCACATTCTAGAGGTAGAGATAAAGATACAAACAAATGTTAACCCCATACTGAGCCTCCATCTGATGAGAAAGGAAAACTTCTTGGAATGTAACAAATGAACAATGAATGAAACTTTTATAGACAGAGGTGGAAAGAACATTATAGGTAGTGGGAATGGAATTTTCACACTTAGACAATGGACATATTATATACAATGAGCAAGGAAATGTATAGAGTCAGTTTGTGAATAAATGAAGAGTGAGGTCTTCATTTATTCTCTTGTAATTCTCTTGTAATTCTCAAAGAAAGTTGAAGGCTCAGCAAGAATGATATTGTATAATCATATCATCAAGGATCCAAAGACACAGACTTACGTATCTTGTCATTAATTTCATTATTTCAATTTTATTACCTTTTCCTTACAATTCTTATTTTAACTAACTTCTTAGCTTGTCACTATATTTTTGGCTTTCCTATTAGCACTATTCATGTTTAAACATGTGTCTGTGTCTTGAATATATGTTAGCTTATTTTTTTCCTTTTTTACACAAGGCATTCTTTTTATAAAGCAATTTCATTTGTTAAATATTTGAAAAAATAGTTTATTTGAGATAATTTAGAAATATTTTACATTCTCTTAAATTTTAAAAAGTATCGTATGTATTCCACTAAAATTAATAAAGGATCTCCATAATTATAGTTAAAACTACCAAAAAGGAAGGAAATAGTTTTGAAATTTAAAAACTTTTCTGGCATATCATGAACACAATAGCTTGCTTTTAGAGATTTTGTAACATAAAATACTATAAACCAGTTTTATATTTAAAAACAATTGAAAAATATGTGAAACAATGACATATAACTGATACTACTCAACTCTAACAGTTATCCCCAAATAATGAAAAGCCAAGATTTTTTTAAAGGGGGGTATAAGGGCAAAAACAACCATTTTATGAATACAAGACTATTTAATACAAAATATTTAAAACAACTTTAGGGTTAATTTTACTTGTCAGAATGGACACACACATACACACACAGTGATAATATTCAGAATTGAAGATGCAATAGAAGAACATATATTGTTAGTTGTTATGTATAATAGAACAAATCTACTTTAATGGAAATGTAGTAATATCAAACAAAAATTTCAGTATGTATTCCCTTTCTGCAGAAATTAGTTCTACAAAAATATTCACATAGCATGTAAAAATATATGTATAAAAATTTTAGTTACAATCTTGTCCTTACTAATACAATATTGGAAATAATTAAAATTGTTCTAACTGGATAAAGTATGATTAATGCACACTTTGGACTATTATGTAGCTATTAAAAATAAGCAAAATCATATCAATTTAAAGGAGAGGTTCACAATGCAGTATTAAATGAAATGAGCAAGTTGTCCATCAACATGTATGATATGATATTCTGTTGCTTTTTCTATATAACACTTGTTAGTATAGAGATAATTTGGGGGCATGTAAAAGTTTATTGGAAGTTCTTTCTGAGAATTGGGATTAAGATTTTTTAAACTTTTTTCTTTCTGAAATGTTTAAATAGTTTGCAAAATATTACTTAACTATAAAATATATAAATGTGATGATGCTACAGATCCATTCTTTAAAATCAGAATTGGCAAGAAAATTTTATCATATTCTTTATTTCTAAACCAGTGGAAGTTGGTACTGAGTTGAAATTAAAATACATTGCTAGAAACAAACTTACTGTAACATAATAAATTACTTAGTTTCTTTGCTAATACCAATGCAAATTTAATTCCTAATATGTAAACAAACCATGTGGTTCTGAGAGAATTATATAAATAGTAAAAACTGTAGATACTTGATTCTCATTTGGGAGTGAATGCAGGACAGGAAAAATAAAATAATGATGACATTATGGATGGAAAACACCAAACTTGCCCACAATAGAGTTTCACTGGCAACATGTATCTTTGATCATAGCAAAAGTGTGAACCCTCTCATGTATCAACTTGACATCTTTCTAAGTTTGGACTTTTTCTGTTCTCATAAGGTAAACTGAACATCAATATATTTATTTCCACACCGAATTCTGATGAACAAAAATTAATCTGTGAATTAAAAGTTACATAATATTTCATTTTGAGTGGTGAGGTTTTGTTAGAGTTGGTGATAATCAAGGAGGGGACCTTGACACAGTAGAACTTGAACTATAGTCTCAAATTTTAAAACAGTTCGCATAAAAGACTATGATTTCTGAGGATTTCTTAATAAAAGTAGAAGATGGCTTAAGAGAGATCAACAGCTTATAAAAAATCTCATAATTTAAAAAATATATAATACTGATTTGAGGGGACAGGGAGGCATCCAAAAGTTAAGATAACTTTTATAAGAAACAAATAAGTTTTTTGTTGTTGTTGTTTTTTTTTAAAGCAACCTGTATCCAAGATTACTTTATCCAGCAAAGCTATCATTTAGAATGGAAGGGCAGATAAAGTGCTTCCCAGATAAGGTCAAATTAAAGGAGTTCATTATCACCAAGCCCTTTTATGAAATGTTAAGAGGACTTTTCTAAGAAAAAGGAGATCAAAACTATGAACAGTAAAATGACAATAAACGTACAACTATCAACAACTGAACTTACAAAAAGATACAATGAAATACTAAGCAAACAACTAGAACAGGAACAGAATCACAGAAATGGCGATCACATGGAGGGAGATCAGCAGGGAGGGGAAAGGGCAAGAATATGGGGAAAGGGAAAGGCAATGAGAAGCATAATTGATAGGTACAAAATAAGACAGGAGGAGGTTAAGAATAGTATAGGAAATGGAGGAGCCAAAGAATTTACATGTACAACCCATGAACATGAACTAAGGGGGAAATGCTGGTGGGAATCAGGGAACCGGGTAGAAGGGAATAAAGGGGAGAAAAAAGAATAGGACAACTGTGACAGCATAATCAATAAATTATATTTAAAAAAACAAATAAAAAAGCAAAAACAGCTGAAGTGGCATATAAGCCTATCCTTCACACCCCCACAAAAAAAAGAGATAAAAGAAAGATATTTAAAGAATAAGTGTTTGTAAAGAGACTAGTTTAGGAATAACCGTATAAGATATACAAAAGCCCAGATAAAGCAGTTTTTCAAAAAAATGATAACATCCACAAAAAGGGACATTTTATATAAAAACAAAAATAAATAAACATGTCCTCTTGTTGGGGAAAATAATATCCTAGAGAGAGATAATTGACCAATTATGCCTATTTAATTTTCATCTTCTTGGATAGATGACACTAAGATTATCATCATTATTCTTACATTATGTAACACTGTATTTTAGCTGAAGCATTTTACATATATCTGTTTTTCATAGTGCTCATATAATGTACACATTGTCACTTTGTCATTCTAATTTTATAGAAAAGAAACAGGGATCCAGTGTTATGACATGCCACGTATCATTCTGCTTTTACACTGAATTAAAATTACACATGATTATAAGCACATTTCAGGGAATAAGGTAGTAAGTTTTTTTGGTTAGTACTGAGCTAATAGAGTGAAAGAAAGAGGTTAGAGTGTAGGAGAAGCTAAGGAAGAAAACATTTATCTTTGGAAGGAAGTTGCCAGCCATACATTGAGAAGTGTATAGATTAGGGGCGGTGGCTGTGAGAAGAAGCATGTTGTTCAGTAAGTGTGCCAGGGGCAGGGAGAGAGGTTCGACTCTAGGGAGAAACACGGAAAAACCAGAAAAGACTTGAGCATGTTTTTAATGCTGATGTAAAGGAAGAAGTGAACAAGAAAAGTCGGAATGGGGAATAATGGGTGACATAATATTGTAATGAGCAGGCCCATCCAGAGCACTGAAAGGAATTTGCTTCAGGAATAAGGGTCTTGATCTTGCTCCTTTTCAGAGTTGAGGGTGATTTGGTGCTGTGAATGTTTCTACCATCTTCTTTCTAAAGCAAGAATTGTGACTATTTGCAGAATGTAAACAATTGTGTAGTTGACTAAAACCCTTGAAAACAGAAAAGTTTCAAAACAGATACAATCACTAGAAAAAAGGACCATCTAAAGAAAGGTGGACGGCCAGACAGCAATGAGGGCCCAATGGCGTTTGGAGACCATGGATCTGCGGTAGTTATGCACTGTGATTGTTTTCCATCAGCACGGAGCGGCCCAGGTATAGACTAAGAAAACCTGGACGATTGGGTTGATTTAGAGGCAGAATTTTGAAAAGCAAACAGAAATGGGAAGTGAGGCAACTGGCAAGAGTGTTTGAAGTGATGGCCTGTAGCCAACATTAGATAGTAAAGCAAGTGAAGACAGGCAGGTTTAATTCTAAGAAAGAAAAGTAGAGGGATCAATGTGTTAGAGATCTTTATTTTGTTGAAGTAAAAGTATAAAATAAAATTTCTTTTTAGTTATGTCATTGATAAGCCTGGTTTACAAATAATTTTAATTTCTAAAAGTAACACCAAGTAAAAACATATGTAATTTTGCAGAAAAAGTTTAGGATTTGCTGACACTAGCCTAAGAAACCAATTGCATGAGTCAAAACATATTCAGTCAAGAGAATGAGAAGACAAGCCAAAGGCTTGGAGAAAACATCTGATAAAGAACTCTAATTCAAAATATACAAATAACACTTAAAACTCAACATAAAAAAGCAAACAACGAAATAAAAATGGGTCAAATATCTTAACAGAAAATGCACCAAAAAGATAAACAAATGGAAAATAGCATATAAAAAGATGCTCCGCAAAATACATCATGAGGGAAACACAAATTAAAACAACAATGAGATGCCACCACACACCTATTAAAATGGCCACAACCCCAGATACTGAAAACACGAAATGCTGGACAGCACATGAAACAACAGGAACTCTCATCCATTGCTAAAGGAAATGCACAGTGGCATAGCCACTTTGGAAGATAGTTTGGTGGTTTCTTACAAAACTAAACATATTCACACCAAATGATCCAACAATCATGCTCCTTGGTATTTGCCTAGTAGAATTAAGAACTTATGTTCATGCAAAATCCTATACCCAGACATGTGTAGCAGCTTTATTCATAATTACCAAAATTTGGAAGCAAGCAAGATGTCCTTCAGTAAGTGAATTAGTAAAGAAGTTGTGGTACATCTAGACAGTGGGATTTTGTTCAGTGCTAAAAAGAAATGAGCTATCAAGTAATGAAAAAACTTGCAGGAACCTTAAATTCATATTACTAACCCCACTAAATAACATTACGGTTGGAAAATATGTCTCTGGAAAAGACAAAACCATGGCGACAGTAACAAGATCACTGGTTACCAGTGGTGGGAAGGGATGAATAGCTGGAACATGGGATTTTAGGGCCGTGAAACTGTTCTGTGTAATATGTAATGATAGATGCATGTAATCATATACTTGTCCAAACCCATAGAATGTATAACACCAAGAGTGAACCTGAAAGTAAACTCTGGACTTGGGGTGATCATGCTATGCAATATCTATTCATCGGTTTTAACAGATGCCACATTCCAGTGGGAAATGCTGATAAAGGGGGAGACTATGCATATGTGGGGGCAGGGAGTTTAGGGAAGATCTCTGTACCTTTCTCCAAATGTTTTTATCAACCTAAAACTACTCTAAAAATTAATTATTTAAAAAAACACATTCAGCATGCAGTATCTATTATATGAAATTATGTAGATCTTGCCAAACTCTATTAAATCACATTTCTAAAAACAGTCCAAATTGATACGACATAGTCACCATATTATAGTGTTCAAAAATCACAAAATTTAAAATATCTTCTGGCATAACACAACAGTAGTTCTCAAAACGTTGTCCCCAGACCAGCAGAATCAGCAAAACTTAGGAATTTGTTAAATTGGAAATTTTCTGCCACTCATGCCATTGTGGAATCAGGAACTCTGGAGGCGGGGCCTAGTGGGTTGTTTTTCACCCTCCAGGTTGAGTCAGATGCACAGGTAAAGTGTGAGGACCCCTGAAATCAGTCATCTCCTTAATGGTGTGAAGTAACTTATCAAAAAGGTTAGCCTAGATTGTCCCTAATAATTGAGATGTCAACTTATATGTTCTGTCAAAGTTTTTTTTTTTTTTTTTTTTTTTCAAAAAAACTTATTCTCAGACCAATTTCTTACTATCAAAAATAGATGGACCGGGCACTAGAAAAACTGACTTGCTGGGCAGTCAAAACATAAAATAAAAATTCAGAGCACCAGAGTGCCCTGAATAAGTCTGTTAAAAGAATAGGAAGAAAAACAAAACCTTCAAATTTTGATAAAATATTCTGGGTTTTATGTATCTACAAACACAGGTAGCTTTAGTTTCTTGAGTTTGGGCTGTTGTTGGAAATACTGCCCATCCATAAAAGAAAAAAACCAATGGCTTTCACAGATAGCAGTAATGGTTACATAAAATAAATAAAAGTTGCAAAGTTCCAGGATTAGTGAACAGATGCACTCAACAGCAATTTCCTCAGCCCCCCTTTCTCCCTCCAAATTGAAGGTTTTCTATTGCATTTTGATAGACCTGGTGGTATTAGGGAAGAATGAGGACAAAGGAGAGGAAGAGGCAGGGGGAGGAGGATGAAGAGCAGAGCGGCTGTTATAACTACAAGTAGTAGAGTCCAGTTTTCTGAGACATGGGAACAAAGACCAAATCTTAGTCCCCAGGCATAGATTCTCTATGAAGATAAGTAACAGTTTAAGAAAACTCAGCAATATTGTTATGGTATGATAAACAGCATTGTGATTTCTGGTTGAATTACATCCTCTGCTCTTTCTTCAGCAACTATAGCTAAGGATGGTAAGACAAAAATGAAACATACAACATAAACGACTTCTAGTTTGTCCTGAAATTCATTTATTTGAACTGAGTAATATATAAGTAAGCAAGATTCCTTAATAAGAGTTGATTGTCCATAATTAATCTCTCTTAGCAAATAACTCATTATAATACACTGATTGGGAACTAAATCAAAGTGAATTAACCAACACGTGGGGAGAAAAGGGAAATGAGAGAAGCCACTATTTAAAGTCACTTATGTCCAAATAATGTTTCCATTAAAGCATTTAATTAGCAATGGGATGCAGTAAAATTTTCCAAATGTTTAAACTTTTGGTTATAGGAATACTTTTTGATGGCAGTTTTTAAAATTAATAACTATGAGGTTAAAAATCCAATAAAATATTTAATATCAAATTTAGAATGCCATTCTTGTGACATGTAACTCACAAATATACTATAAATTCACAAACTAATATTAACATAAAATATTTAGAATTTAATTACATAATTATCGCAAATTATGTGTCACCTGGATACTACACTGAAGCTCTTCTCATCATCATCTACACTGTATAGTACCTTAGATGCTAAGTCAC
Organism: Glossophaga mutica; assembly: GCA_039655065.1. Taxonomy (NCBI): domain Eukaryota; kingdom Metazoa; phylum Chordata; class Mammalia; order Chiroptera; family Phyllostomidae; genus Glossophaga; species Glossophaga mutica. Next base: position 59,653,250 of record CM077305.1, on the reverse strand, counting down.
TATATTTGCATTTCTGTAACAAAGGATTTCATTTTCTTCAAACATGTTATGGCCTGACCTCATTAATTCAGAAAAAAGAAAATACAATTAAAGAAAGTCTTCAGAGGTTCTAAAGTCAACTGAATTTTGGAGTGGTTAATGACATGAGTGTTATTAGCTTAAATTAATCCTGTTGTTCTGGTAGGTACATAAAAACTATTCATATTTTAATCCAAGAATTTACCTGTAATTCCATTTGATTTCTGTGGGAAAACTTTAGGACCAAAAATAGTATTATATATAAAACTACATTAAAATAAAATACATATCTCAGTATTGCAATCTATATTAGCTAGAAAAATCTAAAAACTTTAAATTTTTTCATGTTAAATTTCTATAATTCTAGTTGAAACTAAAAGTGTTAGTTATCTAGAATGATTATGTAGGCATATATAAAAAACTGTATTTAACTTTTGAACTTAATTTTTCTTTACATTTCATCCAGCATATACAGATTTTACTTTTGGAAATATATGCCTAAGTTTATATATTTAAAATATACTACTATTTAAATATCTTACTTTAGGAACAATGCTATATATTACAGGATTACCTTAAACTATCATTCTTACATAATTTTAAAATACATGAACAAACAGTTGTTTGTAACAGCACATATATTCCATGTGATTTTAGGGCTTATAAATATATAGATTTTGTTTCTAAAATGCAATATATTTCAACTTACTCACACTTATAAGATAGTAGTATATCAACATATATGTAGGCTTCAAAGTTTTGTCAGAGTAACATTAAAAGCATTTCTTTAACATGTTTTTTATTTATTATTATTTTCTCAAACCAAAAAGAACAATGCTACTCAACAATAATTTAATATTAATATGGATAAGTTAAATATAAAACTGCATTGTCATATTAATGGGTAAAGGTTTTTTGAAGTATGGTCAGTTTATTGATTTGAGCATGTAAAACTGTTCCTGTTACTTAGGCAGCTTTCTTTTGTTACATCAAGAATAGTAATTTTATTGAGAAAGGCACAATAGAAGATGATTGATTGTCTGCTTTTGTCATGGAGATGAATTATTGCAGAATGCATACATGAAAAAATAAAAGCATTGTTCTATAAATTGGCCCTTGATGCTTTGTTCATCTGAGTTCATTGTTCATAGACTCTAGCATAAGATTATACTAAATAGTATAGTAAATAAAAGCATTTTTTGCTGAAGCAAAATTACCTTCTTCACTAATGAAACTCAGCTTTATGAAATAACAGTGTCTTGCCAGTGTGCTACATTTAAAATGTGTAATTTAATCTATGCCAAAAGCTGAGTCGTCACAGAAAGTTTGCATAGCTATTATCATTTTATTAAATTAGCAATAAAAGTGCATAATGAAAAAATGAAAAACTTTTTATTTAAAACTTAATGAGAAAGCAGCTCACAAGCAATGCAAATTAAAAAGTGGTACATTTAATTTTAGACAGTTGAATGAAATCTATTAAGAAAAAATGTAATTGTCAGTAACCATTGAATGACTTCAATAACTTTTTAATCAAAAAATTAGAATCATAACTATTAAATTTTCCAAGTCTTTTAAAAGGATAAAAAATTAGAATAGGAAAAAAGTTTCATCAACCATTATGTCTTTAAAACAAGACATAAAATACTACTTTTAAGTAGACTAATGTCACAAGTTACTATTTGCTTCTTGAAGAAATTATTTCTTTCTTTATATTTCAGGCATGGATAATATATAATGTAATTAACATGTTATTTTATAAATTTGCTTTTCAGTTAGATTTTAAAGTCAGTGACAATTGGATCTCTCTAGCTATGCTACTTTTAGCTTTTTTTTCTGATGCACTGTGATTTGCTTCCTTCTAGATATAGCTATCACCTGGTGTTTGCTAAATCACTGTGAAATTCTTGCAACAGCTGTTTGTTCCTGGGGAAACATTCACTTCACATTGCAGCAATAAACTGATCATTGCCAATTAAATGCCCATTAATTGTGTAAGCAAGGATTACTGCCAGATGTTTACATTAGAAAGAAAAATATCCTTTGCTATTTATTTTCCACTTACAGCCATCCCTTTTCATGTAAATAATTATGTATATGAGTTTTCTTTTTTATAACATGGCACGAATTTCAATTCAAAAATTAATAAAACCATCTCTCCATAGGTTTGATTTAATAGAGGATAAATTGGGGTGTATTCTACATATAATAAAAAGAATAAACTTGGGCAGAATCATTTTTTCAATGCAGAAATAAATGCTCAAATATTACACAGTAACAAAATTTCTAGTTTTTTTATTTGCTCTATTACATGCTTCCTAGAAATTATCTTTATCTCCCTTTATTCCATTTGGAATAATAAGCCTATGAAATAGTGTTCATAAAAGTTGAGATAAAACAAACTGTATTAAAAAGCTTGTAATGGAAAAAAACCTGTAAAAATAAAGGATTTCATATAAAATAAAAGCAGGTGGTACTTTCGGATTTTTAGTTTAATCTCACCACCTCTGTTCATTCAATATCAAAATATAAAGTTCCTTGTCAGAATGCGGTAGGGATGAAACATGCACTTAATCACATGATGTCCCAAGTAATTTATTTCTCAACACCAAACAAAATGTGAAATAAACATTAACCATAATGAATATATTTATTGCCTCTTTTAGTGTCTAAATAAATGGCAAAAGTTGAAGGGAAAAAGTGTTTCCATGGCAATACCCACCTATAAATCATTTATTTGAGATAGGAGAGCTTTCCCAGAATACATCATATATATTTTTTTCCCTTGCAGTTGTGACTTCATGTATAAGGAATAGCAAATTCACGTACATGTCCTCCTGTTAGAGTCACTGATCCCAGCCCTCCACACCCCAGCCATACAATGTATGCAAACAATGACAACAAAAAGATTAGGTGGTGTTCTGCTCCTCACCAGATTGAACCACACCTCCTCTCTGGAAGGTGATCACAGGACACATTCAGAGCTGCGGAAGACATAAAACAGTAGCATCTGGCTCCTTAAATATCTCCACAGGCATTTGTAATGGCATCTTTGAAGTTTTCTCTGCATCTGTCACATGTTTAGACTGCACATTGACTGCCCCAGCTGAGCACGATTTCAATTCTTTGAGACTTTGAATAGTGTAATCTGTTTAAGAATAAGGCTCAGGAAAATCCCTCATAATATCCATACACAAGCTCTTTCATGATTAAAAAGGGGGGTCCTCATTCCCATAACTGTTATTTTTTATGCTGAAATGATGCCAGCCTTTGAGTTAATAATACAGCCTACAATTACATTCCAGCTTTGCACATTTTTTGAGAACCTGTACTCAAAAATCACGTCTTGTCTAGTGTTTTTTTTAGCCAGTATTATAGAAATTACTACTGAGGAGAAGGCCTCCGTAAATGTGATGTGTGCATAATCATCTTGGCACCCGATTATAAAAGAAATCTGACCACTGTCAACTCATTTTGAAAATCATTTCTGATTCAACCTATTGAGTATCAAGTGCATCAAGTGCAAAATATCAGGATAAAGGGTGATCTGACTTAAACGGTAGTTTGAGTGCTACTGACTTTGCATCTATTAAATAAATATATACTTCTAACAATCAAGTCATAAACCTTCTACTTAATGCACTTCCAAATGTGTACAGACTATTTTCTATTTATTAATGGGTTCTCGAGATATATCGAAGAGCTACATAAATACAAATGGGGATTATTAAGTATAGCTTTGTTCCCACCAATTCCATGGGTGTCCCATTTTAAATTTTTGAAGTTGACAAAACCTTTTTGGTGTCTCTCAACTCAGTATTTCTATTTTCATCAATTGAGGAAAAGGTCTAATAAGTTTATTGACACCACAATATCAAAGATTTAATACTTTACCTTAAAGTTTCCCATTTTAGAAGAAGGCCACATGAAGAAAGAACATGCTTCTAAGGACTAGTGGGAGCATGTGTGTTGAGTGTGTGTTGAGTGCTCATGCACATGCAGACACACACACACACACACACCAAAGTAAATAGAAAACATTAGCCTTTTTAAGATAGAAAGTTTCTGAGCCACAGTTAATTATATCATTCTGGACATCATTTTGTCTGTTTATAAGATTTCACAGACAGTATAGGTTATTTCATATAACTCATGAAGAGGTTTTTTTTTTTTTAATTTTCAAAAAATGCACCACAGTTAACATTAAAAATGTAAGTATAAAAACCAGCACCAGGAAAGAGCTGAGAGAGTTTACTCCTACCTTGAACACATTAGGTCATCGAGAGAAATTATTTACATAAACGAGTTGACCTATGGATTTTGGTCATTGGGACCCTGGGGTGAGGCATAGCATATGGCACACTGAATATGAAACAGCTGGGGGAAATAGGGACTATTTGGAAAGAAGAAATCAAATGTACAGTAGATTCAATATGAAGAGAACAGTGCTCAATTTATTCTTCTGGAATGTTTCCCCACTCTCTTCACTCTCTTCACTTGTTTCCCTCTGAGTGAGGAAATAAACAGATTATTAAAGAGTACTGAAGCTTTTTTCTCCTCCCTTCTGCCAACTTGAGGGTAATACTCTTCAAAGTCTTATATTACGAAGGGCATTATGTCTACCACAAAGGTCATCCTATATCAATGAGCCTTTGCTTGCTTCTGTTTGAAATTTGCATTATATGTCTCTTTGATATACAAATGTATAATTTGCCTGCATATGTGTCCTCATATTCACACATTTGTGTCTCTCAATTCAGATTTGGGGGAATGGTTGGTGTAAAATGAGGGGTTTGGGGATTTCGACTGAATCCAGGTCATAGTCCCAAATGTAATACGAAAATGCCAGAGTATGCTACATGTTCCCACAAAATGCAGTGAAAGACCATCATAGGTAGTGTGAGTTCACTGGGTCAGGGATCCCTCCTCTTTCACAAGTTAAAACACAGACAAATGTTGACCGTGGACACTTTTGACTGTCACGGTGTATCTCTGAGTGAGGAAAGCCCCTTCTGGCATTGGTGGTAAGGAACTGATGTGAAGCATGATGGGGAAATCTTTCTCAAGGAATAACTTATGACTTCTTTTATATTTGTTTTCAAGCATCCAATCCACTCAGTTTTTAGCCTCATTTAATTTGTGTATAACTGAGAAATAATCCTAGAACAAATTATTGATTTTTATGATTGCTGAAAAGAAAGAAGACATTAAATAACTTTACATCAGAAGAATTAAGGTATAAAAGAATAAGCTGTAAAAGACTCTAGGAAAAATATTCTGAAGGGAAATGAAGAAAGGAAGCTTTAGAGAAAACATGTAATTACTTATAATAATTTAACCATTTATTTATTCAAGAAATATTAAGTATACTGTATTCCAAGGGGTGTCAGAAAGCATAGTGTAGGGGGAATATTAATTTCGTAAGATTTTAATTCTGGTTCTAACACTGGACACTAATAACCAAAAGTTTACTTTTATAAGTATTAATTTCCTCATTCGTTAAATAAGAGTAAAATAGATATCTAAGTATCATCTAGCTCTGAAGCTTATTACTGACGTTTTTCATTTTTCAGTCAGATAGTGCCAGATTGTCTGTGTAGCCCATGGGTCTGCAGATTGCTGCTCCAGACTCCTCAAACTGAGCAATGCAGTTCACATCAGGAACTCTCACAATCCACTGCATGCCCTGCGATCACTCTGATATTAGTCCTTACACACAAAAATGTTGGAAAAACAAAACACCTAATACTTAGAAAGGAAGCACAAAATAAACAGAAATGTCTCAGATGTCTCAGAATGCAAAGTAACACCTTATGTCCAGAATGAAAGTGCTGTGCACCTTCAAGCTGCTCACGTGAATTTTACAACTACCATGCATGGTATATGAAACATTGGTCCCACAATAATCTCCAGAAGAAAAGAGACTGGTGATTCAATAAGTCTAACACGTTCTTTACCAAAATTAAAGATTCAGGAATGACAGTTCTAAGGAGTTTTACAGGTAAAAGGGAAAAAAAAGTTTAAGGTAAAGGAAAATAGGGTTTGCCTTTTCCAAATTTATCTAAGCATATGACTGTAGAATCAAATTTAGAAAATGCTGTAATAGGAAGTAACACTGAGATTTGGCTTAATATAATAGATTTTTTTTAGAGAAAAAAAAATGTAAGGCAGTTAAGGCTAAGACACCAATACACCCTGCACAGGAAGGCAGATAACCAAGGGGGTGCTCTTTTTGCTAACTTACCAGCCACTCCACAAACTTTAGTATCTCTGAAATGGGTTATAGGGGAGTCCAGTGAGTGCCACATACCCCTTATCTTGCCAGAAGGACAGACTGTTTCCATAAGTAGCTGTTATTGCTCTAAAGAACACAGGCTTTTTAAGTATATATATGCAGTGAAGTAGTTCCCCATCTGTCATTTTGCTTTCCATGATTTCAGTTATTCTTAGTGAACTAGAGTTCAAAAACACTAAATAAAAATGGCAGAATTGAACAATCCCTAAGTTTTACGCTGCATTCCATTTTAAGTAGTGTGATGAAAACCCACTCTGACCCACTCTGTCCAGTGTGTCCATACTGCTTACACTGCACACCCCTGAGTCACGTAGTGGCTGAGTTGTCAGATTGGCTGTCATGCTTATATTCAGGTAACCCTGTTTTACTTAATCATGCCACATTCATATAACTTTTACTACAGTATATTGTTATAACTGCTCTATTAATAATCACTGTTAATCTCTTACTGTGATGAATTTATAAATTAAACTCTATCATAGGTGTATGTGTATGAGAATATGTAAGATTTGGTACTGTCCATGGTTTTAGGCATCCACCGGGATCTTTGGAAGCTATCCCCCATGAACAAGGGGGGAGGGAACTACTGTATAATAAATCCCTATAAACTCCCTAGGGAGGTGATTTTAGACATAATTGGATTCCATCTTTGTTCTCATCTCCCCTCCAAGTATACAATCCCAACAGCTAAAGCCTACATTTCTAATATTCTTGCTGGGAGACATACATATGCAGAAGAAAGTGATGCCAGGACATGGTAGCTTATTCTTGGGACGTAGGGAGGTAGTAAGTGGACCACTGCACCTACAATTTCCTCCCTACTCAGTCTGGATTGGGACAACAAAACAGGTACCCTGTTTCATTTTATGAATCCCTCCTGCAAACCATTAACACTTTGCATTCATATTTAAACCAGAACAGAAAAATGCCACCAGATGGTGCCAAACCACAAGTAGGGCAGATAGAAACCATCCATAAGCACCAAGGAACTCTGGCCCAGTTAGTAGCAAAATTAGCCCCAGTCATGTCACCCCATGTTACAAAAACATGATTCTACACCCATATTACGGAATCGAATTATTTGGACCTAAGTTATCCCTTACTGTTAAGGTTTTATTATGTGGGAAGTTAAAGTTCATGTCAGCAAGCTCAGGGACCATGCCCACACTGAGAAACTTCCCTAGAAGAAAGTCTCTTAGATAGTTGTTTAATAATTAAGTCTTGGTGGTTGAATTAGTGTAGAATGCTTTTGCTGCAAATATGCAGAAAAACTGATAAACAGTGTCTTAAATAAGAAGAGTTAATAGTTCTAACATTTAAAAAAAAAAAACAGCTGATGACACTGAATACTGTTTAACTAGCTCAATCATTTGGATCCAGTGTTCTATTTTTAGACCTTTCCTTCATGGGTGCAGACGGCCACTGCCACTCAGACACCACTTTTACATTCAGAGATGGGTAAGGGGGAGGAGAGTATTAGCCATGGCTGTCACCTTTTACCACTGATAGCAGCAGAAATCCCAACAGGATCTAATGGAGTTCTACTTTAGCCCAAACTATCACTTAGTTGCAAGGCAGTCTGGAAATGCATGTATGAAAAGCAAGGGAAACAAAGAGTACTCAGGAGCCACAAAGAATGGCATGTCCCCTCCAAAAATAATTTCACTTTCTTGGTTATAATTTAAAAGATCCTACCAAAAGTAAAAAGGCTGAACAATAATATCTGAACCATAACAATAATAACCCTGTGACTTCCTTTTTTGTTTACCGTAACAAAAAAGGAGAGATTTAATTTAAAAGTGTTGTTGTTATTTTCATTTTTTCCTACTTAAATGGATAATGATTTTGACTTTCATACAGAAATGTTAATTCAAAGCAATGCCAGTCTCCAGGAATGAGATTTCTGTGAAGGAAATGGTTATAATTTAATTCAAATTTAAGGTTTCTTTCTTTGTTGAAGTGACTGTAGTTCCTGATATTTGTAGGACAGCCTCAATTTCCAGTTATTTCATTATGATTGTTGATAACACCACTTTCACTTTCAAAACTGCCCTGGCTTGGACAATAAATTTTACAGAAACCAGATCCATTAAACTCCCTATGACAATAATTCTCAAATTCACATTATTGGACAATATCATGTAGCTGAACAAGAGAACTCCACTAAGAAAGGCCTAGTTGACATCTCCACGGGAAAGCTCCACCAAAGACTCAGCTATCAAAGTGAATTTATGCCATCCATTCAGTGGTTTTTACCAGGTCTTCTTTCACTCAGTGACCACCAGCGAGTGGCCTGAGAGATCAGACAAAGAATCCAGCACTTTCCTTTAAGTATATGCTTACGATCCCACTTAGTTTGCTCCACACACTTACAAATTGTGCTTATGTATACAATATTGAAGAATTGGTAAGCAATCTTAGCTTCATGATTGATGTTTGGGATTGGGATTGCCTGACATAGGTAAAGGAGGCAATACACAAAACTATGAGAACATATCGATGCTCCAGTCAGAATCACTCAAATAATTTAAAGGAGACAATTTAACATGACTTTCTGAATTGTATTTGTGGGAATCTGTTTCAGAATTAAGTAATGGTATTCTGAAAGGAATCATTAAAGAAATGTAGAAATACAAACAGCACCAAAATTACTAAAAGTGAGAAAACTCCTGCATTTCTTTCCCGGGACTTTGAAGGTGGTCCTGCACTCCCATGGCTCCTCTGCTAACTCTTAGTCACAACTGGTACCAAGACATCGGTGTGAGACAAAAACTAGGCTCACAAAGCAAAGGGAAACACTCCTATCAAGAATGAGCAAATATCCAGCAGGAAAAGTGGAAATGGAAGATTGATCTCAGCTCTTGCCCACTTTACCCTTACCAGTATATCCTTCTTTTGTCTAAATTCTCAGTCTCTCCCCTCCCCAACTGTAAGAACCAACTCACTGCCCTGACAGTGTCCACACCTATCCCACTCCACAGAAACCAGAGAGGTTTAAAACTGAAAGTCTATTAATGTTATTCGTCTATTTAAAGTCCATCAATGATTTGCCATTGCTTTTAGAATAAAGATCTAAATTTTTCTATGGGTCTTTAAGAAACTTCATGAGTTGGTCTATGCTTATCTCTAAGTGATCATTTTAAACAACTTTCTCTGCATTTCCAAATCCATTATGACCCTGAACTTTGTTCATTTCTTTGAAAGCACTGCTTTCCCATCCATCTTCTATCCCCTGTATGTCCTGTCCAATCTGCCTGATACAGATTCCATCATCTTTGATACCTATCATTTTTCAGACCTTGACTCAAATATCATTTTCTCAGGGGAAACTTCCCTAAACTTCAAAACTAACTCTCTCATACCTGCAACATGATTTTGGCTTTTCTTTTGCAGCCCTCAACCTAAGTTTTGTAAGTTTATATTTTATGGGTATTTCATCACAAATTATCCTCTTGACTAAACATTTTGTCATTGCATCTTCAGCACAGTCCCTGGTACATGGTATGTTCTCAATGAGTATTTACTAAACATATGAATAAATGAATGAGAATAAAATATTTATAGCATAATAACACCAGGTCATATTTAATCCTTGTTGCCAACAGACACCATGAATGAAAGTCATCATTACAGAAGATAATGTTAAAGGAAGATTATTACAGCCTACCTTAAAAACATTTATGATTTTTTCATTCAACCACTGATCCAAATGTTACTCTTACATTAATTGACTATGATATACCAAATTGATGATTAATAATTACTCATTAAATAGAAGAGCACTTTTAGATTTATGTTAAAATTATTAAAATTTTGAGGAATAACTCTTCATCTTATCAATTTAGAAAATCTTTGAGACCTATATTATATGACATTTCATGGTTTTAGAGATATTTATTGTATCCCTTTATGACCACAGCAGACTCTGTGATGCTCCATACAGATCCCCGTTATGGGAGTGGGGGGTGTGTTCATCCATCTATCAGTTACTGTAAGTGTTGGCTGCTAAGAGCTCACAACTGACCTTTTCACAAGAAAATTGACCTTGGCTGATAGGAGCTTTCTCTCTTCAAGGAAAGAAGATGGAATTATGAATTCATGGCTACAAGTTCACCAAATAACTAACACATCTTGACACATGTAAAAGTACTAATAAAAAATAACATTTCAAAAAAGCATTTTTTCTTCCAAATATTACAAACCTCTGAGACTTGGTAAATGTCATTTCAACATTTAGTTACAGGATTGAGATTTTCACAGGTAGCTCAGTACACCAGGAGAAATTCTTCTTTTTTCCTCTTACCTATCCCAGCTCAGTATTGATTAAGAAACTGAATTAGTCTAATTTATGTACATAGTCTAAATATGTAAGCAATATATTTAAGCAAAAATCAGGTCATTGATTCATATAAGAACAAAATACATGGTACTATATGTGAAAAACTACATATTGAACAAAAAAACTGACAGTTTTAACTGTTCAAATCTTATTTTAGGAGCCAAGGGGGAAAGACTAGAAGGCTAAAATTTAGTGACTCAGTCTACTATTCCAGACCAAGTAGCCATAGTCACTTATATTTTCTAGAGAGCCAATAAACATTCATGAATTAATGAGTAAAAGATAAACAACTTTTGTCAAGATTGCTATTAATTTCATAAATATAATAAGCTACTAATTCTCAGCTTAATCCATTGTAAATAATGCTGATTGGTACACAAATGACCATAGTTCACATGATGTGGCAGCTTCCGGTCTCAAAGGCCCAAGGTAAAAACTGCAGAGAATTCTAATGTCAGAGATAACAGCCAAGGGCCTTCCTGGGCAGGACCATGAGGTCAGTTTCAATTGTCAAGATAAAAGAAGTTACAGTAAAAAATTACATGTCAGTTATTGTTATTTAACTCAAGAGGATTTAATGTCTATTTTCTAGACATTAGTGTTGTGGTAAAAACTTAAATACATGACATCAAAAAGTGCTCCAATTATATTTCCTATTTAGGTTTCTAAACTTTCAATATAAAGAAAAGTTCGGAGGATTCAAGATGGAGGCACGGTAGGAGAATGCGGGTTCCACTTCCCCCTACACACAGGAGAAAAACCTAGCCAATCTACAGAGAAGCAGAGCAGACAGCCAACAGTATCCAGCATATATGAAAATAGATCAAAATCTGTAGCAGACATCGGAAAACCAGACGTGGTGGCCGAGTGACCAGAGACAGCCCTTGGACCGCCCTGATGTGGCCCTATGACCTACCTGATGCAGCCCTGGGACCAGAGATGGCTCTGCAACCAAATGGAGGCGGCTCTGCAACTGACCAGAGGTGGCTCTGCAACTCATTGGAGGCTGCCCTGCAACCGACTGGAGGTGTCTGTGGGAACGGAGGCGACCCTGCAACCGGAGGAGGGGGCTTTGTGGAAGACCCGGAGTTCACACCTGTGATCCTAGCGTGAGTGTGTACAACTCAGAAAACCTGCGGAGTCCACACCTGTAAACTTGGGTAGGCGCGTGTGCCCTGTAGTAGACCAGGAGCTCACAACAATAAACTCAGGGAGTGCTCAATCCCTAAGAGATCCCAGCTGAAACCCATAAACTGGGGAAAGCATGCTCTCTGCAAGAGGCTCAGAAATCACACCCAAGGCCCTACATGTAGAGTACACCAGCCTGGGGAGAGTGCACAGCTAGCTCTGGGGAGAGTAGTCCAAAGCTGACTGAGTGTGGAACAGGGAGAATAGGCATACCAGTCACCCCTCAGGCTCTTGCAGCCAGTAAGACCAGAAAAAAACAGTTTGGCCAGTTTGAAAACAGCAAGAGGTTGTTTGTTTGTTTGTTTTTGTTTTTTTTGGGGGGGTTGTTTTGTTTTACTTATATATTTTTTATTTTTTTATTATTTTTATCTTTTCTGTCCCTCAATTCCTTTTGCTTCTCTTCTTTCTTGTTTTATTCCTTCTTCCTTTCTTTCCAATTTTATCTCTTCTTCCGTTCTCTTTTTTTCTCTTCTTTCTTCATTTTTCTCTTTTCTCTTTTTAAATACCCACGAGTGAGACAAAAAAAAAACTGGAACTGTGAAAAAAATAGAGTTGGACCCAAAGAGCAGGTATGCCAACAACTGAGATAGTGGAAGCTGTGAACACCAGGATACTCGAAGGAAACTGCACCACTGAACCTCATACGTATTCTACCACAGAAGTTCACACCATAAACCCAGGGAGCTGGAACAGATCAATTTAAGAAGCTGAAGATTACAACAAGAGTCTCACAAACAATGGGAAGAAAAGAAAAAATCCCCAAATGAAAGGAAAGGAGGAAGCCCCAAAAAGAATGCTAAATGAAACAGAGGCAACTCAACTATCAGATATTGAGTTCAAAGAAATGGTTGTCAGGAAGTTCCATGAGCTTTCAATGAGCTACCAGAAACTACAGGGAAGCTACGATGAAATCACTGCAAACTATATCAACATGAAAAAGGAAATAGAAACTATCAACAACGGCTAAGAGGAAATGAAGAATATAATTTCTGAACGGAAGAACACAATAGAAGGAATGAGAAGCAGAATTGATGAAGCAGAGGATCAGATCAGCAAATTGGAGGACAAGTAGAAAAAAACACCCAGAAAGAGCAAGAAAAGGAAAAGAGGCTCAGAAAGAATGAAGAGAGATTAAGAGAAATGCAAGATAATATGAAACGTAATAATATCCATATAATAGAGATACCAGAAAGAGAAGAAGAGCTAGGAATAGAAAACCTATTTGAAAAAGTAATGATGGAAAACTTCCCTAATTTGATGAGAGAAAAAGTCACACAAATCCAGGAAACACAGAGAGTCCCAATCAAGAGGAACCCAAACAGGCCCACTTCAAGACACATCATAATTACAATGGCAAAATTCCAAGACAAAGAGAGAATCTTAAAGGCAGCAAGGGAGAAAAAGGAAGTAACATACAAGGGAGCCCCAATCAGGTTAGCAACTGACTTCTCAATGGAAATGCTCCAAGCCAGAAGAGAATGGCAAGAAATATTCCAAGCAATGAGAACCAAAGGCCTGCAACCAAGACTACTTGACCCAGCAAGGCTTTCAATCAAGATAGAAGGCCAAATAAGGAGCTTCCCAGACAAAAGAAGTCTAAAATAATACACCTCTACCAAACTGGTTCTGCAAGAGATACTAAAGGGACTGCTTTAAGGAAAGGAAGGGAGGGAGGGGGAGAGAGAGAGAGAGACAGGTACAAAAATGGCAATGAATCAGTACCTATCAACAATAACCTTAAATGTAAATGGATTAAATGTTCCAATCAAAAGACATAAAATAGCTGAATGGAGAAGAAATCATGACCCACACATATGCTGCCTACAAGAGACCCACCTCAGGACAAAAGACCTACACAGACTCAACATGAAGGGCTGGAAATAAATTTTCCAAGCAAACAGACAGAAAAAAAAAGCCAGGGTAGCAATACTCATATCAGACAAAATAGACTTCAAAGAAGAGCCATAAAGAGAGACCCAGAAGGTCATTTCAGAATACTCAAGGGTAGAATCCACCAAGACATAAACATTGTAAATATATATGCACCCAACATAGGAGCACCTAAATACATCAAGAAAATCTTAGAGGACTTCAAGAAAGATATTGACAGCAACACAATTATAGTAGGAGATTTTAACACCCCACTGTCAAAAATGGACAGATCTTCCAAAAAAATATCAACGAAGATATTGTGGCATTGAACAATACTCTAGATGAATTGGACTTAACTGATATATATAGAGCCCTTCATCCCAAAGAAACTAAACACACATTATTTTCAAATGCATATGGAACATTTTCAAAGATAGACCACATGATAGGACACAAAACAAGCCTCAACAAATTCAGGAAAATTGAAATCATACCAAGCATCTTCTCTGACCACAAGGGACTGAAACTACCCCAAGGGGGAAAAATCCTAAACACTCAAAATCATGGAGATTCAATAGCACGCTATTAAACAATGAATGGGTAAAGAATGAAATTAGGGAGGAAATCAAAAAGTTTCTGGAAACAAACAAAAATGAACTCACAATGACCCAAAACTTATGGGACACAGTGAAAGCAGTCCTCAGAGGGAAGTTCATAGTGATACAGGCCTACCTAAAGAAGATGGAAACATTTCAAACAAACAACCTAACCCTACGCCTATAAGAACTCGAGAAACAACAACAAAGATAGCCCAGAGCAAGTAGAAGGAAGGAAATAATCAAGATCAGAGCAGAATTAAATGACATAGAGACTAAAAGCATAATTCTAAGGATCAATGAATCTAGGAGCTGGTGCTTTGAAAAAATAAACAAAATAGACAAGCCTTTAAGCAGGCTCATCAAGAAAAAAAGAGAGAGGACCCAAATAAACACAATCAGAAATGAAAGAGGAGGGGTTCAAGATGGCGGCATGGTAGGAGGACGCAGAATGTCCTTCCTCCTGCACATGGGAGAAAAACCTAGCTGATCTACAAAGGAACAGAGCAGATAGCCAACAATACCACAGTATATATGAAAATAGGAGATCAAAATCCGTAGCAGACATTGGAAAACTAGACGTGGCAGCTGAGCGACCGGAGGCGGCCCGGAGACGGGACAGAGGCGACCTGGCGACCGGAGGCAGCTCCGCAACCGACCGGAGGCGACCCGGCGACCGGAGGCAGCTCCGCAACCGACCGGAGGCGACCCGGCGACCGGAGGCAGCTCCGCAACCGACCGGAGGCAGCTCCGCAACCGACCGGAGGCAGCTCCGCAACCGACCGGAGGCGACCCGGCGACCGGAGGCAGCTCCGCAACCGACCGGAGGCGACCCGGCGACCGGAGGCAGCTCCGCAACCGACCGGAGGCGACCCGGCGACCGGAGGCAGCTCCGCAACCGACCGGAGGCGACCCGGCGACCGGAGGCAGCTCCGCAACCGACCGGAGGCGGCCCGGCGACCGGAGGCAGCTCCGCAACCGACCGGAGGCGTCCGCGCGACCGGAGGGGCCTCCGCAACCGACCGGAGGTGGCCCGGCGACCGGAGGCGGCTCCGCAACCTACCGGAGGCGGCCGCGCGACCGGGTTGGAGGCAGCCCTGCGGCCGGAGGCGACCCTGCAACTAGAGAAGGGGACTCTGGAAGACCCGAAGCTCACATCTGTGATCCTGGGGTGAGTGCGCGCAACTCGGGAAACTCTCAGAGCCCACGCCCGTAGTCTCAGGCGGGCGCCTGCGCCCTGTAGGAGACCCGGAGCTCACAGCAATAGGCTCGGGGAGGGATGGATCTGTAAGAGATTCCAGCTGAAACCCATAAACTCTGGAAAGCTCGCCCCCTGCAGGAGGCTCAGAAATCACACCCAAGGCCCTGCATGGAGAGTGCGCCATTAGCCCTGGGGACAGTGCTGGGCTGGCACTGAGGACAGTAGCCCAAAGCTGACTGAGTGAGGAACAGGGAGAAAAGCGGTACGAGTCGCCTCGAAGCCTGCTACAGCCAGCAAGTCCAGAAAATCCAGTTTGGCCTGTATGAAAATAGCAAGAGATTTTTTTTTCTTCTTATTCTTTTTTTTTTTTTTTTTTTTTTTTTTGGGGGGGGGGGTGTTTTGTTTCATTTTGTTTTGTGGGTTTTTTTTGATAGGTGTTTTTTGTCTGTTTAGCTGGGTTTTTTGTTTGTTTATTTGTTTTGGTTCATTTTTCGTTTTTGTGGGGTTCTTTTTGTTTTGTTTTGATTATATATTTTTTATTTCTTTATTACTTCTACCTTTTTTATCCCTCAATTCCTTTTGCTTCTCTTTACTTCTTTCTGGCTTTATTCCTTCTTCCTTTCTTTCCAATTCTATCTCTCCTTCCCTCCTCTTTTTTTTTTTCTTTTTCTTTTTCTTTTTTCTCTCTCTTCTTTTTTCACTTTATTCTTTTCTCTTTTTGAATACCCACGAGTGAGGCAAAAGAAATCCTAGAACTGTGGAAAAACCAGAGTTGGACCAAAAGAGGGGGTATTCCCACAGCTGAGACAGTGGAAGCTGTGAACACCAGGATACCTGAAGAAGACTATAACACTGAATCTCACAGGTATTCCACCACAGAAGTTCACATCATAAACGCAGGTAGCCAGAACAGATCAACTTAAGAAGCAGAGGTTTACAAGAAGAGTCTCACCAACAATGAGAAGACAAAGAAACAATCCCCAAATGAAAGAAAAGGTGGAAGCCCCAGAAAGAATGCTAAATGAAACAGAGGCAACTCAACTATCAGATAAGGAGTTCAAAGAAATGGTTGTCAGGAAGCTCCATGAGCTCTCAATGAGCTACCAGAAACTACAGGGAAGCTACAATGAACTCAGTGCAAACTATATCAACATGAAAAAGGAAATAGAAACTATCAAAAAGGGCCAAGAGGAAATGAAGAATACAATTTCTGACCTGAAGAACACAGTAGAAGGAATGAAAAGCAGAATCGATGAAGCAGAAGATCGGATCAGTGAGTTGGAGGACAAAGTAGAAAAAAACAGCCAGATAGAGCAAGAAAAGGAAAAGAGGCTCAGAAAGAATGAAGAGGGTTTAAGAGAAATGCAAGACAACATGAAACGTAATAATATCCGTATAATAGGAATACCAGAAGGAGAAGAAGAAGAGCAAGGGATAGAAAACCTATTTGAAAAAGTAATGATGGAAAACTTCCCTAATTTGGTGAGAGAAAAAGTCACACAAATCCAGGAAACACAGAGAGTCCCTATCAAGAGGAACCCAAACAGGCCCACTTCAAGACACATCATCATTAAAATGGCAAACTTCCAAGACAAAGAGAGAATCTTAAAGGCAGCAAGGGAGAAAAAGGAAGTAACATACAAGGGAGCCCCGATAAGGTTAGCAACTGACTTCTCAATGGAAACGCTCCAAGCCAGAAGACAATGGCAAGAAATATTCCAAGTAATGAGAACCAAAGGCCTACAACCAAGACTACTTTATCCAGCAAGGCTTTCAATCAAGATAGAAGGACAAATAAGGAGCTTCCCAGACAAAAGAAGTCTAAAAGAATACACCTCTACCAAACCAGTACTACAAGAGATACTAAAGGGACTGCTTTAAGGAAAGAAAGGAAAAGAGAGAGTGAGGAACACAGATACGAAAATGGCAATGAATCAGTACCTATCAATAGTAACCTTAAATGTAAATGGATTAAATGCTCCAACCAAAAGACATAGAGTAGCTGACTGGATAAGAAAGCATGACCCACACATATGCTGTCTACAAGAGACCCACCTCAGGACAAAAGACCTACACAGACTTAAAGTGAAAGGCTGGAAACAAATTTTCCAAGCAAATGGACAGGAAAAAAAGGCCGGGGTAGCAATACTCATATCAGACAAAATAGACTTCAAAAGAAGAGCTATAAAGAGAGACCCAGAAGGTCACTTCATAATACTCAAGGGAAGAATCCACCAAGAAGATATAAACATTGTAAATATATATGCACCCAACGTAGGAGCACCTAAATACATCAAGAAAATCTTAGAGGACTTCAAGAAAGATATTGACAGCAACACAATTATAGTAGGAGATTTTAACACCCCACTGTCAAAAATGGACAGATCTTCCAAACAAATTATCAACAAAGATATTGTGGCATTGAACAGTACTCTAGACGAATTGGACTTAGCTGATATATATAGGGCCCTCCATCCCAAAGAAACTAAATACACATTTTTCTCAAACGCACATGGAACATTTTCAAAGATAGACCACATGATAGGACACAAAACAAGCCTCAACAAATTCAGGAAAATTGATATCATACCAAGCATTTTCTCCGACCACAAGGGACTAAAACTAGAAACCGACTTGATGGGGAAAATCCCCAAACCATCAAAATCATGGAGATTAAATAGCATGCTATTAAACAATGAATGGGTAAAGAATGAAATTAAGGAGGAAATCAAAAAGTTTCTGGAAACAAATGAAAATGAACTCACAACAACCCAAAACTTATGGGACACAATGAAGGCAGTCCTCAGAGGGAAGTTCATAGCAATACAGGCCTACCTAAAGAAGACAGAAACATTTCTAACAAACGACTTAACCCTACGCCTAAAAGAACTCGAGGAACAACAACAAAGACAGCCCAGGGCAAGTAGAAGGAAGGAAATAACCAAGATCAGAGCAGAATTAAATGACATAGAGACTAAAAGCACAATCCTAAGGATCAATGAATCCAGGAGCTGGTTCTTTGAAAAGATAAACAAAATCGACAAGCCTTTAAGCAGGCTCATCAAGAAAAAAAGAGAGAGGACTCAAATAAACACAATCAGAAATGAAAGAGGAGAGATTACGACTGACACCACAGAAATACAAAGGATTGTAAGAAATTACTATGAAGAACTGTATGCCAAGAAATTTGAAAACCTAGGTGAAATGGACAAGTTTCTAGAAAAATATAACCTTCCAAAACTCAATGAAAAAGAAACAGAAAGCCTGAATAGACCAATAACAGCTGGTGAAATTGAATCAGTAATCAAAACACTCCCGGCACACAAAAGCCCTGGACCAGATGGTTTCACAGGAGAATTCTACAAAACATTTAAGGAAGAGCTAACCTCTATCCTTCACAGACTATTCCAAAAAATCCAAAATGATGGAAGACTCCCAAACTCTTTTTATGAAGCCAGCATCATCCTAATCCCAAAACCAGATAAAGACATAACAAAGAAAGAAAACTTCAGGCCAATATCACTGATGAATGTAGATGCTAAAATCCTCAACAAAATATTGGCAAACCGCATCCAACAATACATTAAAAAGATCATACACCATGACCAAGTGGGATTCATCCCAGGGATGCAAGGATGGTTCAACATTCGCAAATCAATAAATGTAATACATCACATAAACAAAAGCAAGGACAAAAATCACATGATCATATCAATAGATGCAGAAAAAGCTTTTGATAAAGTACAACACCCATTTATGATAAAAACACTCAGCAAAGTGGGAATAGAGGGAGCATTCCTCAACATAATAAAAGCCATATATGAGAGACCTACAGCCAACATCATACTCAATGGGCAAAAACTGAAATCTTTCCCACTAAGATCAGGAACAAGACAAGGCTGTCCACTTTCACCACTTCTATTCAATATAGTATTGGAAGTCTTAGCCACAGCAATTAGACAAGAAAAGGAAATAAAAGGCATCCAAATTGGAAAGGAGGAAACAAAACTATCATTGTTTGCAGATGATATGATAGTGTACATAGAAAATCCTATAGACTCGGCCAAAAAGCTGCTCGACGTAATAAATGAATTTGGCCAAATAGCTGGATACAAAGTCAATATCCAAAAATCAAAGGCATTTTTGTATACCAACAGTGAAACAGCAGAAGCAGAAATCAAGAAAAAAATCCCATTCGATATAGCAAAAAGAAAAATAAAATACCTAGGAATAAACCTAACCAAGGAGGTAAAAGACCTGTATGCAGAAAACTACACAACACTGAAGAATGAAATCAAGGAAGACACAAACAAATGGAAGCATATACCATGTTCATGGATCGGAAGAATTAATATTATCAAAATGTCCATATTACCCAAAGCAATTTACAGATTCAATGCAATACCTATTAAAGTTCCAATGGCATATTTCACAGACATAGAACAAACACTTCAAAAATTTATATGGAATCATAAACGACCCCGGATAGCGGCAGCAATTTTGAGAAAGAAGAGCAAAGTAGGAGGGATCACAATACCTGATACCAAACTGTATTACAAAGCCACTGTAATCAAAACAGCCTGGTACTGGCACAAGAACAGACACGTGGACCAGTGGAATAGAACAGAGAGCCCAGAAATAAACCCAAGTCTCTACAGTCAATTAATATTCGACAAAGGGGGCAGCAACATAAAATGGAGCAAAAATAGCCTCTTCAATAAGTCGTGCTGGGAGAACTGGACAGCTACATGCAAAAAAATGAAACTCGAGCACCAACTTACACCATACACAAAAATAAATTCAAAGTGGATAAAAGATTTAAATATAAGCCATGACACCATTAAAATTCTAGAGGATAACATAGGCAGGAAAATCTCAGATATTTCACGCAGCAATATTTTCACTGATACGTCCCCTAGAGCAAGGGACATAAAGGAAAGAATAAACAAATGGGATCTCATCAAAATAAAAAGCTTCTGCACAGCTAAAGAAAACAGTATTAAAATAAAAAGAGAACCAACTGTATGGGAAAACATATTTGGAAATGATAACTCAGACAAGGGATTAATCTCCAAAATATATAAAGAACTTACAAGACTCTACTCTAAGAAGACAAGCAACCCAATTAAAAAATGGGCAAAGGATTTGAACAGACACTTCTCCAAGGAGGACATACAGAGGATCCAGAGACACATGAAAAGATGCTCGATATCTCTAGCTATCAGAGAGATGCAAATTAAAACTACAATGAGATACCACTTGACACCAGTCAGAATGGCCTTCATAAACAAAGCAACAAACAGCAAGTGTTGGAGAGGTTGTGGAGAAAAGGGGACCCTAGTGCACTGTTGGTGGGATTGCAGATTGGTACAACCACTATGGAAAACAGTATGGAATTTTCTAAGAAAACTAAAAATGGACATACCTTTTGACCCAGCAATTCCACTGCTTGGATTATATCCTAAGAATCCTGAAACACCAATCCAAAAGAATCTATGCACCCCTATGTTCATAGCAGCACAATTTACAATAGCCAAGTGCTGGAAGCAACCTAGGTGCCCATCAGTTAATGAATGGATCAAAAAACTGTGGTACATTTACACAATGGAATTCTATGCAGCAGAAAGAAAGAAGGAGCTCCTATCCTTTGCGACAGCATGGAAGGAATTGGAGAGTATCATGCTAAGCGAAATAAGCCAGGCAGTGAAAGACAAATACCATATGATCTCACCTTTAACAGGAAGCTAATCAACAAAACAAAGAAACAAGCATAATATAAACAAAGACACTGAATTTGAGAACAGTCTGACAGTGTCCAGAGTGGGAGGGGAGGGAATTTCGGGGGGAAAGGGGAACGGTTTAGAGCAACAAGTATAAAGGACTCATGGACAAAAACTATGGGGGGTGGAAATGGGAGGAAGGTGGGGAGGGCTGGGGTGGTGGGCTGGGACGGGGTAAAAGACAGAAAACTGTACAATATCAACAATTAAAAAATACTGATTAAAAAAAAAAAAAAAAAGAAAAAAAAAAAAAGAAATGAAAGAGGAGAGATTACAACAGACACCACAGAAATACAAAGGATTGTAAGAAATTACTATGAAGAATTTTATGCCAAAAAATTTGAAAACCTAGGTGAAATGGACAAGTTTCTAGAAAAATATAGTCTCCCACAACTCAATGAAGAAGAAGCAGAAAGCCTGAACAGACCAATAACAGCAGATGAAATTGAAGCAGTAATCAAAAAACTCCCAACACACGGAAGTCCTGGACCAGATGGTTTCACAGGAGAATTCTACAAAGCATTTAAGGAAGATCTAACCCCTATCCTTCACAGACTATTCAAAAAAAATCCAAAATGATGGAAGACTCCCAAACTCTTTTTATGAAGCCAGCATCATCCTAATGCCAAAACCAGATAAAGATACAACAAAGACAGAAAACTTCAGGCCAATATCACTGATGAACATAGACGCTAAAATCCTAAACAAAATATTGGCAAACTGCATCCAACAATACATTTAAAAGCTCATACACCATGACCTAGTGGGATTCATCCCAGGGATGCAAGTATGGTTCAACATTTGCAAATCAGTAAATGTAATACATCACATAAACAAAAGCAAAGATAAAAATCAGTTGATCATATTCATAGATGTGGAAAAAGCATTCGATAAGGTACAACCCCCACTTATGTTAAAAAACACTCAGCAAAGTGGGAATAGAGGAAGCATTCCTCAACATAATAAAGGCCATATATGAGAGACCTACAGCCAACATCATACACAACGGGCAAAAACTAAAATCTTTTCCATTAAGGTCAGGAGCAAGACAAGGCTGTCCACTTTCACCATTTCTACTCAATATAGTATTGGAAGTCTTAGCCACAGTGATTAGACAAGAAAAGGAAATAAAAGGCATCCAACTTGGAAAGGAGGAAACAAAACTATCATTGTTTGCAGATGACATGATAGTGTACACAGAAAATCCTATAAACTCTGCCAAAAAGCTGCTTGACCTAATAAATGAATTTGGCCAAACAGCCAGATACAAAGTCAATATCCAGAATTCAAAGGCATTTTTGTATACCAACAATGAACAGCAGAGCAGAAATCAAGAAAAAAATCCCATTCGATATAGCAAAAAGAAAAATAAAGTACCTAGGAATAAACTTAACCAAGGAGGTAAAAGACCTGTATGCAGAAAACTACACTACACTGGAGAAAGAAATCAAGTAAAACACAAACAAATGGAAACTCATACTGTGTTCATGGATCGGAAGAACTAATATCATAAAAATGTCTATACTACCCAAAGCAATTTACAGATTCAATGCAATACCTATTAAAGTACCAATGGCATATTTCACAGACATAGAACAAATACTTCAAAAATTTATATGGAACCATAAACGACCTCGAATAGCTGCTGCAATTTTGAGAAAGAAGAGCAAAATAGGAGGGATCACAATACCTGATACCAAACTATTACAAGGCCACTGTAATCAAAACAGCCTGGTACAGCCATAGAAACAGGCACATGAGCCAGTGGAATAAAACAGAGAGCCCAGAAATAAACCCAAGTATTTATGGTCAATTAATATTCAACAAAAGGCGGCAACAACACAAAATGGAGCAAAAATAGCCTCTTCAACAAGTGGTTTTGGGGGAACTGGACAGTGACTTGCAGAAAAAAATGAAACTTGAGCATCAACTTACACCATACACAAAAATAAATTCAAGGTGGATAAAAAATTTAAATATAAGCCATGACACCATTAAAGTCCTAGAGGAGAACATAGGCAGGAAAATCTCAGATATTTCATGCAGCAATATTTTTATTGATATGTCCCCTAAGGTAAGGGACATAAAGGAAAGAATAAACAAATGGGATCTCATCAAAATAAAAAGCTTCTGCACAGCTAAAGAAAACAGTATTAAAATAAAAAGAGAACCAAACATATGGGAAAACATATTTACCAATGATACCTCAGACAAGGGTTTAATCTCCAAAATATACAAAGAACCTACACGACTCCAGTTTCAGAAGACAAGCAACCCAATTAAAAAATGGACAAAGGACTTGAACAGATACTTCTCCAAGGAGGACACACAGAGGATCCAGAGACACAGGAAAAGATGCTCAGTATCGCTAGCTATCAGAGAGATGCAAGTTAAAACCACAGTGAGATACCACTCAATACCAGTCAGAATGGCCATTATAAACAAAGCAACAAACAGCAAGTGTTAGCGAGATTGTGGAGAAAAGGGGACCCTAGTACACTGTTGGTGGGATTGCAGACTGGTACAACCACTATGGAAAACAGTATGGAATTTTCTAAGAAAACTAAAAATGGATCTACCTTTTGACCTAGAAATTCCACTGCTTGGATTATACCCTAAGAACCCTGAAACACCAGTCCAAAAGAACCTATGCACCCCAATGTTCATAGCAGCACAATTTACCATAGCCAAGTGTTGGAAGCAACCTAGGTGCCCATCAGTAAATGAATGGATCAAAAAACTGTGGTACATTTACACAGTGGATTTCTATGCAGCAGAAAGAAAGAAGGAGCTCCTACCTTTTGCAACAGCATGGATGGAACTGGAGAGCATCATGCTAAGCGAAATAAGCCAGGCAGTGAAAGACAAATACCATATGGTCTCACCTTTAACAGGAACCTAATTAACAAAACAAACAAATAAGCATAATATAACCAAAGACACTTAAGTTGAGAATAGGCTGACAGTGACCAAAAGGGAGAGGGGAGAGGGGAGGGAATTTCAGGGGGAAAGGGGAAGGGTTTAGAGCAACAAGTATAAAGGACACATGGACAAATACTAGGAGAGTGGAAATGAGAGGGAGGTGGGAGGGGCTGGGGCAGTGGGCTGGGATAGGAGTAAAAGACAGAAAACTATACAAGAACAACAATTAAAATAAAAATTAAAAAAAAAGAACTTATGACACATGGACATGAACTAAAGGGGGGAATGTGGGTGGGAGGGGGTGTGCAGAGTGGAGGGGAATGATGGGGGAGAAATGGGACATGTGTAATATCAATAAAGTATATTAAAAAAGAAAAAATAAAATATTTTTATAAAATAAAAAATTTCTTTTAATATGCTATCAATAGTCATACAAATACTTTATTTAATTAGAGTCCATTATATCTTTAAAGTGTTATAAGAGAAAATGAGAATAAGTTAAGTTCATTACTGAATAAACATACCATCTTCTATATAAATTGGTTTATCATTTATACTGTGTTTGATATTAGCTATCTAGATGCCACCCTTTCTCTTTGGAGTACTGTTTATATTTAGAGTATTAGATTTTAAATTAGGAAAATGGAAAAATTGAATTAGTAACTTTTTCCTACAAAAATAATTAAGAATTAAATCTTTACTTAAAATGGATAAAAAATAAAAACAATTCCTTCCAGGTTGCTGCTATAGCTAATGAAAATTCCTAAATTGAAGACCATTCCATTTGATTCAGTATATTTCTCATAAAAATAAAATCAGACTCATAGTTATTGAGTTATTGTTTTTATTTAGGTTAAAGAATATGTTCAATTCCATGGTCATTGAGTTTGACCTGAATTCTTGCAAGCATGCTTCTAAGTTTTTAATGTAATTCAAAATCCATTCATATCTACACACAGGCACACAGAGCCAGGTGAAAAGGGGGTTGTTTTTTATTTTCTTTTGATTTGTTCTTGTTTTTAAGAATGTCCTGGGAAGATCATATCAATCAATTATGATGTATATATTAATGAAACTATTGCATGCATTCTTCAATATTTAAAACAATAGTAAATACTATAAGTAGTATAACATTATTATTGTGTGTATTTCTTTTCAATAGCACATGCCACTGAATGGGCTAATTTTGACAATTCCTTCTTCAATGTTGGTGAGAGTATTAACCACGGAGTTATCAGTTAAAGAGTGAAACTCACTAAACACCTTGTGCAGGGCCACCTCCCCTGCAGTTGCTGCAAGAAAATGATGCCCTAAAACTAAAAAGCGAAGTACTCATTAGCAACTTGAATATTATAGGCTACTATCACTTAAAACCTCATTTCCCTATAGAAATCCTGAAAACTTGAGAAAAGGACCAAAAAATGTGGTTAGGGGATAGAGAGTAGAGAAAAATAATAAAAGGCAAATATAAAAATATAAATGATGAATTTTTACACTAAGAACTTTTCTCCATATATGATATTTTGGAGTTATCTTTAGACCAAAAAAAAAAAAAGTGCCAGGTATATTAAGAAAGGGTTTGCACTTAGCATATCAAGAGGTGACTCTAGTACCTTCACCATTGTAACCCACCTTAAAAGAAATCCTTCCCAATGAGCAGGTAAATGGGAACTTTCCTAACAGTTTACAAAAAGATAATTACCTAACAGAAACTTTCAAAGTTACACAGGTACATTATAGTTTAGAATAATACTATTAAAAGTCAAATTCACAACACCAACAGATTCTTCCTGTCCCTTGTAATTAATTTACAGACACTTAATTGAAATAAACTGGAAATGAAACCTCGCCTAGCACAGGCATGTGCTCAGCAGAGCGGTCCTAGTTCATTATACATAGTCATCACATATGTGTGCCCATCACATTTTAAGAAAATATTAAAAGGACATTAGCTCATTTAAAAACATTCTTATGTAAACACATGTACGATTTCTCTTATGTGTATAAAACACACTTGAAAACAATGATATAAGTTGAGTTTATGATATTATGTGAGAACTAATTTTTTCTCCTGGTTAGTAAGAGACAAAAGATTATTTAAAGGAGAATTAAACATTTCTAATGATAACATATGAATTCATAAATATAATTAACAAAAATTTCTAAGCCTTACGTTTTGGTTTCTCAAAGCGTTGAGCTGCGGTGAAGGAGCCTGGTCAACCTCCCAACAACACGGTAAGCAGACCAGCAGTCATTGAAAGGCCAGAGCTAGGTCAGATTCGTCATTGCTCACCCTGGTTCCATCTACTCTGGATTCTGAGGCTCCATACAAAAGCAAGCCAACTAGAATTTTCTCATATTACTCCACCCAGGAGAGTGAATTTATCCATGCTTAAATTGTATGTTATATCTTAAGCTCAAATAAAGTTATTAGAAAACTGAGTTTCTGTTTGTGTCACTCCTTGCAAGGGATAAGCATTTACAGGTCAATAAAACAAGTGGACATGTATTTGGGGTCATCTGAACTATAATATTAATGAAGAATTGTGGAGCCATCTCTATATAAATGTTACACAATAAAAAAAAAAATTCCTTCTTGGGGACTAAGTGCACTGGGCCTCACCAAGCAGAGCAAGGTTGGTGCTCTCCAGGCAGGTAGGAGATAATAGGGTTAGTAGCAGCAGCAGTAAGGGTGAGAGGACCAAGCCACAGGGCTCCAGCTTAGATCACAGAAGGAATTCCTTACCTCCTGCAACATGTCCAAAAATGGATTACTGGGAATTTTATAACAGGAAGGGGCTAAATTCCAGTTCTATTGTCTTCATATTCTTATGGGGGCAGGTTTGTGTTAAATATTCCATATGAACTATATTCACATCATATTCCTTGAATCTATAAAATTCAGAGAAAGAAATTTTTATTTTTTTGGTTGTACAAAAAAACCCAACAGTATATACATGTTTATACTGTATATATAGTACAAAAAATAAAAGTGTTAGCACAAAATTACTAAAATGTATGACATCTCTCCTTGAAAAATCCTAAAGTTAAGGTTTTGCTTTGATATTGACTGGCTAAATTGCACTGAAAAGATGTAATAATTCATCACCAATATTTAAAACAAAGTTACCCTTAATAATTTACAATAGATTTGCTATAGCATTTTCACAAATACTTACTTCTTTTTTCCATGTGTATCTTATTTCTTAGGAACTAATAACAAATTAAAATCCTGCTATATCATTTAGGACTAACAATTAACAGAAATCCTAAAACATACTAGCTGCAATAGAAAAGGGGGCTGGTCAAAGAAGTCTGCTGCATATGGCACTTTCCAGAGTTTCTGTAATCTAGAAGATTCAACAAAAGCTGCCAGCTTAGTTTGGATCACACCAGCCCTGAAAGCATTCCTGTGGCCAGAGAAATGCCATGTGCCAATTGGCTTAAGCCTTAGTTACTAAATTGATTACCATGGAAGAGGTAACTGGAGCCCTAGATTTTACTACTCAGGGGCCACTGGATAAAGTGAATTTCATCCAAATTTTACTGTCCACATTACGATGAAGGAGTGAAGGAATAGACATTGTTTCAGGTCTCTGCCAAAGTTATTTTCTACCTTCTTACCAAATGTTCATGTTGACTGGACACTGAACAGAGATCCCTTGACCTCAGGCATAAGACTGTGTGACCTATGTCTGGCTAATGAGGTGAAAGGGTAAGTCTGTTGGGAAGCTATTGCCTGATTCCTGTCCTTGAACTCTAAAATGTAAGGATGAGGCTTAAAGTAACATTAGCCATCTTGAGAATACTGACAGAAAGCCCAAAGAAATCATAGATATTTTCCCTAATATTCTAAAGTTGGCACGTCACTAAGTATCTGCAGCAACTGAAATGCCACTTTGTTATAGAATTTTTTGACCCCTTCTCACTCCCAGTTTGAGTGTTCTGGAAACACTTACTGCAATATGTCAGCACAACACTAAAATAAAGTGAAGATGAGAGGTGTATGCTACTAAATGAAACTCCCAGTCAAGAACAAGCACCAAATGAGAATGGGGTGACTATCTTGAAAGTTTTGGAATAAACATACTCACGGACTATATAACTTTTGGTGTAGAAGCAGGTACATTGAGGCCAGCAGACACATGGAGAATAGTATGATACCAATACAAAAAAAATAGTATAGAAACATCTATATATTTTTCCATTCCCATCTGTTTAGAAAGAACTTGTTCTGTCTACTGCCCAGAAGAGGATGATCTCATATATTATACTACAACCACATTCCCCAAGTCTCAGCTAATTAGACCAGAAATAAGCAATTCACATAGAGTGAACTAGTCCACTGGCTGATTCAAGTGGATACTCAATTATTTTTCTCAATTCAAAAATCTGAATTATGAATTTTAGTCTTTGAAAAAGTAAAGATTAAACTACTTTAATGTCAGAGTGGACACTGTAGTGAAGGCCAGGAGCTCCTGCTCTTTAGGGCATGAATCCATCCTGGTTTTTCCTATTTCTGAGGTTTCTCCTACATCCATATATCCAGTAATATGCCATGACATTTTTAATTTATAATTAGTACATCAAATAACCAAATACTTAGTACTGTTTTAAAATTATTATTGATAGTTCTTTTTTAGTCACGCCACTAAAAAGATTTTGAGTACTACAATTCCATCATCTTAATAAATGGGTGTTGTTTTTCAATCATTTTTTACCTTCTTATTGTGAAATGTTAAATAATATACACAAAAATATAGAAAATAAAAATTTTCATGTACTTATCTTTCAGCTTCCATAATTATCAGGTAGTAATAACCTTGGTTATAATAACTTTTTATTAAATTTTAAGAATTATATTAGTTTGGGTCATCCAGAAATACATTTTCTCTTTTAAGTATATTTTATTGATTATGCTATTACAGTTGTCCCATATTTTTTTCTCCCCTTTGAACCTCTCCTCCTTGCAACCCCCTTCCCACTACCATTCCACCCACTTAGTTCATGTCCATGGATCGTACATGTAAGTTCTCTGGCTTCTCCAGTCCTATATTATTTTAACCTCCCCCATCTATTTTGTGCCTACCAACTATATTTCGTATTCCCTGTGCCTTTTCCCCTATTCTCCCCCTCCCTCTCCCCACTGAAAATAATCCATGTGATCTCTATTTCTGTGGTTCTGTTCCTGTTCTAGTTGTTTGCTTAGTTTGTTTTTGTTTTTAGGTTCAGTTGTTGATAGTTGTGAGTTGTCATTTTACTATTCAGATGTCTTATCTTCTTTTTTTCTTAAATAACATTTCATATAATAACATTTAACATTTCATATAATAACAGTTCGTGATGATGAACTCCTTTAACCTGACCTTATCTGGGAAGCACTTTCTCTGCCCTTCTATTCTAAATGATAGCTTTACTGGATAGAGTAATCTTGGATGTAGGTCCTTGCTTTTCATGACTTGGAATACTTCTTTGGAGCCCTTTCTTGCCTATAAGTTTTCTTTTCAGAAATCAGCTGATAGTCTTACGGGAACTCCTTTGTAAGTAACTCTGTCCTTTCCTCTTGCTACTTTTAAGATTCTCACCTTATATTTAACATTGGGTAATTTATTTATGATATGTCTTGGTGTTTTTCTCCTTGGATCCAACTTGTTTGGGACTCTCTGAGCTTCCTGGACTTGCATGTCTATACAGCAACACAATCAGCAAAGTGAGTTGCCCAGCCCTGTCATACACCTAAGACTCCACACCTTACAATGTAACAGGTACATCAGAACAAAGAAATATGGCCCAAACAAAACAACAGATCGAAACTCCAGAAAAATAACTAAGCTATGAGGAGAGTGTCAATCTATCAGATGCAGAATTCAAAACACTGGTAATCAGGATGCTCACAGAAATGACTGAATACAGTTGCAAAATAAAGGAAAAAGTGAAGGCTATGCAAAGTGATATAAAGAAAAATATACAGGAAACCGACAGTGAAGCAAAGGATACTGGGACTCGAATGATTTGGAACTGAAGAAAGAAACAAACATTCAACTAGGATAGAATGAAGAAACAAGAATTCAAAAAATGAGAAGCTTTGAAATACATTTTCTTTACAAACTTAAAATGTTTAATAATAAAAAATTATTATTCATTAGCAGTGTAGTCTGACATTTTAAAATAAATTTCTGATTTTTGCTTTGCTAGCATCCTGGTATTACATTTACATGAATTTAAAAAATATGATTCAGCATTTTTAAGTAGGTTTCTATTTGTAGGTAAACATAATATATCTGGTAATATAAACTGATACATTTTCATTTCAATTAATAGTTAATAAAGTGACTATACTCAGGAGGTATTTATACCCTATTAAAAACATTGATCATTACCTTTCACATTTTTAAGAGGATATTATTTGCAATAGTTATTCTGATTTTAAACATTTACCATACATATTATAAAATTTTTAATTTGTATGTGTATATCTTAACAGGGTCCTAAGCACTACTACAATAGTGGAGAGGATACAAATCCATAATGAATGGGATTATTATTACCACTGTGTAGGGCTGCTTATTCATATGCAAGAACCAGAACTAAATCTATTGTTCTATGTACTTTCCCAGCAGCCTTTTGAAATTAAGTATATAACAATTTTACTATCTCACATTCATGCACATGCAATTGTAAAAATGTGGGGGAAAGTACTAAGTAGGAGACTGGGGAGTGTCACCTCTATTCCAGGATCTGCTACAAATAGCTGGTGATCTTGACAAGTCACCTGCTTTCTGTGGGGCTCCATTTCCTTACTTAGGAAACATGCAACTGAGACTACATGGTCTTTCATATTCTTTTTGCTTAAAATTTTACATCTAGCTACCTTTCTCACAATGAACAAATAAACTTTTTTAAATAGCACATTTAAAGTTCAAGGAAACCTTTCCTCCTCTTCAATAATTTTCACTCATAGCTTAGAAAACTTGAGCTTTATAAAGATAATTTGCAATATATATATGTATTCTTAAGACATATATACGCTACTGTATTTAAATATTAGGATTTGGACAAGATTTTTCTCTTCACTCTTAAAATGCTTTCCCCTGCAAAGTTACAAGATATCAGCAAAAACAGAAAACTATTACACAAGGATTACACTTGCTTTAGAATTTTACTTAAAAAAGAGGCCAAGTGTGTTGAAGTTACCTCAAGGACATGGGGTCTGAAGCTGTATTTCATGCTGTAGAGGAGAGCTGGAGTTAAAAAATAAGTTCAGGCAAAATTATTTATCCTAACATGTAATTAAATTTCATAAATTAAATGGGAAAGTCTATTTCAGCTTCTAGAGAATTTTTCTGTTGTTGTTAAACAAGAAGTCTTAAAAATTTCAAGTTTCACCTCTAGTAAGAAGTGGATCAATGTCTAAGTATAAGCTATACAATGCAGTATCATTTGCCAAATGTGATTACTGAGTACTTGAAATATGGTTAGTGCCACTAAGGAACTCAGTTCTTAAATTTAATTTAAATTCAAAATTAATTAAAAACTCTTTAAGTATGTGTGAAACAACTTTTAGGTGTGAATCTACTTTCTCTGATGTAAATTTTATGAAATCAAAATACGGATCATGTATTTCTGATAAGAATTTGGTGTCTGAATTGAGATATAGAGTGTTAAATAGACAAGGAAAAATAATGTAAAATACATCACAAATAAATTTTTAAATATTGACTACATGGGAATCACTGGTTTGATTCCTGGTCAGGGCACATGCCTGGGTTACAAGCCAGGTCCCCAGTGTGGGGCACATGAGAGGCAACCACACATTGACATTTCTCTCCCTTTCTTTCTTTCTCCCTTCCCCCCTCTAAAAATAAATAAATAAAATCTTTAAAAAAGTAAAAAATATATATTATCAAAATTAATTTTATTTGTTTTCTTTTAGTTTTTAAACATGATGATGAGAACAATTAAAATTACTTATGTGACCCAATCTACAATTCTTTCAGAAAGTGCTGGTCTAAAGCACTGGATCATTTAAAGAGAATATTTTCCAAGCAGAATCAATTCTTCTTAAATTTACTTATATAACATTCAGTTTTGAAAGTGATAAATAAAAAATAAAGCAGAACTCCTGAGCTTAGAAGAAATTATTCTTGTGAAGTAAAAAAAAACTAATTAGAAATGTTTGGGGTTTCGTTTGTATCTCTAGAGAATAAATTTTAAATTGCTGGCTAACTTTTAAAAATATACCCAGATTTTATATTTGGAAAAGACCTTACTTTACCCAAATTTTTAATTTTACACAGAAGAAAGCATATTTTATCTTATATTTCCAAGGTCAGTTAGAAAGTTTGTGGTCAAATCAGAAACAAAACTTCCAATTTTCAATCTACTCTGCCTAAGAATGAATAAGTATAAGGGAATTATGCATTCAAAATACAATCTTCAAGAAAAAACTATCGGCAAAGCTTATCAAAAATGTTTTCTCCTAAGATTCTGTAAAAGCCCTTTTTATACAGTCAAAAGTTGATTTTGAAAAAGAATATATTTTTCTTCAAAAATGGTTTACTTATTTTATAATTAATCAGTTCTTCTTTTCCACTTTTCACAAGACTTTTTGAAAGATGTATTTTTATACCATAAGAGCCATATACTTAATATGGCCATCCATTGGAATACTAGTGGTCTAGAAACAGTTAAGATTGGGAGCAAACTTAAGGCCAAAGCAAATTCAAAAAATTGCTGATGTGAAGTACCAGGTCTCCTGGGGAAACAGTGTATAGGCTGCACCATTGACTTGCCAATTAATCCAAAAAGCTGCATGGCTATTAGTTCAGGAAAGAGACGCTTGCTTGCCCTTGCTTGCCGCTTGCCTAGAGGTAAGAGCTAGGTTTGCAGCTGCCAAGCAGCAGAATGACAGAAATAAATGGGGGAAGAAATTAGGGCTAAAATCTAAGTGTTTCATTGTCTTTTTTTGTCTTCAAAGGAAGACCTAACTGTCAAACAAACTATGGTATCTTGTAGCTTTAACAATATACAGAAGATTCATTTATCATAAAATCCTTCAAAAAGGAATAATTTTCTAAGTATCTTTAAAATAGCATCACAGTAGGTACATTCTCTTAATTTCTACAAAATTCTAAAAAATTCTTCAAATTTAATGATTAAAAATCTGAAAGATAGGCCCATATCACATTACAGAGTAGAGCATGAGTTTTATACAGTATACATATACTATCTAAATTAAAGATGCCAAATTCAGTGAAGAAGCTATTAAACCTTCAGGCCATACATTAGTATATTGTTCATTTTTGTCATATTTGCTTATTTTCTTGTATACATTGACATTTGTGGTTCAGGATTTTTTTAATTGTTACATGATTACCTTTTCTGTATAAATTTTCATTTGTGGAATGATACAATGAAAATTACTGTATTTGATCCTGACACTGAAATGTTGCTAGCAGCTCACACCTACTCTGAAGTCAATTAAGAGCATCCTGGATATGCTCTTTGAGAAAGTATTTCTTAGTAACTAAGAAATACTTTTATCCAACTAATAGTTTAAAATCTCAACTCTGTTCTTTTAAAGTTACTTCAGCAAATCACAAAGGTATCGGATCATGAAATGCAACTAAATAAAGCCATTAAAATTGTACTTAGAAAAGTATTTGTAGCTTTCCCTCACATGCAGTTACAGGAATATCACCATGCAACTAACATAATATTTAACATCCTAAAATGGTTTCTGTTGGAGATGCATTGCCTTATTCGACATTATTTCCTGTTCTAACTGTGGCCTAGTTCACAGTACAATACTTAAAGAATGAAATCTAGGCCTCACAGAATCTAGTTGGGTACCACTTTGTCTCATGCTACCCTCTTTACACTGAATCAGAACGAAAAGATTCTTGTGCAGTCGACAGCTTCATCGTTGCTTCCAAGTTCAGGTTGGCTGGGCTCCCAAATCTCCTGGGTTGTGCTGGCTGCCAGAGCAAATTAGTCTCACTTTATCTTTGGGGCAGTGACTTTGCTAACTTTATTGGTGGTGTGGGGCCTAGACCTTCCAACATTACCAGGTGACGGTTTTTTTTTTCAAAATATAGTTAAGACACTGATCCCTTTCCTGACTCAAAATCATGCTACTGAAAAACCAATACTAGAAAAGCTATGGGGGAAGAAGCATTCAGTTAAAAATATTAAATAAGTAAAAAACAAAAACAAAACAGGACTTAAAATATAGTTAAATTGGCCAAAAATGTATGATAGGATCTCTGTAAGAAAATACTAACATTAGACCTAATTTATATTCTGAAAAATATAAATGCCACTGATGAAGCAAATGAAACAGATTATATTCAATACACATTATTGATATATATATATATTTAAAAGATGATAAAGAAAAGAGAATAGAATGGAAAAGCGATGAAATGTGGCTATCAGAAAAATTGTACAGGCTTGGATAAGTCAATTGACAAGTTTCAGTAATACTGTACTAACAGAAACAGATTACAATCTTTTGCTAAGCTTCCAGTCCATGTCTTCTGTCTCCCAAAGTCAGTAAGAAAATTGGAGGTTTGTCTGTGTGAGCTTATGTTCCCTCTCTTTTTATCCCTGTCCTTGCCTACATTAAAGAAAAAATCCATAGGAATTGAATGGTTTGACTCATAACTGCAAAAACTAGCATGTGTCATGGCACTGCAAGTGGAAAGACAAGCATGAGTCATCACATTGTAGATGGAATATTCGCAGGGTACAATATGGAGCTAAGTGACAACCTTTAAACAGCATGTTGTATTTTTCTTCAGAGTTTATTTCCTAACAGGTAACCCCCTTGAAATCATCTACAACTTCATTTACTCTATGAATAATGACTTCTAACTATCCTATTGTCTCAATGGCCTCCAAAACATAACATTTTAAAAAGTACACTTGTCTTTTCGTTTTTTATTATGCAGTCCAATATATTCTTAAGAACACATACAAATGGATCTAACTATAAAAAGATAACATTGCAAAACATTAATAGCATAGCGATTCTGAAACAATGTTGGATTATAAGAAAATTAATGGAAAATCTCTACCAATAAAGACTGGGCCCTCTCTGAAAGTCCTTTGGCTTTTATTTTACTGCTCTCTGTGAGACCATGCTCACTCTTCATTGTCCATACATTCATTCACCTGATACAGTGATGCAGGGTATTGTTCATACCTGGAATAAAAGAACAGAAATGCTCTCTGCAAAAAGGAGAGTGTACAATGAGCCAGTTCTCTCATCATATAGCATAGTGTGCAACTAGAAACATTTCCTCATTGACTTAAAATTGAACAACAGTGTCAGTGTGAGCAGTGACAGTTGTGTGCTTTAGGATAGGGGAGAAACTGAAAGTGTTTCAACTTAAAACAATTATGCAATGCTAACTGAAGAATAGCAATGTATATTTCTTTCCTTGAACAACCTATGTCTTCATAATACTGTACCCATATTCTCTGTTTTCACATTCATGCTTCACTGGTCAACATAATAACAGGTTGGGCTGGTTCCTGACACATTTTTTCTATCTCACCTCTTCACTTTCCATTCTTAAACATTTCTTCTTCTCCTTTTTTTTTTAGAGAGATTTTACTAATTTATTTTTAGAAGGGGAAGGAAGGAAGAAAGAGCAGGAGAGAAACATCAGTGTGTGGTTGTCTCTCACACACCCGCTATCCAGGACCTGGCCTGCAACCCACGCATGTGCCTGAATGGGAATAAACCAGTGGCCCTTTGGTTCGCAGGCCAGCACTCAATTCATTGAACCACACCAGCTAGGGCAAAACATTGTATCTTATTAATATATAATTATTATTTTCTTTGTTTTCAACTGCTTATTTCAACTATATGTAAAAGTAAAATTCACTTACAGTAAATACTTGCATTTATTTAAATATCTATTTGGGAGACTTCTGGTCAACATCGGGGAGCAGGCAAACTCTCTGCTTGCCTCTTGCCATGACCACATCAAAATTACAACTAAATTATAGAACAACAATAATTAAGAATCACCTGAAGACTACTACGTGGACAGAATTCTTATAACTAAGGATATAAAGAAGAAGCCCTGTTGAAACAGGTAGGAGGGCTGAAGGCTGGGAATAGGCTGGTTCCACACCCACTGTGGTGGTTAAAAATCAGGAAAGATATCTCACCTGTGAAGGTCCCCCCTGAGGTTGGAGTTGTCCCAGACCCACAGTGGGCTTCCCAACGCAGAGCACCGGTGCCAGGAAGAGGAGTGCCGGTAACATCTGGCTATGAAACCACCAAGGATAGCACATGAGAAAGACAAAGGCTGCTAGAAACTGAGGCACTTCTGTTAAAGGAACTGTGCACTGCTTCACTCACACAGAATCACTTGCTCTAAGCTCCAGCACAGGAACAGCAGCTCAAAATTCACCAGGGACATACAGGGAGGAACTAAATTGATTAACTTCAGGTTGATACATGGAAAGGCAGGGGCTAGAACAACTCTCTAGGGACATAAGCATTGTCAGGCACTATTGTATTTTTGTTGAACTTTCCTCCTACCCAGCTGACTAAGTGCAGGGGAGTGGAGGGAGGAACCAAATTTGAACTATTAACCTGGTATAACTGTTTGCCCTTCCCTAGTGATTCTCTGAGACTCCCGCCCTGTACAACTCACTTTCCTGGCCTGAGCCTCTTCCAGTGACTCTTTCATACAAGCAGCCTTACTTGGATCACATTGCAATCCTTCCCAAAACTCTCAAAGGTCCAAAAACCCTAAATAAGCAGTTGCCAGCCTTGGCATGCTTTATTGCTCTTGCTAAGTGACCCCAAGCCCAGCAGAAGGGTCAACTGTTCTTAACTTGCTTTGTAACTCCCAACAGGTGACCCCAAGCCTGGCATAAGTGGTTGTTGTCTGCAGCCCACATTGTTGTGCCCACTGAAAGGTCCCAACCCATCAAAAGTAACAGCTGGCATTAGTTCAAAGCATAGGCTTTTTCCCAGTGCCTCCAATGTAAGCACAAGTAGCAACCAACTAAAATTACTACCAAGTGGCCCCAAGCTTGGCACAAGCAGCAACTGACTTTGGCATGCATAAGAGCCCTTCTAGGAGCATCCATACCTAACATAAATGGGTAACTACTTCAGATTGCACCAGAGAACCACCTAACCAGCTCCTCAGTTGGCACACAGGAAGGGTTTGCTTGCAGCAAAGCCCTGGTAAAGTAACTAATGCTCCATGGGGTCAGCCCCAACACACAGCTCATGTGTTACAGTCCTGACCAGCCTTCAAAGACAGCCTGAGGGTCAGTTCTACCCACTGACATGCCAACAGCAATCAAGGATCAACTACATTTTTTTTGAATTCTTGTTTCTTCATTCTGTTCTGCTTGAATTTTTATTTCTTCCTTTAGCTCCAAATTGTTTATTTAAGTCCCTGTTTCATTCCCTTCACTGCTGGTTCCCTGTATATTTTTCTTCATTTCACTTTGCATAGACTGCAAGTCTTCCTCTGTTTTGCTACTATACTCAATCATTTCTATGAGTGTTGTGATTACCAGTATTTTGAACTCTGTATCTGATAGGTTGGCTATGTCCTCCTTGCTTAGTTATTTTTCTGGAGTTTTGATCTGTTCTTTCATTTGGGCCATATTTCTTTTTCTCGGTGTACCTGTTACATTGTAAGAGGCAGAGCCTTAGGTATTTGCTAGGGTGGGGCAACCCACTTTGCTGTGTTGTGGCACTGTATGGGGGGGAGGGGTCAGAGAGGGAACGATGCCACTTGCTCAGCTCTTGTCCTGCTTTCAGTCACTTGCCCCACGACCCACAAGTAAATTGGGCCCTTCTGGTGCTGATTCCTGGGTGGGTGAGCTTATGTATGTTCTAGGACCCTGTGGGTCTCTCCAATAGGCTCTCCTATGAAGCTGGGAGTTTCTCCTACCACTGCAACCCCCACAAGATTTTTACAGTCAGAGATTTTGATGCTTCAGTTTCCTGCACCAGAACCCTGGGTTGCATGGTCTGTCTCACTTCCCAGTTGTTCCTCCCAGTTTAGCCACACTTGAATGTGGTCCTACCCAGTTCACCAGATGCCACCTTATCTCATCTTCTCTCCACCCCAGCTGCCCATCTCTGCCCTTCCTAGCAGTCTGGATGAATGCTTTTCCTTAACTCCTTGGTTTTTGGAGTTCCACACAGTTCGATTTTCTGACAGTTCTGGTAATTTTTTTGTTTTTAAATTTATTGTTGTCCTTCTTTTGGTTGTGTGAGGAAGCAAAGTGTATCTACCTATGTTTCCATCTTGGCCGGACATGAACTAAGTTGGGGGAATGCTGGTGGGAGGGGGTGTGCAGGGCAGAGGTGGGTAAAAGGGAGAAAAAATGGGACAACTATAATAGTATAATCAATAAAATATATTTAAAAAAAGAAAAGATCAACTACAGCATGAGGGCACACACAACCCACACATGGAACACTCCTCAGGTAACCAAGGAGCCACTGGGCCCCATCCATATAAAGCCACTTTGTCAAGCTTGGGATACATAGCAGATCTATCTAATACCTAGAATGAAACATAGGGAGACAGCAAAAATGAGGAGACAAAGAAACATGTCCCAAAAGAAAGAATAAGACAAAACTTTAGAAATCTACTGGATACCAACTTCAAAACACTGGTTATAAGAATGCTCTATAAACTTAGGGAGAAAATAGGTAAAGTCAGAGAGAACTTATTCAAATACATAGAAACCATTAAAAAGGAGATAAAACATTAAAAAGTCATAAATGAAGAATACAATAACTAAAATGAAGAATGCACTAGATGGAATCAACAGTTGATAGATGAAGCAGAGGATTGAATAAGTGATCTGGAAGACAAGGTAGTAGAAAACACACAATCAGAAGAGAAAAAAGGAAATTAAAATATGAGGATAGTTTAAGGGGACCTCTGGTGCCATATCAAGCATGCCAACATTTTATCACAGGGGTTCCAAAAGGAGAGAGAGAAATCAAGAGATGAAGAGACTGAAAATCTAGTTGAAGAAATAATGACAGAAAACATCACTAACCTGGTGAAGGAAATAGACTTGCAAGTCTGGGAATTGAAGACAGTGCCAAACAAGATGAACCCAAAGAGACCCACACAAAGACACATCATAATTAAAATGCCAAAGGTTAAAGACAAAAAGAGAATCTTAAACGCAGCAAGAGAAAAACAGTTATGTACAAGGGGGCACCCATAAGCCTATGAACTGATTTCTCAACAGAAACCACTGGCCAGAAGTATTAAAAGTGCACATGGAACATTTCCCAGGATGACCCCGTATTAGGCAATAAAACAAGTTTCAAAAAAATTAAGATTAAAATGCTATCAAGCATGTTCTCTGAGCACAATGAAATCAATTAAAGGAAGAAAACTGAGAAACACACAAACATGTGGAGACTAAATAACATGCTACTAAACACTGAGTGGGTAAGAATGAGATCAAGGAAGAAATCAAAATGTACCTTGAGACAAGTGAATTTGAGAACACGCTGACCCCAAGTCTGTGGGACACAGCCAAAGCAGCCCTAACAGGGAAGTTTATAGCTATAAAAGCCTACCTCAAGAAACAAGAAAGTTTTCAAATAGGCAGTCTAATATTACACTTAAAGAAACTAGAAAAAGAAAAAACAAAGCACAAAGTGAGTAGAAAGAACAAAGTAATAAAGATCACAGAGGAAATAAATTTAATAGAGTCTAAAAACAGAACAGATCAATGAAACAGAAAACTGGGTCTTTGAAAAGATCAACAAAACTGATAAAGATCTCTCTAGCCCTCTGCTCTATTAGGTTGAAGAAAATTACTTTAATTATTTCTTAGAAACAATTCAAATCATACCAAACTTTATTTTATAGGAAATATAAAGTCACTCAAGCTTATAGACTGATACTATAGTTGAAAAATAATATTTTAGGCACAACATAGACTAGAAACTGAATAGAGTTTTGTTTAACATAATATCTTTGAAAGTAGTGAGTGTTCTAACTAATAAGGTTACAAAAAATAGATAATAGATATTAAGAGATAATGATATTGGGAGATATTGGGCTGATAGTAGCCAGGCTTAGTAACTAAAATACTGATAGTAATTATTAACTTTCATTTCTACTTCCTGGGACAATGGTAGCATCACTAAACTGATTGATAAAATTGATGGAAGAGTATAATTAAAGATAACTCAACATAAGCAAAACTTTACTCATGTTCTTCTCCAGTTCTATATTTTTTCCCCTTAATTTGGAGATGGCAATTCAGAAACAAGGTTGCTAGATTTAGCAAATAAATTTGAATTTCATATAAAAACAAATAACTTATTAGTATGCATATGTTCTAAATATTTTATGGGTGAAACGTACACTAAAGCAATATTCATTAATTATTTAAAATACAAGTTTAACTGGATGTCCTGTATTTTATCTGACAATCCTATCTAGAAGTCAAGATTTTATCATTGAATCTTCTACTTACTCGTACTGACCTTTCCACAGGTATCCATGACCAAGTCCTGATGGTTTTACCCCCTAAATATCTTTGAGTCATCCACCAAATTCCCCCTTTGGTACCACCATGCAGCAGACTAAAACATTATGATCCCTCAACTAGACCACCTCAGTAGTTTTTTTACTGTTCTCCTCTACCTCTCTGGTCTCCCTCAAGTCTTTTCTCCAATATATACCTAGTGTTATAGTTTCAAAATGACTATGTCATACCACAGCACCCCTACCAACAGTGCTTCAAAATTTGCTCTTATAGTAAAAATAAAAATTCCATCACAGCTTACAAAGGCCAATAAGATCTGACCTCTCCTATCTTTATCTCACATGTATTCCAACTACACTTTCAGATATAATTAAACCAGGTCATTCCCACTAAACGCCTTTATACCTTCTTTCCCCAATATCTGGAATACTCATGTCTCTCTCCACTTGGTTAATGTCTATTATCAGCCTATACATGTCTGTTTAAAACAATTTTAACAGCAGTTTTCCTTAGGTCAGATCTTACTACATGCTCTTACAGCATTTCTACTCATAATCTTCATCGTAGATTTAATTTTACTTTAATTTCATTGATTATATGAATTTTTATTTTTCTGTGAGAACTGAGATACCATGATGTCAATAACAATGTTGGTTTTTCCTTTTTGGTATCTCCAAAATTAAGTCTAGCATGGGACATAGTCACCACTGAGTAAATATTGGTTCACTCAAAATATCCAGTAGACACTTGGAAAAAGAAATTGGCATTAGCAAGGTAGATAGGTAGAGATCCAAAATTATTTATTCCATAAGAGTTTGTGGGGTTTTGCCCTGGCTAACGTGGCTCTGTTTGTTGGAGCATCATCCCATAAACCAAATGGTGGTGGGTTTAATTCTGGGTCAGAGCACATACACACAGGTTATGGGTTCAATCACCAGTTGGGGCAATGGAGTTTTCCTCTTCCTATAAAGTATAAAACCAAAGCATAAGTATGTAATTTATTTATTTCAAGACTATTAATTTCCAGTTCATCTTTGCTTACTTTAGAAAAGTCACAATGGAACCCTGGCTGATATGATTCTACTGGTTGGAGGGAACTGTATAGGAGGCAACCAATCAATGTTTCTCACATCAATCTCTCTCTCTGTCTCCCTCCCCTATCCCTCTCTCATTTCTCTTTCTTTCTCTCCCTTTCTCTCTCTCTAAAGGCAATTTTAAAAGTTCTTGTATGAGGATAAAAAAATTAAATAAGACTGTGGGATTTGATTAGTAAAAAGAGAAGTAAAATAGTGAATTTTAACCATGAAGATTACTTATTTTAGGAATCAGGTAGTTGGCTAATGGCTCTGAAAGCAAAACAGAAAATGAAATAATCAGAGTAAGAAAATAAAAGCTTCTCCTAGGGGTTGATTATTTTCAAATACTGAAAAGAGAAAAATGAGAAAAAAGAAGAACTGGTTCTTAACGTATCAATTACATTATCTTGAAAAAATACTTTTTAAAATGGTGTAATAAAAAGCCACTTGCAAAATAGTAAAGAGTAGAAGATGTGGGTAAGTTCCTATATCAAAGGACATATCCCTGAAACTGATTTCACTTAGAATATAAAAAGAAAAAAATAGATGCTCTATGTATAACCTGTACTCATTGTTCTCTGTAACAATGTTAGGTCTTTAAATAGGAAAATTATTTGTAATTATGAGAA
The DNA here is from genome assembly GCA_039655065.1 of Glossophaga mutica. Classification (NCBI taxonomy): domain Eukaryota; kingdom Metazoa; phylum Chordata; class Mammalia; order Chiroptera; family Phyllostomidae; genus Glossophaga; species Glossophaga mutica. Next base: position 59,610,816 of record CM077305.1, on the reverse strand, counting down.
TATACAAATACAGGGACAAATGTAACAGTTATTTAGTATACTCTGTGTGGCCAGATCAATACATAGACATTTTCCTGTAGAAAAGTAAAATATGTCATCTCTCAGCATTAACAAAAGTCAAAAGTCCACTCACCTTCCACCCAACAAACCCATTTTTTTTTCATTGTAAAATGCTCTTCAACTGGTACATGATTATAGCAAAGGGTATTGGACAAAATAAAACTTTCATTTAAATGGGTACAAAATTCTTATAAAATAATAAAGATTAGAATGAATATTTTTAATCATTTAAAAAACATAATAAATTTGTCAAAAATGTGCAGAATCCTCCTTGTGTACTTGAACTGGTATTTTTTAAAGGTTCATCTTATTCTCATTTAAGAGAAAGGAGAAGAGAGACAGAGAGACAGACAGAGAGAGAAACATCGATGTGAGAGAGAAACATCGATGTGAGAGAGAAACATCAATGGGTGTTTCTCCTGCACCCTCTCAACTGGGGATTGAATTCACAATCTAGGTATGTGCCTCAGCCGGGAAGTGAAATGGCAAACTTTCCATTACAGGATGACTCTCCCACCAACTGAGCCACACTGGCCAGGGCCATGGTCCTAGTAGTGAGTTAAATATAGGCACCACTTCATTGCAATTTTTGAAGAACTGTGCTGCTTACCAGTTTTACAAATTTTCTCATGAACCATTATTTTCCTATTGGTATTTCACTTAATGCAACACATTCTAAGTAAAATAGATTACAATTGAAGAAATGAAACAAAAATCATGAGTGATCATGTATCAGATATAGCAGTGTTGGAAAATCTTTCTGATCCCACTTCTTTCTGTAATTTTTATTTTGTTATTAGCATAGAGAGAGCGAACAGATTTATTAAGTGGTAGTACACTCCATAGGACATGGGAGGAGACCAACTCTGGGCAGAGATTGACCTCAGGGGCTGGAGTGATTCTGATTCTATGGGCAGATATTTCCCAGCTAGTTTTGGAGGGGTTTTATTGCGCATGTACAAGTAGTTGTATTACTTTAAAGCTACTGTGCATGTGGTCTCCCATGATTTTCCTTGATTGGCCACTGGGGAAGGGGGCCCCACAATGTTAATTGATATAGTTTCTGTGAGACAAAAAGGCAGATCTGTTGTACCTTGATAATTTTCAGCTTCTGTTTAATGCTGCCAGTGGAAGGTTAAGTGAGAGGGCATTATAGAAGACTGCCCTGATTCTCTTCCAGAAGACCTACCCCTCACTAAAGTCAAATGGCCTTAAATACTGAAAATAGAAAGGCTGTGGACACTCTAGAAAAAAATGCTCATCTTGGAAGAGTTGCAAACCTCCCTCAAATTGAATCAGAAATGAGAATTCAACACCATGCATTTTTATCCCCTTATATATTGTTATGCAAATGAAGAATTATTACAGAGAAAGCATCTTTACTTTTACTGCTATTACCATATGCCTTCAGTGAGTAAATACATCTTTCATTACATACTGTATATTGGTGTTTTAAGATGTGCTTTTTAAAAAACTGTAATGTGCCTTGAAAGTACATAATCACCATGTTAAAGAACTTTATTTTTCCAAGAAATGGTGCATTTTGTAAACTGTTATCTATTGTAATCATTTTACATTTAACATGAATTGAACATACATTCTCCTTCAGATGAACTTTCTGGTGACAAACTTCGAAATTGACATATTAAAGCTGATTTAGGGTTGTCAAAATATGGTATAGCTATCTGCACAAAATATGCATAAAATTGTATATATGGTGGACTGCTGGTTTACATGGCAGCTATGTTAGTATACCCACTCCAAATGAAATTAATAGGGTCACAATCTATCTTCTATGGCAGGTGTAAATGACTTCAACACATCAATAACCAGTTTACAATGATGTCCCTTCAGTACATAAGGTTTAACATTGATTTTGTGCTTTGTGCAAAATAGCACACATATAATTCCCTTATCTTGTTGTAGAATAAATTTTAAAATAAAGCAAACATTTACAAACATGAGAAGAATCTATTAAATATAGCAGAGCTAGTTAATGATCAAATTATCTGCTAATTACTCCACATGACAATAGGAATTCCAAGTTTATAACTTTCATCTGACAAAGATTAGCATTGAAAGTGAACATTCAAGAAGACTCTGATATGTAAATGAACCCATGTAAAAAAATCTTCCTGAAATAGCTGCTATTATAATGTGGACAGTTCAATGATTTGGAAGGTATTCTATGATGAATATTAAATTAACTGAAAAACTCCTCATGGCTGAACTAGTCTTTAGTAAAGGCTACTGATTTCATGATCCCCATCAACATCACCATTATTATTCATAATAACACCTTAAATTTGTATAGTGCTTTACAATCTGAAAAGTACTTTTACATGTAAAGTAATCCCTCTCCAATTTAAGTTCCCATTATGTGAATTTAAAATGTATGCAAATTTATTTCTACATATATTTTTTGCAACTGATAGAATAGCTGTTTCACTCACTTCTATTGAACATAATTTTGAAAAAGGAAACTGGGTGCCACAGACCTATAAAAGAAGGTAAAGTGGGTTATCTAGAAAGAGAGATTCCTACAGTAGAATATTTGAAAAGATGAAGAAAGAAAATGCAAGGAGATTCAGATAAGAAAACTCCATCGGATAAGAAGAGGAGTGAATGGAAGTAAAAGGGTTGATGACAAGGTGCTCTGGCAGGAAGTGATTTTGAACGAGATTGCAAAGAACAGTTAACCTAATCTATAAGAGAGGCAGTTTGTGAAATGCCTACTCAGTGATATTTAGGAGGTCTTATAAAGTCATACAAATAGTTTCAGTTCTTACCCATCCAGGTTACTCTGTCTGATAGCCCACTTTTAGATATGGGAGGTGAAAACCAACAAATGGGAGTAATAAAAACACAAATATATAACATATTTGTTGGATGGCCAGATAGAATAAAGATAGAAAAGCAACTCAGTGTGTTTATTATGTGACAAAGGAAAAACTAATAGATAAGCATCTCCTTTAAAGTGCACAGAAGAACCTGAATAGTTCTTATGAAGTACAAGGTGATAAGTGAAAATGGCATGGTAGCTATTATTACCACATTAAAACATGTAAGTTTTCATTGCTATATTTATATTATTACCTAATGTTCCACCTTTATTTTGCTCTTTAAAAACATAAGTCATAAGACTCCGAACCTCAGTCCACATATTATTATTTTTCATTTCAATTGTCAATTTAAAAGTATGATATGATTTTGTTAACAAGATTCACAAACATCTTTCAATAGTAATTTTAGTTTCTCATGATTTTCTAAAGGGTTTTCAAAATAGAAATGGAAAGATACTATAAAAAAGAGAGATATCTAGCAAGCTTACATTCAGATGTAATCTCTAGTAGGAATTATCACATTTTGAACAATAGTGCTGTGGTAAAGTCATATACATATGTATATGGCCCCAGATGAATATATTTCTAGATACTCACACCACTTTGTGGTCTCTCTTCAACTTGTGGCTGGTTTTAGTCACATAACTTGCCTTGGCCAATGGGACATTAGTAAGCATGAAATAAGCAGGGATTGTTAAAACACAGTTTGGAGGTTTGCTCCTTTGAACATGTTTTCCTGGAAGCCAGAAACCACCATTTTTTGAGGCAGGCCAAGCTGAATACATGGAGTAGGTACATAGAAGATAATCTAGAAATAGTCAACATTCATAACAAGCCACACTTACTGCCTCCTTCAAGTTATCCCATTATGCCTCAGATTACGTGTGATCCCTGATGGAGAACTTAATTCTGAGCAAGTATGAGTGTGTAAGCAATGAGGTTGTTTTTTTTGTTTGTTTGTTTGTTTTTTTCCTGAATCATATGGTAGCTTTATTTTTAATTTTTTTAAATTTTATTTTAATTGTTTTTGTACAGTTTTCCATCTCTTACTCCCATCCCAGCCCTCCTCCCCAATCCTCCCCACCTCCCTCCCATTTCCACCCCCCCAGCTTTTCTCCTGAAATCTACCCCCCCCCCCTCTAGTGACTGTCAGCCTGTTCTCAGTTTCAATGTCTTTGGTTATATTATGCTTGTTTGTTTGTTTTGTTGTTTAGGTTCCTGTTAAAGGTGAGATCATATGGTATTTGTCTTTTACCACCTGGCTTATTTCGCTTAGTATAATGCTTTCTAGTTCCATCCATGCTGTTGCAAAACGGTAGGAGCTCCTTCTTTCTTTCTGCTACATAGAATTCCATTGTGTAAATGTACCATACTTTTTTGATCCATTCATTTATTGATGGGCACCTAGGTTCCTTCCAACACTTGTCTATTGTAATTTGTGCTTCTTTGAACATTGGGGTGCATAGGTTCTTTTGGACTGGTGTTTCAGGGTTTTTAGGATATAATCCAAGCGGTAGAATTGCTGGGTCAAAAGGTAGATCCATTTTTAGTTTTCTTAGAAAATTCCATACTGTTTTCCATAGTGGTTGTACCAGTCTTCACTCTCACTAGCAGTGCACTAGGGTCCCCTTTTCTCCACAACTTCTCCAACATTTGTCATTTGTTGCTTTGTTTATGACCATTCTGACTGGTGTCAAATGGTATCTCATTATAGTTTTAATTTGCATCTCTCTGATAGCTAGTGATACTGAGCATCTTTTCATGTGTCTCTGGATCCTCTGTGTGTCCTTCTTGGAGAAGTATCTGTTCAAGTTCTTTGCCCATTTTTTAATTGGGTTGTTTGTCTTCTTAGAGTGGAGTCGTGTAAGTTCTTTGTATATTTTGGAGATTAAACCCTTGTCTGAAGTATCATTGACAAATATGTTTTCCCATACGTTTGGTTCTCTTTTTATTTTAATACTGACTTCTTTAGCCGTGCAGAAGCTTTTTATTTTGATGAGATCGCATTTACTTATTCTTTCCTTTATGTCCCTTGCTTTTTTTATCAATAAAAATGTTGCTGCATGAAATATCTGAGATTTTCCTGCCTATGTGCTCCTCTAGGACTTTAATGATGTCATGGTTTATATTTAAATCTTTTATCCACCTTGTGTGGCAGACCCTTCTGCATGGCATAGGCCCAGCTCCCACTCGGAGATACACAGGACCCACGCCCACAGATAGGTTCTCCCGTGGAAAATCAGGCTTGCAGTGTGCCCAGGCCACTTTGAATCTTTTTGCCAAAAAACCCCTTTACCCTGACTTGCAGCAAACATCTACTGCAAAATAACTTCCTAAAATCCATGCTAAACCTTCCAAGGACCAGAGTAACCTGCTCAACCACTTTTGCCTTTTCATTTGCTAATATTCTTCTTCTGTGATGTGATTAGGGGCATTGGCTCCATTGTTGTAACTGGGGGCAGAGTGAGTGAGGATCATCTTGTAATGTGAGGAGATACAGATAAAGGCCCTTCCTGGCGGAGGTCACGGAGGTCACGGCTTTTGCTTCCCTTGAGAGAAAAGTCATGCTGTCATCCTTTTTCCTCCACCAGACTCGGTAGTCCGTGTGTATGTTTTTATTTCATCCGTAATGACTCGGACACTGCTAGCCGGTGTCCGCATCAACCTTGAATTCATTTTCGTGTACGGTGTAAACTGGTGCTCGAGTTTCATTTTTTGCATGTAGCTGTCCAGTTCTCCTAAAACCACTTGTTGAAGAGGCTATTTTTACTCCATTTTATGTCGCTGTCCCCTTTGTCGAATATTAATTGACTGTAGAGACTTGGGTTTATTTCTGGGCTCTCTGTTCTGTTCCACTGGTCCCTGTGCCTGTTTTTATGCCAGTACCAGGCTGTTTTGATTACAGTGGCCTTGTAATACAGTTTGGTATCAGGTATTGTGATTCCTCCTACTTTGCTCTTCTTTCTCAAAATTGCAGCAGCTATTCAGTGTCGTTTATGGTTCCATAAAGCACTGAGTTTCAAAGAGCTTTGTCAGGAAGCCACAGAGACTTTTAACAATGTTTGTTGAGTTTTGAAATGTAATCATAAAACAAAATATTGATAGTTGTAGAGGCTACATATTAATAAAAAATGTAAGATGGCCTCCAATTACACAACACAACTCTTTAATTTGCATTTATGGTTCTATTTTTACCAAATTATAGATTCAGTTTAGTTTAAGAATAATATAAATGTCTTGGTTACTCCAAATGGCATAAATTCTACATATTACTTTAATTTTTTAATTTACAGTAATAATGAATGTTAATAATTTTAAAGCTGGACTACTCTAATTCTTGTCAAGAACATAATTTCCTCCAAGAAAACAAGAAATTTAAATATATTAAATTTTAGTGTGAAGAACATTTGAAATAATTAATTACATTTCAAACAATCCTATTAAAGTTTTAGACATAAAAAAATTTATGAAAAACAAATGAATTTAACTTTATACACAGTTACTAAACTGAGTTTTTGCTAACTTAGGTCATTAAAAAAACACTAACATCATATATAATTCAAGTACAAATATTCCTGGATAATTATCAAGTAAAAAAAACTGCATTTGATCAAATTTCTACTACTGCATTAATTGTGAAATTAATGCTAAATTCTTCTACAAGTGGAAGAAATTTTATCTTAAATCATTCTAATATAGCTAATATATTTTGAAATGCATATAAAGAAGAAAAATAAGTCATAGATTATTTTTATTATCTACAGATAAGATTTATGGCTGCTTTTATAATATCCTGAATCTATAAGAATTTAATTGTGGATAGAATAAACAGTGCATTTTCAAATACCACCCCTGTAATCTCGCCCAGAAGTTGGGAATTTGTCATCCTTATTTCTCACTCATTTACATTTGTTTCATGTTATTTGTAATGCTTTTGGGAAAGCTGTGACTTTTGACAGTTGAAAATGAACCAAGAGAGAGAGGGAAGAGAATGCTGAATTTAGAAATATGAAGTTAATCCAACATAAACAAAGTAGCATTCGAATTCACATAATTTAACAGTAAAATTTTGCACATTGGAGGTGCCACCCTATCAATGAACATCTATATTCATTGAGACATGACTCATAGCAGGTAAAAGGGGTGAATCATTAGTAATCTTATCATTTTAAATTAAAATCAATTCACAAATGCAAGATTATTTTCTTAAGATGCTAAATAAGTTGCTCCTTCACAGTATAAGTGAGAATTGGAAACACTTAACAGTTATCTTTACTGGAACTGAGATTCAGTGACATAAGCCCAAATCATTGATACTCTACAGGCATCACAACAATATGAGGGCAATACAGTAATTGACAATATGTCAATTCAATGTCTTTGATTTCCTTCAACATTATCCACCACACTGGCAGAATCGATGATGACTGATCCACAATCATTAAAACTGAAGAACTGGTAAGGTGAACTCAGTCAAACCAGTTTCTATAATTTGAACCAGCTTTTACTTAAATGACTGTTCTTGTTTAATTTGGTTCAATGTTTTCATGTGATGATACCATATATGTATACATATATGATTAATACATGTATACATATATACACATATATGGATTAATGTTCACTTTAAGTTCTAAATTGTCAAATGAACCTGTTCAACTGCATATAATTTTTCTATTATTTTTTACTTGACCTTGATATTTTTCAGGAATACCACAGCACATAGCCATTTAAAGAATAAAAACTCATCAAAAATGTTTAACATCTTCCTTGCTCATGAAATTTGAGAACACAAATTAGTATATATAAGCTTCTTATATAATGATCTCAATATTGTTAAGGTTTTATTCTGAATCAGAACCCATACTAACATAAAGGTCAATTTTGTTATTTTCTTACATAATCCTTATATAAAATGCAATGCATCTATAATTATAAATATGAATGTAAACATATTTATATTTACATACAGATGTACAGAGCAATTTAGATTTGGGTGTTTGTAAATTAATCCTTGGGAATACTAAGAATCTCTATGGTTTATGCACTAAGGACAATGATAAAGTGTTAAAAAAGAAGAGGAGGAGATAGAGAGGGAGGGGAGGGGAAGGAGAGGGGTAGGGAAAGGAGAAGAAGAAAGAAAGAGGAGGGGTAAAAAAGGCATAGTCCAGTAGAAAACCAGCAGGACTAGAAGCTATATGAGGATTCAACACTGGGGGAGGGGGTTCAGCAAATAAAAGCATGGAGATATTATTAAGGTAGTGAAACATTGCTTCTGGAATAAGAGGAGAAACAGCCATAAAAAGGTAAAGAAAATTCATACAAGAATTTATTGCATTCTCTGCATGAGAAATTTAAAATCCAAATACAGTATCTCTGGACTTGTTGATTAATGCAGTAAATGAATAGGAAATGCCTTTTGTTTTTTTTTCTACAGACAGAAAGATGACTCATATACAGGGGTAGGCAAAAGTAGGTTTACAGTTATAATACAAATAAATTATACAATAATTAATAAATAATATATAAGAGTAAACTCTGCATTTTGTATACTCATAACTATAGCCCTACTTTTGCCCACACCAGTACATATGAACAAACACACCCATACACCTGCAATTATTGTAGAATGATATCTTTAAAATATTGTACATTCAGATACAGAATTCTTTTGATTTGAATTTACTACATAATATATACTTTATATAGATGTATTTATGGTAGATGACTTAATATAGAAATATATATTATTTTATTTAGTAGAATATATTATAATTTTATTTAGTAGAATATTTCATTTATTTATGAATTGCTTATGTCAACTGTAGCATAATCATTGTATAACATAATGCTTGTTAAAGGAAAACCTGCACCAGGCAAGAAAGCCTTTATTCAAGACTATTGCAGTAGGAGAAAGGCCAGAACTCAGTTTGAGCTCATTTCCACTGAAACAAAGAGATGAAGAGTTTTTAAAACTTAATATGAAGTCGGACCATAGACCACTTGTGTTTTCTAATGGCCTTACCCAAAGGAAAAGTAAACTTTCTCATATCTTCATGACAGGAGAGAGTTTTACAACTTGGAGCAAAGTATCCCACAGAACTTAGGGAAACAGAGGTGCTATATCTTCCATAGAGACTGGAAAATAAAGGTGCCATTGTCCTTGATCAGATATATCAAAAGCATGGTTTCCCAGTCCTTGAGAAAGACATTACTGCATGGTAAAACTGGCAAGAAGTTTTTTAAAAGATTTACATCTCACAGGGTGAGAGAAAGAATTTATAATTACAAGTTTCCTGAAGTAAATATTCTAAGGAAGCGGGGGTCAGAGTCCTACTGTCAGGAAGAAGCCTATATAAAGTTTAGTTAAGCTGGGGGGACTGTTAAGATCATCCCATTTTCCTACAAAAGTGTTTTATTTTTTAATAAAAATTTGATATGCATATCTCTTACCTTCCACTATTCTTCGACATTGGTCCTTGCATTACTTCTTAATATTTTAATATGTAAAGGAGGTTTGAAATTATAAGTGAAAACATAATCTCTTCTCTAATGTGTATATAATATCTGAATCTATTCATATCTTTCATAAATCTACTATTCTGAGAGAATTTAATGGTATGATCACTTTCCACTCAAGTTGTACTTAGAAAAACAAAAAATAAGTTAATCAATAAACTGTGGTTCCTAAACACACTTGGAAGAAGTGGAAGAAGTGTAATTTTTTATTGTGGTATCTGCTTATCAAAAGTCCAACCAATGTATTTTGAGAAATAATTTAATTTTGAGTATATTATTATTAAATAAGCTTTTAGTAAAGCCTTTTTATAACATAATGTTAAAAACAGAAAAAGATTTTTTTTCATCTCTTTTGATTTAAAACTTTGTGTTTAGGTGTAATATAATTTTAACATTAAAAGACAAAAAAGGTATCTCATAAAAAATTGTTAACGCTTTCAAAATCAAGCCTGCATTAAAAGTAAGTTGAAACCTTGTGATTATAAACATTATTGTCAACTACAAAATGCATTATACTATATGTTAACCAAATTCAAGTTCTTAGTAGGCTCTGTTCTTTTTCTGGCTATTTATATTTAAGAACAGAAGATAGAGGCTAAAGAACATCTGGGATATCAGAGTAGTGGAATGAGGTCAGGAGTTTTTCAAGCTCCATGGGGCTCTCTGCTGTCAACCACTCCAAATACTTTTCCAGAGCATTTCTTTCTAGGCTGCCTTTGAAAATCACCACATATTATGAGACATGTTACTAAGATTGTATTGTGCATATAAAAGTTTGCAGAGATGAGGGGGAAAGATTCAGAAATAGAATTCTAAAATATTGTCTAGCACATAGTATGCCTTCAACAGTAACTTGTTAAATGGATGAATAACCTCACTTGACAAATATTGAGAAAATTAACATAAGCAAAAGAAGCCAATCTTATCTATATTTAATTCAATAAATATATTTGAACATCTATCAAGTTCCTGTCATTCTTATACATAATATAACATCTTTCGATTTATCATAAAGGTTAACTTGAGGAGATGAAGTTAGCCTTCAGATTATTTAAGAAAGCTAGAGTGTACCCTCCCCACCATGTATAACTGGATAAATTGAGAACAATCCATTTTCTTTGGGAGAGAAAGTTGAAAGTCAGATTCTATTTGAAGTTGCTGGTACCATCTATTCTAAATGGCTCAAAGTTCTGAGTTTATATGGCAGCTTACATATATTTAATTAATTTTTGAGAGAGAGAGGAGAGAGAAATAAAGAGAAATGTGAGAGAAAAACGTCAATTGGTTGTCTCCTGTTCACACCCTGACTGGGGATTGAACCTACGACCTAGGGGTGTGCCCTGACCAAGCATCAAACTGCAACCTTTCAGTGCACAGGACCAGCTGAGCCACCTGGCCAAGGCTATGGAAGCCTTTAAAAAAAAAAAAAAAAAAAAAAAAAAACTGGCTTAGAATTAGTAAAATATCTCATAGTGAAATCATGTCAAGTTGTTATTTTCAAGAAGCAGGGCCAAAGTCACATGAATAGAAGGGTTATGCCTTCTTCATGACACCAGACTGTGTTGACTACAGTGGTAAAGATTCTTGCTTTTATGAAATTTTTGCAGAAACTTACCAGGTCTGCTGTTAGACTATTTACTCTACATACCTTACCCCTGATAAAATAAGAATTCATTGAAAAAGAGGACAAAAGGTTACAAATGAAGGCTATATAGATATTGCAGACAGGCAATATTTCTGATGCAAGGAGGCATTGGCAAAACCAAAAATTAGAGTTAGAGAGGGTCCTAGAGGAGAATGATGTGTTATGTGCATATGTAGAGCCAGCGTAGGGGAACACGAAGGTTTGAGAAGCTCTGATGAAGATATATGGGGAGACACTGCATATGGTGGAATGCCTAGTGCTAGGACCCCTCTCTCCCTTTTGAATTAAGAGAATGAATCCAATGATGAGACAGATCTAGGTCTCTTTTTTTTTTTTTTTTTTTTTTTTTTGTCACTCCACTATATATACTCTATCAAGGTCAATCTGAGTTTGGTTTCAAGAAAAAGATTTTCCCTTATTGTTCCTACATTCCAGGTTTTTTTCCCCCTATTGTCATACAGGAACATAATCCGTAGTCTCTGCTAGCTATTGATGTGATTTAGACAAGGGATAAAAAATGACTGATTTATAGCCGGCCTTCCTGATAGTTACTTATATTCCCAGAAGAGCTTGTTAACACAAAAGGATTGAGTTGCCAATTGGAGGTAACTGTGAGCAAGAAATGTACACTCTTTTTCCTCATATCCCTTTTCCTGTCCTTGCCATCCCACTTCTTAACTCACCAAACTAGCCCAACAGGGGATTAAGATGCTTATTAGCAGCTGCTGGATACAGACCACTCCCCAACACTTCCTTATGCATTTCAGCATCAGGGGATAGAGAGTTTCAGCATCAGGGGATAGTTTCTATATGGAAATTACATAAATGGAGATAATCTGCAGAGTTATTCAGAATTATGTAATACAGAAAATAACAAAATTATTTTTAAATGCACTCATAAGTGTAATTGGAAGTAAGGAGAATAAAAATAAAGTATCAGAAAGTAAACACATATGTCCTTTCAATAGTTCAGAAAGTCACAAACTCAAGGAAAGAATTGAATGCTTAGGAAATTTTTCCCTGTAACATATCAACAGTAATAGCATACAAAAAGCAATTTGGAAACTATGAAACATTATGTCTGACTATGTTTCTGACTGTATTATTATTTCATCTTTTAATCCCACCAAAACTAAAACCTTATTTTTTATTTTCATTTTGATCCCATGACCCCATTCTTCTTTGCTCAACTATTGATTCCACATCAACTGCTCATAGTCATCTCTCCCTAACCAGGGGGATCCCTGAAGGAACATTTAAGAAACAGCTACACACTTAAACCAGTTGTGAAATGAAACCTCGTTTTAAGAAAATCAGTAAAAATTAGATGTACTCCATTTCCAATCAATGACTATATCTTGTACATATTTTTTTCTAAAATTCTACTTAGTATTCTATCATCACGGTCATTAAACTTTTAAAAATACATAGATATAACTCATTTTTACTAGTGAATTTGTTTTTTGTAACTCAAAAGTCAAATCATTATTCAGAATTTTGGAAACATCAATTTTCTTTAGACAGTATTTTTAAATGTATTTTTATTTGAAAATTGACAATATATACCAGTCATTATAAGTAATATAAGCTCACTGTGTACTTATGATGTCCCTTGAGCTTTATATGTATTAAATAATTTAATCCTTACAACCATCCTAGAGAATCAGTGCTACCTTTCTCCCTGTATTTCATATGAGGAAACAAGGGCCCTGAGAGATTAATTTAAATTCCCCAAGTTCCACAGCCAGAAAGAGAGGTAGGGTTTCTAACCCAGGCAATGTGACACCAAAGCTCACGCTTTTCAGAGCTACAGTATTTTGGTTCTTATATCTCTTAGACAATAGACTAAGAGGGAGAAAACATGTATGATAGGAGAAACATGACTGCATTTGGGAAAAAGGTAAGAGACTTTCTTAGAAAATGTTTTACACTATAGAGGATGGTAATATAGTAATAGAAGCAAAGACTGTTAAAGAAAGTTGAGTCAAAATGGTAAATAGATGTGGGTGTTTTTCACATAATGTATTATACCTGATTCAAAGGATAACTCAAAGGAGTATGATGTAGTCAAGGCTATATGTTTTGCAAAGTGTTCAAACTAATGTATATGGGACTATTTTGAAAGGCAAATTATAGATTGGTGCAGTCTACTAGACCTATCATTATTTTTTTGTTGTTGTGGAGCTGAGCTAGATCATAATAATGTTTCTATTCAAATCTAAACATTCTATGCTCCATAATAAAGGAAAAGAAAAGAAAATTTGCTATAAAGCAACTTAAATAAATTTCTGCTCTTAAAGTTGTATGGTTTGATAACCTTGTTTCAAGGTAATCCTTCAATGATAATGAAGTATATGAAACATTTGCCTTTTAAATTTAAAGGCAAAGATTAATAATTTTAATAAGCTTTTAGGAAGAATGTAATTAATGGGCAGATATTTATTGAACATTATATATAAAATACTATATCTGATGCTATGAAATATACAAAATAATTCTGAATTATGGTCCCTATGTTCTCAGGATTTTAAATTTTGAATGAAGATATTACACAAACATGCATGAAACAATGGCAAATAACTGTTTAATGATTGTTGAACAATTCAGAAGCCTTTATTTGCAAGTGGCATAAAAGTCAATTCAAAGTAACACAGTGTAGAAATGTATTATGAACATAAGAAAAGTCACGCATTAAAGCAGCTCCAGAATCGATAAATTCTGCCACTAAATAATGGTAATGGAGACCTGTGTTCCTTCCATCTATCAGATCTACCATTTCAATGTGCAAGTGAGGAAATGTTAGTACATTTAGCAAAAATTGAAAATGTTCTGAAAATTAGACAGCAGTGACATATTGATGTCTATTTCCTTATTTCTATGGTTGTACTGTGCTTGGGTAAGAGAATGTTCTTGTTTTTAGAGAACATGAGGGGGGACCCCAAAACAGGAATTATCTTTAGAAGGGAGGGCCCCTTGTTCTACAGGCTTCCCCTGCTAGGTGAGTGTTCTAGGAACTCAGCTATATCAGTGTTCCAGCTAGCATTGTTGTGAGAAGCTACATATGCCTTCAGTGAGGATTTTTTTTAAGACTTTTTCAACATGTTCACCCATTTCATGATGGGTGATTTACGAGCTCACGTGCCCAAACCATGCTGAATGTTCAGCAGTTTTTGATCAAAAATGGCATGACCACTGTGACACACTCTCCCTATTCACCCGATCTCACCCCAAATGACTTTTTTTGTTTTCCCAGATAAAAAATGTATGTCCTCAAAGGGGAACATTTTTCCAATATGAAAGAGATGAAACAAAAAATGGCAGAAGCACGAAAAGGCACCAAAATTGACAAATTCAAACTTGTTTCGAGCAGTGGAAAAACATCCCAATAGGTGCATTGTGTCAAATGGAGAGCACTTTGAAGGTGACTGAAGTTTAAACATGTAAGAATAAATACACCATTTTTTAAATAAATAACTTCCAGGTTATTTTGGGTCCCCCCATACATGTTAAAGCGGAAAAGTCATAAGGCTTCAAGTTGCTGTCAATTCAGTCTCAAATAGTTTAGGAAAAATTGTTGACACTGTTCTTGCAACTTTTCTGTACATTTTATATTATTTCAAAATATAAAAATATTTAATATAAAATATGAACAGAAGTATGAGTTTTCTCAATACAGCCACAATATGACATGAAGCTTAGAGCTGTAAGATATATTTGTTATATTCATTTTCTTAACTAATGTTAATTGATTACCTAATAATTGTAAGCACTGTGCCAGATTGGGGACATAAGCATAAAAAAGAGAAACAGAGCTCTTACCATCATGGAGCATAGAGTTTAGAAGACTATTGCTACACAAACAGGAAATCATGATATGATAATGTGATGAAGAAAATTCAGGATGCTATCAGTGCACATAGGTAGGACTCCCAATACATATTTTATAAGGTGGGCATCCTATAAGAAGTGATATCTAAGCTAAAACCTAATGTTTGAGTAACAGTTACCCAGTAAAGTATCTGTGAGTGAGTGTGTGCTCAAGGTACAGGATCCACACGGAGATAAGAGTCTGAGGGAATGTACAGAAATATAAGATGAAGTCAGTGTGTTTAACAAATTGAGACTACTTGATTCTACAATTCAGAGCCATTAATTTTCCTCATATTAAAAATCATGGAGAAAAATTGTTTACCTATAAAATATTACTAAATAGATGATACAATTTTCGACATTGGTGCCAGAATGCTGGAACCTGTGTTGGGGTTTGTGGATCAGTAATCAAAGTCCAGATAATACAGTGTCTTATAAGCCACATTAAGAATAAGGACTTTATCCTGAAAGCTACAGAAAGTAATTTAAGAATTTCACGTAAACAAATGGTTGTTTTAATCACTTTGGTTACATCATGAGAAACACTGGAGGAGTCTAAACAAGAAGTGATAATGGTCTAGACTTGAAAAGGAGAAAAATATATGGATTCAGAAATAATTAGAACTTCAAAAATAATCAGAAGTTATTGATGAAGAAACTGGCAGTTTCAAATAAACTTAGTGAATTTTTGTGCTCTTTATTGTGATTGGAAGCACAGACAGAAAATATGAGGTCTGTCTGAAGAAGTCCAGCCATTGTCAAAATAACAAGAACGGTTGATGAGACATCGATGCGACCTGGCATCCACAAAGGATTCTGCAGAGTGGTTTGAACAGTGGAAGAAACACTGGAAAAACTGTGTGAGGTCCTAAAATACCTACTTTGAAGGTGACTGAGGTGTCATTGTCCTATGTACTATGTTTCTTGTATCTTGTATCTTCTTCAGTAAATGTCTCAATTTTTCACAGCATATGGCTGGATACTTTCTGGACAGACCTCCATTATTAATCAGTCTCATAAGTCCATAGCGGATGTACAGACTACTCTGAGGCAAAACTATCAGCACATCATTATTTTAGACTTAACTGCAAGAAAAGCATCTCCAGTCCAATGCATTTGTTCCACTGGCCAATGAAAGCAGCAGAGAGCAGGTATGTGGAGCTCGAGGACCGGCTAGAAATCTTTCTTGGGAGGCTCTTCATTTTCCTAGGAAGTTGGAATCGAAAGGACTTTGTTTCTTCTTTTTTTAAAGGATATCTATAAAAAGGATTCCTTTGTAATAAGAAGTTTTGGAAATAAGAAAACTTTTTTTTGCTTATGCCCATGGTGATCTATGTGTAACCTTATAAAAGACACTCTGACTCAAAAATTCCACATTCCCACTTTGAAAGCAGGAATTAAACTTTGTACCTCTCACATAGATTCTGTAAGGTTTTATAAAATCGTCATGATACTGTACAAATACAGATTACTAAAAAACATGTACAATATAAATTATCTTGTTTTTTTTTACTGAAATCTACATTTCCTTATGTACTTAACTTTAAATTAAGCATGACTTCTACAAATTTGAAAGGCATGTTTAATATTTTTTTTTACAAAAAAGTTGGAAGAAATGCAAAACCACCCCTCAGATCTGTATTCAGTTTAGAAGCATATTCTATAACAGAAGTACACTTTACACTCCCAAAGAGAATGCCAAAGGAATGAGTAAAGCAGTCATGCTGGTCCTACCTTTTATATCAACAACAGGAGGAATAAACCTCCATGCTTTCAACCAGATTTGAATACAGAAAAGCAGCCGGGGCTTCAGGTCTTCTTTCATCACATCAGGGTGTGACATAATTATTCAGGAAAAGTCGACTTGACTTCATAACTTCCAAAAGATGTGTCTACAAAGAAAAGAAACTAAAATGAAAAACTGTAAAATATAGTTCTCCACTTTAACAGGCCAAATAATTCACCCTGGTCTCAGGAATATCTCTCATGCTTCATGGATGGAGTATGGTTTATATATGAAAAGGCTGAAGTTTAGTGACAGTAGTTAGTAAGAGTTTCATTATCTCATATTTACTTGTTTTTTTTTTTTTTTCATTCTTAGGGATACTAAGAATGACTTGAAATATTATCTATATATCTATATCTAGATTCTCTATATAGAACCTCTAAAATAAAAATTATACCTGCATCTGATATAATTTTCAAGGTTATTAAAATAATTTACTTAAATCAGTTTTTTTTTAAACCCATAAGCTCAAATCGCATACATGAGAATAATGGGATTGGACTAAAACTGTGGTTCTTATAGTAGCTTGCGTGGAAAGAATGATTTTTGAAAAGCAAGTGGCCTCATTTTTACATTATAAGCTTCACATATTTTGAGTGTGCCAATAACGGTCCATAGACCTTAATAGAAGAAAGTAAGTTCTTTCTCTGGAGAGCAGATAAGACGCTCAATTAAAAAATGCCCTCTCCATAACACTTGTTGATTCAAGTGTGAGGACTTGATTTCACAGCCATTTGCATCCATGAATAAGATTATAAAAAGAATACTACCTTCTTCCATTTGCACTGTCACTTCCAGAAATGTTGAGTGGTTGCATGAAAAAACTCGTAGTAGCCTCAAATAATTTAATACTGCCCTCTAGAGGCATTATAATAGCATAGATTTGTTCTTTCAGGTGTGGTTTTTAAAAAATAAATTTGCTTAAATTTAAAAGCATTTTTAAAAAAAATCTATGAAAGATTAATTAACATAAAGAATTTCTAAAAGAAACATCCATTTTAAATCATTTTCAAGTATAAACTTGTGTTTTGAAAAATAATAAAGTTTAATAGGTTAATATTTCCTCTAATATTAATCTTGTGAAACAGTATAAATCATTAGCCAGGTGGCAGTGTGTACACTGGAGTTCCCTAGGTGCTATGGCTTTTCAGTGAACTCCTGAAGCACATGGAAAGGAGCAGTCAGTATTACAAACTCACCCAAAAATGCCTTAATTGAAATCAGGAATTGAGAAAATGAGAAATATTTCTTTCCCTTTAAGAAAAAAGTAAAGCAGCAAACTCAGAACATTAACTTCAAGACATGAACAAAAGGCAATTTGCTTAAAATATGACTCAGTAAAGAAGAAAAATAAGACTGCTTTTAAAACTGAATCTTTGGAAAACTATTATGGGTAGATAAATAGATTAAGCAAATTAAATTTTGCTTTATGATAACAACAGCTATGAAATACACTCAAAGAAAAGAAGGTAGTCAGTCAGATCTTTGGAATTTCAGTGAGAAAAAAATTCAGGTAGCATGAACTTTAGATACCAAGAGAAAACTAATAGAAATTTGTAAACTAAGAACCATTAAAGACCCTGGCTGGCGTAGCTCAGTGGATTGAGCACGGGCTGCAAACCAAAGGGTCGCAGGTTCGATTCCCAGTCAGGGCACATGCCTGGGTTGCAGGCCAGGCCCCTAGTGGGGGCCACGTGAGAGGCAACCACACATTGATGTTTCTCTCCCTCTCTTTCTCCCTCCCTTTCTCTCTCTAAAAATAAATAAGTAAAAAAATCTTTAAAAAAAAAAAGAACCATTAAAGAATGTTTCAATGAAGTATCTGGTGATCTGAGAACTCAGGGGATTCTTCTTTTAAAAGAAAAGTCCTAAATTTCCTGTATAGGCCTGAGAAAAGAAATTTTGCTTTATAATTTATAATTAGGATTAGGAAATAAAACTATTTATGGTACCCATATAACTATTTAGAAATAAAATTCAGTGTCTCTTTCCTCCAATGATAGTGATTTTCTGAAGTGTTTATATTGAAAATATCATTATCCATAAAAAATAATAAATTACTAAATCTACCATATTATATAGCAATATTAAAGAAAATGCTACTTGAAAAACTACTTCACAATTATCTGTAAAATAAGTTATTTCCATTCATTTTTCCATCTTATTTGCAATCAATGATCCAATCCTATAACTTGGAAACCTATAATTTTTGTACATCAGTGAATGTTGTGCATAGATTTGAAGTATAATTACAATAAACAATAATTCAGAGTTTAATTTTGTTAAATTTAAGTACTTTATGCTAAACACAGGTATATATTGAAGAAACTTTGTCTACATTTGTAAATAAGTTTTTATTCATATAAAGGCTAAAAATCTTCATAACTTTTAATTAAATTACATACATATAATTTAATGACTTTCAAAAAAGGAAATAATTTGTTTCCTTGAAAGGACTAAATTATTGGAATAATTATGAGAATTTGGAGAAAATTAGATATGTATGAGAAAATAATTTGAATTTTGGCTTAAATATTTAATTTTATAGGACAACATCTAGGTAATAAAAATATTAATTTTAAAAGTTTAAATAAAGTTAACACATTTATGTTTTATGTCCTTACTGTCTGGATTGCCTTAGCTGACCATTCAACCAACTTGCAAAGATCTAAGGATGGTGGAACAGAGATAAAATTAAAATTACTAATGGAAATTAGCCTTAAATATAGCAATAAATGTCATTTACTTAGTGAAGGGAAATAATAAAAATTATAAATAATTTAAAAAACCTGAGCAGCAAAGAAGGGTTTACAAATTCATTCAATTGTATTTACAAATAAGTAAGTTAATATCTAAGATGTGTGTTTATACTTTTTTAAAACTGGAAACCTTACACTAATTCTCTAGAAGTATAATGAAATGATATGCACAATCACAGGGCATCACGTCGACAAATTAGATGGGGTGTGGCGGATAGCTGTTAATATGTTGCTACAAACAAAAAATTCAGAGGTTGTATGACACAGCAGGAGGTGGCAAAATACCGACAAAAGAAATTGGTGTATTCATCCCTCATACATTCTAAAAGTTTCTTTAAAAATAATGATAAAATACTTCTCATTAGATATCCATGACAAAATAATTCTTAAAACAAAACAATATGAAGTTTTATGTGGTGAAACTGTCTAAAGTAGTCTTTTTATCTGAGTGAGACAGTAAATTTTATCATCCAGCCAATATAAAATAATTTATTTGAAAGTCAAGATCTATTTTCACTTACAGAAAGAAGAAAATAAAGAAAAAGATTATCAAGAAATGTATGTTGGAGGGTGTTGGTTATCGTTGTTGATGTATTCCTCCGAAATTTTCATTGATCCATAATTAAAACAAAAACAAAATCAAACATATGATGACATTTCAAATTAGATAGTATTGGTGACATCGGTGTCATGGCATCTTCAGATACTCCGTTGGTCTCCGCCCTTTAATATACAACCAGCGGGAGATCCATAACTCCTCAAAGGTTCCCCTGCTCAACACACTAGAAAGTCTGAGAGATCTACATATCTGTCTACTTGAAGGTGGGTAGATTGAAATTCATACAGGAGATGAAACTTAGGAAAGGCAGGATGGTGCTTAGTGACTCTATTTCTCTGTTGGGCAGTTGAGCGCCAGCCCTAGTGAGGCGGGAACAACAACAAGGCAAGGTGTATACCGCCCCCCACCCCCATGCCCTAGCAAAGGAAAAGAAATACAGCAGTGGCATCAGTGCCTGTGATCTGCAAGTTCAGCTCCCTCCCCTGGCTATGGCGATGCCTGTTCTACCAGAAGGTCTGGTAGCAGCAGCCAGCCAAGGTGCTGCAGGCACTCGAGCCTCCCAGAAGCGGCAGCAGCACCACCAGTGACAACAGACCACTAGGGGCAATAGGGCTCAATACTCCAGACCCTGCAACATCACAGTGCCCACAACTCCGGTGGCAAATGCCTTAAAGCTTAACCAGCCCATAAGTAGCAGAGGAGCCCACCACTCCAGCCCCCGCACTGTCCCCTCACTCCCACTCCATACCCCAGCCATGATGGTACCAGAGATCCAAGATAACTCCTGACACAGTGAAGACACCCACTGTCCTGGTGACTCAGTTGGTGATGCCAGTTATCGCAGCAATGTTGGTGATCACAGCGACACTGGTACCAGCAAGGCTCCCGTAACTAACTGCCCAGGCACAGGCAGTCACAAAGAGGGCACCCAGGACACCGCTGGCAGAAGTGGTGTGGGGTGAAAGTTCTGGGTCTTAAATATATCTGGTCCACTTAAGTATGAGAAAGCAAAAACATGTGCTATAGGGCCACCTACTGAAAAACAGCAACAGCAACAACAAAAAATGGCTTCTAATTACCTACTTGTTGAACTGTTAAAATTAAACACAGCTGTACCTAAATAATAAAGGTTTCACCATGTGAAATTTACCAGGACAGAAGCAACCCATTAAGCATCATGAATAATTATGATAACAGAGTATCACAAACAAAACTCAAAGTCATGGAAGATTGGGATCTCAATGACAAACAACTCAAAATAGCTGGCACGAAGAAATGCAACATAATTAAAAAAAATAAAACTCAGAAAGGCAGTTCAGTGAACTAAGCAATAAACTTAATAAACAGAAGAAATACTTTACCAAAGATATTGAAACTCTAAAACAGAACCAAATAGAAATTGGAGCTGAAGATCTCTAAATGAAATTAAGAATGCATTAGAAAATAATGAAAATAGAGCAGACCCTATGAAAGAGAGAATTAGCAAGCTCAAAAAAATATAGAAATGATTTAGGTGGTAGAAGAAAGAGAACTAATATATTTTTTAAAACAACAAAAAACAAAAACCTATGAGAACTACACTCCATTAGAAAAGGCAACATAAAGATAATGGGTATCCAAGAAGAAGAGAGGAAGAAAGGATAGCCTAACTAAAGAAACAAAGATAAGAATTTTCCAAATCTGGGGAAGAAGCTGAACATACAAATACTAGAAGCTAATAGAACATCTAATTATCCATGCAAAAATACCTTCTCCAAGACACATTACATTAAAGCTTTCCAAAGTCAGAGATAAAGACATAATTCTTAAGGGAGCAAGGGAAAAAAAGACAGTAACCTACAAAAAAGCCTCATCAGGTTATCTTCAGATTTTCTCAGTAGAAACTCTATCAGGAGAGAATGTAATGACATATTTAAAATATAGAAAGATTTTTTTCTGCCAGTCAAGAATATTATATCAAGCCCTGACCAGCAATGCTCAGTTGGTTGGGTGTTGTCCTGCAAACCTTCAGTGGTTTAATTAATCCCCAGTCAGGGCACAGGCCTGGGTGGAAGGTTCAGCCTCTGTGGGAAAAAAAAAAATCCATGTGTCTCTCTCACATCGATGTTTCTGTCCCTGTCTTTCTCCCTCGCTTACCCTCTCTCTAAAAATAAATAAATAAAGTTGACAAAGAAAAGAACAATAGCACTCAAAAACCACTACAAAAGTAAAAAGGATACTATATCCAGCAAAGCTATTCTTCAATATGAAAAGAATAAAATGCTTTTTCAGACAAACAGAGGCTGAGAGATTTCAACACAAGACCTGCCTTACAAGAAATGTTAAAAAGAAGTTCTACCCAAAACAAAAAGTCAAAAGTACACCAAACTTTGAATAAATTGATAGACACAATCATAAAATTGCAACTCTCTATCAGAATAGGGTGTTAAGCCACTAAATTATGGCATAGACATTAAAGGGGGGGAAATCACAAAAAGTAACTACAGCTACTCCAATTTGGTAAAACACACACACACACACACAACATAAAAAAGGATAATTTGTGGCAAGAAAAACAAAATTTGAAAAGGAAAAGGATAGAGCTTGCATGGGCAAAGGAAGATAAGATATTATCAGAACAAAAATTATGATAATTTTATCTATGAGAGTTTTTATATAAACCACATGTTAACCACACACAAAAATCTAGACCAGAGACATTGAACCTAACAAAATAGAGAAAACAAAAATATCATAGAAAAACACAGAACTAAAATAGCAAAGAAACAATGGTGATATAGTTTAATCAGAAAAGAAAAAATAAAATGGCAGTATTAAGTCCTCATATATTAATAATCACCCTAAGTGTAACTGAACTGATCTTATCAATTAAAAGGCAATTTTCAGTTAAGAGTAACTGAATGGATTAAAAAACAAGACCCAACTGTTCTGCCTTCAGGAGACATAACTTGAAAGACAAACATAGGCTCAAAGTGAAGAGGTGAAAGGTGATACTCCAAGCAAATGGTAACCAAAAGAAAGTGAGTGTAGCCATACTTGTAGAAGACAAAATAGACTTCAAGCCAGAAAAAGATAACAAGAGGATAACAATAAAGATGGACATTATATCAAGGGGAAAATCCATCAAGACAACATAATATTTTTCATATATATATGAAAATGTGTGTGTGTGTGTATGTATACCAGATTAGAAGCACCAAAATATATAAAGCAATTATTAACAGAGCAAAAGGTAGAAATTCACAGTAGCATAATAATAGTAGGAAAATTTTACACCCCACTTACATCAATGGATAGATCATACAGACAGAAAGTCAGCAAGAAACCATAAGTCTTAAATGAGCATGGATGGAACTGGAGAGCATTATGCTAAGTGAAATAAGCCAGGCAGTGAGGGACAAATACCATATGATCTCACCTATAAGTGGAACCTAATCAACAAAATAAACAAGCAGGCAAAATATAACCAGAGACGTTGAAATTAAGAACAATCTGACAGTAACCAGAGGGGAGGTGGGAAGGGATAATGGGGGGAAAGGGGAAGGGTTTTCAGGAACTATAAAGGACAAATGGACAAAACCAAGAGAGGGTGGAAGCACGGGAGGGAGGTGGGGATGGCTGGGGTAGGGAGGGAGTGGTGGGGGGAAATGGAGACAACTGTACTTGACAATAATAAAATAATTAAAAAAAAATTTAAATGACACATTAAGCCAAATGGGGAGAGAGAGAGAGAGAGAGAGAATGTATCAAGATTCCACCCAAAAGCAAAATGATACTAACTTCTCAAGTGTACATGGAACATTCTTGAGGATAGACCATATTTTGTCATATTAAAATTTGTGTACTCTTAAGATCTTTTTTGATTTATCACTTTGTGTTCTAAATATTAATAAACAAAAGAGCATTCATTCAACCAAATGAGTGATTTATATAATATTTTTAAAAGAAAATTGATTGGTACATTTTTATGTTAAATTTTGAAAACTATCTGGACATTTTCTCTAGTACTGACCATTATAGAATAATTTGTCCTATTCTTTAGGTGCTAACAACTATAAACACAGTCTTGCTCCCAGTCTATTATTCTCTGTGCTTTTTCTACTCTTACAAACTAGTGCAAGTTTTGACTAAGATTTTCCCCTTTTTTGTTTCCCTCATCTCTTCTTCTTTCCTTTTTCTGCAGTTGCTATATGTGGGTTCTTGTCTTGTTTTTATGTCTCTGGGAGAGAGCGTATTATTATGACTGTATTATGGAGCACTGAGTATCCAAGTTCAAGAATCTAGGCTTACTGAATTATCTCAGCCTTAGAGTTATTCTACATGTTAAATGCATATACATTTGCTAAATTAAATATTCTCTCATAATTTCTTTACAAATATGGTTTGTGGTTGCTAAAAGTGTGATTTCCTTTCCTGCAAAATATGGTACTAAGTACTATTTAGTTCTAGAAAACTCTTCATCCTAAGGTCACTTATTTCCTCCTAATTTCAAAATTATATAGTTGAATAGTATTTGATTTATTCTTCTAAAAAATCCTCTCTTCTCTTGACACCTGTGAACCATTCTGTTCTTTCCCCCCAACACCCAACTCTAACAAGGTGGTGATTGCTGGGGGGAGGAGGATATCAGGGGACTAAATGCTAATAGAAAAATATAATAAAGATTATATATTTAAAAAAATAAATAAACAAAAGATTCTCATTAGTCTCTTTGTCCACTGAAACCAGCCTTCTATTCATCCTTTATGTCTCTATGTTGTTTTCCTGAATATGGGGTGTTTTGTTTTGTTTTGTTTTGTTTTGTTGACTACAAAAGCCTCCTCCTTAAGAGTGAAACATCTAGCCCAGATTTCCTTCTTGACTTTCAGCCTCATAAAGGTCTCTACTTATTCTCTCCATTGGTATGTGGCCCCCAGACAATTCACATTAAATATGTTTAAACTAAATTATTTATATCCTCCAAAGTAATCTCTCTGTGTTTCCAATGTCGGAGAATGGTTCTACCAACCACTCAATGCAGAAATAATCCTTGATGCTTCCTTTTTCACACTCCTTTATTAGTCAGGGTTCTTCAGAGGATAGAACCAAAAGGATACATACAAGGTCTGTCCATAAAATATCCAGCCATGTACCATGAAAAAGAGACACTTATTGAATATATAAGATATAAGAAACATTGCATACAGGACAATGATGCCTCAGTCTCCTTCAAATTAGGCATCTTGGGATCTCAGACAGTTCTCCCAGTCGCCATTAGCTGCCCCATCATATTTTCCTGAATCTCACTGATGGTCTGAAATCTCTTTACTTTCAAAGGTGATTTTAGTTTGGGAAAAAGTCAAAAGTTGAGGGCACTGAATGTTGGCTATATGGGGGGCTGTGTCACCTGGGTGATTTGATGTTTTACCAAAAACTCTGCACATGACGTGATATGTGAGCAGGCACGTTGTTGCAATGAAGCTGCCAATCACCATCATATTGCATCTCTCAACCAATGAAGACCATTGAGGTAGTACTAATTAATTGTTTGGCCTCCAGGAGTATACTCGTGATGGACAACTCCTTCCCAATCAAAAAACACAGTTAACATGGTCTTGATCTTGCTGGGACTTTGTCACACCTTCCTTGAGTGTGGAGAACCAGGCAACTTTCATTGGGACCACTGGGACTTCTTTTCCTCATCATAGCTGTAGACCCATGATTCATCTCTAGTCATGACCTTCTTGAGGAAATTTGGTTCATTGGTAGCAGTTTGAATCAAGTCATTAGCAACTACAGGATGATGTTCTTCTGCTCTGGTAGCAGAAGCTAAGGAACAAATTTTACCATGACACGTTTCGTGACAAGATCCTGTCTCAACATCTCAGACACAGTAGTTTTTGGAATCCCCAGATCGACTTCTAGTTTTTGCACTGTCAGTTGCTGATCATTGTTGATTGCAGCCCATACACATTCAACATTCTCAGGTGTCCTGCTTGTTGCAGGACTGTCAGAAGGTGGATCACTTCCGACAGATTCTCAACCACCTTTGAATTCTTCCATTCTTTCCTCCTACCAACCTTCTACATACCCATTGCTCCAAATATACTATTTTTTGTAGTTCAGTGAATAACACAGGCTGTCTTATGCATCCACACATTTTCAAATGCTATTATCTTTATTTAGACTGTATCTCCAGTGTTTCTTTGCTTGACTGGGCCTTATTTATACTTTAAGATTCAGCTCAATCACTACCTTCTCCAAGAAGCCTTCTCTGGTGTCACAGGAATAAGATAGCTATCCACTCATTGTATAACAGCAGCAGCCTGTGTTTTATTATTAGCTGAGTTAATACATGCACAATGCTTAGAACAGAGTCTGGCATATAGCAATTGCTCTTTGATGTTAGCTGCTATTATTATTAATACTAATAACAGTATTTATAGCACTCACATTAAGTAGTAACTGCTGGCTGATTTGTCTATTGCTCAGAAAAATACCATAAATGTTAATAAATTATATCCACCCTTAACTTCCCAGCTCCTGGCATAGGGCCTGATAAATAATAGGTAATAAACATGTGCCATTGAATAAAAAATCTCAGAGATATAGTACGTTTTCTGAAAAAAAAAAATCAAAATCCTTAATACAAAAATTTCAGATAAAATGCTAGATGTCTTAGATTTTTAACAAGGCTACAAAAATTTTTCAATATGATTTTAGTTAAAGCCTTCATAAAGTTAAACTAAAATTTATCACATATTTACAGATGTGTTGATATTATCTTATGCCAGTCAAATATCTATAAAATATGTAAAGTGTTACTAAGAATATTTCAGGAAGTGGCTACTGAATGAAACATTACTAAAATTATCCCATTAAAATTTTCCCATTAAAATTATCCCATTACTAAAATTTTCTGAACTTTGTATGTAATTAGACTAAGACTTAAAATAAGCAAAATGAGACAGACTCCTAGATAGAGAGCAGGCTGACAGTTCTGGGGGGTACAGTGTTGGGGTTGGAGGGATTGAGCCAAAAGGAAAAAAAAAACTCATGGACATGGACAACACTGTAGTGATTGCAGGGGTGAGGGGGACATAAGCAGGGTAAATAGTCATGGAAAACATACAATAAAAATAAATTAGGAAAAATTAAAAATTAAAAATAAATCACCCAGGTTTTTGTTCTACAGCTCTTCTAGTAATCATGTGACACTGAACCAACCACTTAACCTTCTTTAGTGTCATTTTCTCCAACTGTAAAACAGTCATACAGCAGCTTTCTATGCAGCACAGAGGGTTGTTGTAAAAATAAAATAATGGATGAAGTGTTTATAAAGCTTATATAAATGTAGGATAATGTATAAATGTGTCCAGACAAATGAAATATCTGAACAAGCTCACAGAGTCAGAAATAGATAAATATCACTGCAATACTTTCAGCTCTGAATAGAGTTAAATAAAGAAAGATAACCGAATAAATTCCAGAAGAACTAGGTTTCTTTTAAAGAAGCAACAATTTGAAGTAGAAAATCTCTAAACATCCATCTGATATTCTGGATACTGGCCAAAGGCCCACAATATTTCTGAACAAAAATAGGTGGGGGAATGCAAGTTTAAAATCAATGATTATTTTTTCTTATGAGGTGATTTTATTCCCTCATCTCCCCCCGAAAAATGCACATTTATGGGCACAGAAATCTCAGTTATAGTCACTATACAGTGGACCACACTAGTATAGTGACATAAAATAATTGTTTTTCTTAATCATTGAAGGTTTTATTTTTCACACTAGGAAAATGAAGGTTATGTATATACATCTTCATAGACACTTCAGAATTAGTCATATATATATTGAGGCATGCATATATATGAAATCTGTGAAGCCTGAGAAAGAAGATAGCTACTAAGAAGGGCTCCTGGTAGCTTAACTAGGTTTAAACATTAAAAAAAGAGAAGGGAAGGGAAGGGAAGGGAGAGGAAAAAAAAAGAAAAGAAAAGAAAACAGGAAAGGAAAGAAAGGAAAGGAAAGGAAAGGAAAGGAAAGGAAAGGAAAGAAAGGAAAGGAAAGGAAAGGAAAGGAAAGGAAAGGAAAGGAAAGGAAAGGAAAGGAAAGGAAAGGAAAGGAAAGGAAAGGAAAGGAAAGGAAAGGAAAGGAAAGGAAAACTAAAAGAAAAGAAATGAAAAAAGAAGAGAAGAGGAGGAGAGGAGGGGAGAGGAGGGGAGAGGAGAGGAGAGGAGAGGAAAGGAGGGGAGGGGAGGGGAGGGGAGGGGAGGGGAGGGGAGGGAGAGGGGAGGGGAGGGGAAGCCTAGCAGATATTTCTAAACAGGGGCTCTCACACAGACTACACTTTAGGGAGAAGCCTGCACTAAGCTGCCTGCCATCTTCACTGAACTGCCTTCCTGCACTATGTTTCTGCCATCTGAGCCAGCCCTTAGAAGGGAGTTCATGGAATTGTTTTAACCAACAAGACTGAGGCACCCCTGTCCAACTGGAGCTGCACACCTACATTCCATGGACATCTACACTGAACAATCAGAGCAGCTCCATTCTGACCAATCAGGACAGTGCTTTTTGGACCAATCAAATCTTGAGGATTGAGTCCTCATTTGCATAAGAAGGGACCAATCAGGGACCAGGGGCAGGTACTTCTGTCTATGTAAGTCAGCTCCCCTCAGGCTCTGAGAGTGTTTTCTTTTTCAACAAAGACTGAAGACTGATTTTTTTTAATTGTTGCTCAAATATAGCTGTTTCTGTTTTCCCCCCA
Source organism: Glossophaga mutica (assembly GCA_039655065.1). Taxonomy (NCBI): domain Eukaryota; kingdom Metazoa; phylum Chordata; class Mammalia; order Chiroptera; family Phyllostomidae; genus Glossophaga; species Glossophaga mutica. The sequence continues at coordinate 59,582,026 of CM077305.1, read as the reverse complement.
CCACTCCCTCTCACCCCAGCCATCCCCACCTCCTACCCTCTATCCTACCCCCTTTTGGCTTTGTCCATGTATCCTTTATAGATGTTCCTTGACAACCCTTCCCCTTTCTCTGCCCAATTATCCCCTCCTACCTCCCTCTGGTTACTGTTAGTTTATTCTTAATTTCATTAAGAAACATGAGGACATCTCCCTGGAGCAGAGCAGATCAGACCAAATCAGAACAGAGTAGAACTGCATAGATGAAGTGGGTCCTCACCCCAGGACCATCCCAACCCAGGGCTGCCTCCCAGATATGCTATTTTAATAGCCATACTCTATCAGCTGTTCTGCATTAAATAAAACTTTCTTCTTCACCAAACCCAAAATCGGGGGTTCCTCTTGGTATTGAATTGGTGCTAATGAGCTTCAAAACTTTACAAATATGCATATTATAAACATTCAGAGATAAAGAAGCTATTTTTTAAGCTATTCAACAATAATGTTGAGCACCTAAAAGTTTCCAAGCATTGATCCAGACCCTAATGATACCAAATGAAAAACCAAGGCTCAGGGATCTCAATAAGAAGGGATCTTTACATAAACAAAGGGATATTTAAATAAATTAATTAATTATGGAACAGGCTCCAAACCCTGGCTCTCACCACCTAGTCCAAGAATATTATAAGTAAGTACTTTTACAAAGTTACAATGTTTTTAGGTTGTTTTTTAATTTACAGGAAAATAAATATTTAAGAGAAGCTTTCAGATACTCAGAGGGAAGACATATATTAAAAACCAGTTGTTCAATTTACCAGAGCTAATAAAATGGCTGTTTTTATCCCTCATGTGTCTAAGTCACAATAATTACACATACATACACAGGAAACCTTTGTTTCTAATATATCTTTCTCCATTGCTACCTTGTCTAGGAGTACTTTTTTTAAGTCACATTGTAATGTCATAATAATCAGTCTCTATTTTAAGAGTTCAATCTCTATTATCACCTATTTAAGCTCAAATTAGCTACTATATAATAAATGGGAACTCAAATTTAAGATGTAGGAGTTTTATCTGTCTATTCCTGCTAACGAAATGTAAATTCCTACTACCATTTACACTATCTGTAGAAAGAACAGTGTGGCTTATGTATTTAAAAAGTAGCTTTTGTATTCAAAAATATAGCTCAAATCAGTATGAAATTCTCATTTTAAGAGACAGTTCTGATTTTTAGCAGCTTAATAGATATTTTCTATTGAATGCCTCACTGTCCTCTTAAAGTCAATTTAGTTTTGATCTCTTGAAATTAACTGTATTTCCTAATTGACTTGTTTTCAGTTAATGGGTCCTTTCGTTTCTTTTACTTAGACCTAAATGCTCAGAGCGATCATTGTCTCCATCATGTTTTAATCCTCTGTATTTAATTAGTCATTAAATCCATCCATGGTTTTTCATACTTGTCTCACCTGAACCCTTCCTTTTCCTAATTACCACCATTCTAGCCCTCATGGCTTCACACTAGAACTCACAATTCATTTCACTATTTTTGGTCTCTTTCTCTTCCAACAGAATATATGTATTGCCCTGACATCAATATCAATGTCACCAAGCCACTATTCTCCATCTGTCTACATGATGCAGGGCAACTGCTGAAAATTAAAATTTAAGACCCTTATAGTCCAATTCCAACCTGCCTTTCTCATCTTCAACTCTTACATAAATCTTTTTCTGACTAGACTTGGATACTCAGATCAATTTACTACAATATATTTTGTCATAAGGTCCTATGTAAAAGGACTACACCAGCTGGAATAATTTCAGTTGTTAGCAATTAAGTACTCAACTCAAAAATTGCTTAAATAGTAAGTGGTTTGTTACATCACACAAAAATTCTTCAGAGTTTTTTTTTTCCTACTGTTCTTTCACAGTTCAGTAACATCAATGATCCAAGTTCTTTTCAACTTTCTGCTGAACTATCCTTGGTATAGTAACTAAAAACTTAACAGATTAGAACTGTGTCAGATTCCAATCTTTAAATCAGTCATTTCGTAAGAAGAATGAGATCACTTTTACTGGTTTAGACAAGTCAAGATTTACCCATTGTAGTTGGGCAGGTTCTAAGATCCTTTGAAAGACAAAGACACTATGAAGACAAATCAGGTGGAAGGATTGAGGAAAAAAGAAAAGAAGAGAGAAAAAAAATTTATGGACATGAACCATGTAGTGATTGACAGAGGGAGGGGGCTTGGGCTTGGAGGTAAAGGATGGTTGTACTATCTCCATAGAGATAAATAGTGATGGAGGGGGACTTGGAGTAGTGAACACACAGTACAGTGTACAGATGATGTGTTGTAGAATTGTGCACCTGAAACTTGTATAACTTTGTTAACCAGTGTCACACCAATAAATTCAACAAAAAGGAAAAATAAAAATGAAATGAAAATATTAAAGGTTTCAGTTAACAAGAACAATAGAAAAGTGTCTGAGAGGATAATATCAATTTGTTACTGAGTGTCCCTCCCACCCCAAGAATTCCTGTGTCAATTACATATTTATTGACTAATATTTATAAAAGTTAAATTGGCTTTAGCTAGTTATAGCAGTAGACTACCTAGAAGAGATAAAGTACTGGCTAGTGCACAATTACAGTGAGTTTTTCTGATTAAAACTTTTATGACTTGTTACCACCAAATATAAAGAAATGTACACACACACACATCCCTAAACAAAAGAAAAAACAAACAAACACTTGCAAAATTTAGCCACATTCACAAAATATACTCTGCCATGTTTAGGGCCCTAGATGAGGTCAGTCCTAATGCAAGATCCAGCAGAAGTACTAGATGAGCACATGAGAACAACGGAGCCTCCTCCATCTCAGTTTTCTTCAAAACTAAATCTGAAGGCATTCTCACTCAAGACATTTTTCTGTACTTCTTTTACACATTTTTTCTTTTATTTTAAGGATTTTTTAAAGAAAAATTCAGTACTCCCCAGAAAATTCTTTATTTCAGCCAAACCTGTCCAAATGGGATCTTGTCAACATGTCTAACTAGGAAGAATGAGCCATTATTTTGCTATCATCTTTATTTTTCTGTATGAAAGTACATTGTATCATATAATATGAGCTCATGGACTCCACAAAGGGCTGTAAAAAGATTTTATGTGGCGATAGCAGCAATTTTCAATATTTTCATCTCATGGCACACATAAACTAATTATTAAAATTCTGCGGCATACCAAAAAATATATTTTCTTGCCAATCTCACAAAAAATAGGTATAATTTTGATTCATTCACACCAGAAAGCTACTGTTGTGTTGTTTGTTGTCATTTTTTTAATTTGACAATCTTAAGGGAAAAGGGGTCAGTGCCTCTGGCTACGTAGTCAGGTATTGCATGTTTTAAAAATTCTGTGTCACACCAGTGTGGCTTGGCACACCAGTTGAAAATCATGGGGATATAGCTTTTGTAGTAATTAAATGTTAAAAAAAAAAAAAAGAAAAAAGAAAAACTCCCAAGTGGGAAATACTGCTTTCAAACCTATGTAGAAAATGCCTACATTAAACTAGAGCTATAAACAACTGAGAGAAAAAATTTCTTTTTCTTAGTTTCTGTCCCTAGCTTCCCTGTTATTTTTCATTTCTTTACTCTTTTAATATATTTCTCTGGGAAAATAATGCATGTACCCAAGCTTTAGGTAAAATTCTGGGGGAAAAAAAACCCTTCTATTCCAAATAATAGTAATGTTAAAGACTACCCACCTCTTTGGACTCCATCCTACATGCTGGTCATAGCCACATGAAACAGGGGGTCTGTCTTCCATACCCCCAACCTACTAAAATTGTTGAGTATCTGTGGAAGAATGACCTCTGACAACAGGGACCAAAAATATGAATCCTGTCGCCTCCAGATTCACATCTTCTGTGTATTAATGGAAGCAATTCACATTAATACTATAGTACTTTCATTTCTTTGCCTTGCTGGTAGACTTCTCTTTCCTGAGTTTTTCTTCTTTTATTTTCCAATTTATTTGCCTGCTAACCTGCCATCACAAATCAAGCTGCTTGTTGGACACTGTTGTCTCCAGTAAGAGAAGCTGGAAGTGAGGGGTATTTCTGTGGACCAGATACTTCATTGGTAATTCACAAGCAACTGGAAACCAACTGGATGTTATTTGCACTGTCAATTTATCATCAGGGCCAGTCACCTCAGAGTAAGAAGCAGCACTCTCCATCTTTTTGTATTAGATTCCATCAAGGATGGTCCTACAGCAATGCGGCCTAAACCCTGAGGATCAATAGCCATGCTCACCCACCAAGCCATTTCCTAAGAAGCTACAAATGTCAGAGATGGCAGGTCACAATGAGCTCTGCTGTCCCCGAGATGATGTACAAGAACTAACATTCCCCTCTCAAGTAGAGACCTTGACCAGGAACTCCCTTTATCTGTTCCAGTGTACAGGATATTTTACCGTTCCTAAAATGTAATTAATCATAAATACTGGTAGAGTGTAGTCTTAACTTCTCACAGACATGGTTAAAATCCAGCTCAATATCATTTGTGCCCCTGGGTAAGTCATCTGCTATTCCAAAGGTTCAGTTTCTGTATCTAACAAGGAGTAATACTTTCTTTGCAGAATGTAAAGATTGAATGCAGTTGTCTACCATTTCTATACAGTCTCTAGCATATTCTAAGTACTAATATTTGCATTTCTTTTTGTCACAGAAGGTTTGCAAATGCCAATGAAGGGCACTGATGCAAGAGGGTTTAAGGAGAAAACAGGGCTGTATCTGACCATTTTTTACAAAAAATTCTGTTCTGTGTACTTGTCCAGACAATATGCCTAAATGTATTAATGAATAACTTTAATTATCAATCAATTTCAATACTTAATTGAGATTTTAATTCTACTGGCAGTTTGGTTAACAGTCACTTTAATATTGGATCTATTTGAAGATGAAGATTAATTAAGAAACCTTAATCATGTCCAAAAACAATGTATTAAACTTGTTTGTTTACTGTTGTGTTATCTTTAAAAAATGTATATTGAAGTAGCAGCTACTCACAGAAATTGAGAAAACATTAACAATTAAATGTGTGAATCCACCAAAACCTTTCCTCATTCCTCTATATCACATGCACTCACCCATACCCACACACAGTTGAAGTAAACTCCATCACTGCCACATGATCCATTGCTCAAGGCAAGTTAATTAGGTTTGTAAGAAAACATAGGAACATATTTTAATAGTGGCCTTTAAAATTATTATTAATGTTGTTGTTGTTACTGATTGTGGTAGAAAACAAGCTGAAACTTGGAATAAAGTAACCATTCCACTACACACTCCTGTTTGAACATCATGCGATATGACACATCTGGCTTATTTATGCTTACTTAGTAGTGTTATTTTGTGTATCTGCTTCTCGGGTTTGTCCCAAATTCCTAAAAAATCAAATAAGACTTAAAAAACTGGTAATTCTAGAAATTAAAAATAAAAACATCAAGAAAAAAGAGAGAGAATAATCACATGCACACACACACGCAGAAACCATATAGTGCATCATATTGACTGAAGGACTCTGGTAAATATGAAGCAATTATGTTTTGGAAACAAGAGAAGTAGCAGCTGAGCTAGGGATACCCTACTAGAAACAGGATGTTATCTGTCAACTGCCCTCATTAGAAAGGTGATATGTCTCAAATGTACATCTGTGGCAGCCATTGTGTGATTGGTTCCTAAAATGAGAAAGTCAATAATCTTTTAACTCAAGAACAATGCTTTATTCCATTTTGTAGAGATCATCATCAAAAAGAATGTTTTCCAAGTTTTGATATAAGTATTATAAACTTTATTATATATTTGCCATTAGTTATTAATGATATATGGATTGCTTTGCCCTAACCATTTAGTATATTCAAAATAAACAATATTTTATCCTCAACATTGAACAATATTATTTCTTCATAATTTAATCAACTGCTACAAAATACACACTTGTTTATATCTGTTTGACTCTACTGTGTAAGATTCACTTTAGAAATAAATGTAAGAGATGTTTTTGTTAACTTCACCAGTTCTAGTTCCATCCATGTGATCTCACCTATAAGTGGAACCTAATCAACAAAACACACAAGCAAAATACAACCAGAGACATTGTAATAAAAAACAAACCAACAGTTACCAGAGAGGAGGGTGGAGAGGGATAATAAGGGAAGGGCCATCAAGGAACATGTATGAAGAACACATGGACAAAGCCAAAGGGGGTAGGTTCAAGGTTGGGAGGTTTGGGGATGGGTGGGGTGGGGGTCATGGTGGGATGAAAATGAAGACAACTGTACCTGAATGACAATTTTTAAAAATAAAATAAAATAAAATAAAATCTTCATTCAATTATGATAAAAAATGTTAACCTTACATTTTTTGTCAAAGTGTTTTAACATGCATTAAATATTAGTATTTTTATATCTCAAGAACCTAAAAGCAATCTCACACAATATTTGCCCTATTACTAAGCCTTTAAAGAATTATATATATACTATTGTAGTCTTTCTAATACAATCACAGAGACATATTTATGCAGTGTTAGATTTTAAAATGCCCCAGACTGATTTCTCTGCAGGGCTTGCTTGTCACAGAGCTCTGTTAACCTACCCACTAAAACAGAGTATATCAGACAACTTTGCCTTGCATTGTCAATTAGAAAAAAATAATAACCAAAATATTTTGTCTTCCAAATTCTTAGCTGCCCCAATGCTGAAAGCAAATGATGTGTAGAAAAGAAAAACCCTCATAACTCCTTGCCTGATAAATGAGTAGGGAGAATTTGACAGATCAGAACGAGATGAAGCAGCCTAAAACATTTGGCACAATGTGCGCCTGGCATACAGAGACTGCCTGTCAAATGCCTATGACTCCATACAGCAGCGAGGGACCCTATGGAGCAGCAGATGGGCCATTAAGGTAGTATTAATGTAGATGCCATCAGTTTTCAGTTCTGACTGGGACATACTCTTTAGAACTATGAGCAGCTGCTGCCATTTATTGTGACAGCTTCCTGCTAACTTTTGCCAACTGGCACAATCTGACTCTTTGTACCTGAGCTATTAAATGTGTGACTTCCACCATTTTATTCCTCCAGAGAATGCTTTTAATAATCCTCTAAAGAAGGAATGAAGCATTTATCACCAAAGTGAATATACATACCATGCAGCTCTATTGTACAAGACTCCTGCCAGTGTACTTTATAGACCTTATATTAATACAGTCTTATTAAAACTAAGCATACATCAGTTTCTATGGAATATAGAAATGGAATACAGTTGATATGGAAATGCTGAATTGAAAATGACCATTTATATTAATTCTTAATATTTAAAGTAATTTTGATATACTTAATTTGGAACTAACTGAAATCTTTTCTTTTCTGAAATATTATTTCCCGGATGAGCAAATTAAAAAAAAAAAAACTATGTCACATGAAATATAATAATAAGTTAACAAACAAAAAGTAACATATTTCATGGCTTTATAAGTACAGATAAATATTTTCATTTCAAAAGGTTCAGATACACCTAGTGCTCTATTTAGTATGTGTAAAGAAATTTTAGGTATATGCATGGACTTCAAAATACTGTCTCCACTACAGACCGTGAACAATGCATTATAAATTATGGTGCTTGTGTATTTATCACATGCAGAATAATTTCAACAGAATATCCAACCAAAGTATTGGCATAAGCACTCTTCTACCTTCTTTTCATCCAGCTACACTTCTAGGGATACATTGCATCATTTTTTATTATGTCGAACAAGAAGGCTCACAGTACAGCACAGCATACGGTTTGTCAGACAATAAAAACTGCAGCAAGTCATTACAAAAATGGCTGGCAGACATATTCATTATGCTGAGCTAACATCTTTTCTGCTTCAAATATCTCTACAATCTGACCAATAATATATGTGTGAGATTTCTAAACAAATCTCACCCTCTCAATATTACAGTTCACAGAAAGTTCTGTCCATGCACCTGTGTGTCTGCACACACACACACACATACACAAACACTAAATCTTAAGGCAGTTAAACTTCCTAAATTCATGTGCAGTAATGAGAATGCCTCTATCAGAATACATACTAGAGGAAAGTTTCAAAGATGTAGACATTAATAATTCAGCTTTTGAAGTGTTTTTTAAGATGTATGAGAGAAACAATACAAAAACAACATTTAAGTGTCCCATTTTACATGTAAAGGAAATATGTAAAATAATGATTGTGCAAATAGACCACAGAATAGTCAGAGGGATGGCATCTAGACTTCAAGTCATTCTCAATGACCCCCAAGTTTTCTTCCATGAACAAACCTATGGCATTTGGCAGAATTTCAGAAGTTACCTTTATTGTGAGTGTATGTGTGTATGCACTTCCTTGCCTTTACCTATGTAACTTGTCTTTACATATTTCCAAAGTATCTGAAAAGTATTTACTTCTGGGAGACTCTAAAGAGTGAAACATTATATCATAGAAATGGGCATAAAGCACAGTATTACTGAAAGTCAGTATGATTTACAAGAATGCAAAGAAAACTAAATTATATTAAAATCTAGAGCCTGACTCTAAAATACACATGTTCAAGTTTTGATATATTAGTTTAATCTTACTAGTTGTTTGATCTATTCAAAAGTTACATGGTTTATTTTTGTTGGTTTTGGAACATTTCAGTATCCACATGGTATGTTTCATTTTACCTAAGTGTACAAAAACCGTAATATGACATGAACTTGTTTTGAATATTTAGTAGTGGTCATAAGTGATGAAGTTACTTTATGGTAGCTAACTCATGCAAGTCTGTCATAGGTTAATAAAAAGGAATTTTATTCAACTCTGTAAATAATTGATGGAATCTAAAACAATTTATGCATATTCTCCATTATTTACTTTGATTTGGTAGCATATTAAAGATGCTGCTACATGGTAAACATTTTGAGTATTATCTAATAATCCACTGGATAAAAATTAAAACCAAACCATGAGTACTACCTGCATTTAGCACCTGCAGCGGTGCTCTCTGGGAGGAGTATTTCCCTGGGTTTTTGCAGGGCGGCGGGGGTGTGGGGGTGCGGGGGTGCAGGCACTGTGTTTCTTTATGGGGAAACCAAGCCTGAAAGATGAAACTACCAAATGAAAATGAATAAATCCTTAGTGACCACAGTCTGGAGAGCAATTTGTAAAGAGAAATTGCTAGTTTTACAATACGGTGCTGATATAATAAATCAGAAACTGATCTCAGAGAATTACAGTACACGTGGATTTCTAAAGAAAACTGAATTCAGAAAGAGCTACCTGAAATTTATATTATTGGTCTTACTTTAATGTTACCTCTTTGCAGTGGTGATTTAGTATTTTAAAAGATGTGTTTTAATATGTTATTGTCAAGGAAATGTCTAAATAAAATATTTTTACAAAAACCAAAGAATAGAAAGTTTATTTATTCCAGGAAATTTTAAATGGTTCTTTGTTAAATAAAATGATGTCTTAATAAGAAATTTTATTTGTTGTTTGTTGTCTGTTCAAGCCAGAATATACACTGATATTTTCAAACCCTGCAATTTAATATGTTTATTGAAGAATTCAGACTAATTGTAGCCTTACCTTCCAGGGTTCATCTACAAGGACACTTTTGTAAATCATTATTGCAGCATCATGTATAGTAGTATTATAACATCAATGGACATATGCAATATCAATGATATTTATCTATTATGCTTTCAAAATACAGAAGTAGTCAAAGTGTTTTACTAAAAATCTGTGCACAGAATCTAGAATCTTCAAACCTCTGTGGAATTTTCCCATCGAAGAATTCCTTGTGTGTCTAATCTGCTCAGGCTGCTGTTGTCACTATTATGTAAAGAGAAATAGTTCACTGAACTGTGAAAAGCACATAAGGAGGTAAAATCTAAAAATCTTAAAGAAAGAATACACTTTAAGTTTTATCAGTTTTAACAGAAACCAATGAATCTCCATTTTGACTTTTTGTTTGCTTTTATCCTCACCTAAGGACATTTTTTCATTTGCTTTTTAGAGGGCAAAGAGGGGAGGCAGGGAGGGAGGGAGCGAGGGAGAGAGATGTGGATGTGAGAGAGAAACATTGCTGGGTTGCCTCCTGTACAGGCCTCTCCAACCAGTAGAATCATATCAGCCAGGATTCCAGTGTGACTTTTCTAAAGTAAGCAAAGATGGACCGGAAATTAATAGTCATGAAATAAATAAATTATATACTTATGCTTTGGTTTTATACTTTATAGGAAGAGGAAAACTCCATTGCTTACCCTAAGTATTTGTAATAAATTAAGATCATATGATATTTCAATGACAGACTAATGGTCAGCAAATTTGAAAGTACCAAAATTATAGAATACATCCACAGCCCTGTATAACCCATAAATAGGTATTGTTGATTTTTATAAAAACATGCAAAATACACAATTTTAAAATACCTGTTTCTCTATATCAGTGTGCATATATTATGAATTTCAAAAGCATATCAATATCCTTTGCAATTCAGCTAAAGTAAACAGAAATAATTAGAATGGTGGCAGCTGAATTATTAGAGATTTAGTTAGCAAGAACAGTACACTCAAAGTACAAAAGATTCCATTGGTAGTGATTTCTTAGAAAATTAATAAGGTTACAATGCTTGTTTCTTCTTTGCCTTTTGAAATTCTTGGGAATAGTTTATTTAGAAAGGTGTTATTAAAAACATATAAGAACCTTAAATTAAAGCAAAATTATACCCAACTGCATGATCTTACTTAGCTCTTACAAGATAAGTACAAAAATAAAAAAAAATTCCCCAATACAGATGAAGGAATTTAAGTTATGATATTGTTTTCTCTTGAATTAGAAAAGTAAACTCTTAGGCTTTGAGTGATTTTCCTTCTTCACAAACAACCACAGGGTGCACCCAGCACCAAATGCAGATAAAACAGAGTAAAATTGAGATCCACTCCAATCACCTTTAACCAAACTTTATCTCTTCCCACTCTTTTATACTTCTGCTTTTATCTTACTTTCTCTTGAAACCACTGCAAACCATCTTAACTAGTCTTAATTCAACTTACAACTTGATGGTGTAGAGAAAAAGATCTTTACTAAGTCTAGAAAATCACTCTAGCCTTCCTAATGCCTCAATTTGTGGTTATCAGGAAAAAATAAATAAGCAAACAAGAAATAAAAAGGCTAATTTTTAAAGCCTAAACTAATTAATGATATAAATTTTCTATTTAAGGAGCATTTATCAACTTGAGGAACACTTTTCAGTTTCTTAGCTTCTTCAGTCCATGTTTGTGTTTGTAAAATGAGTTCAGAGGTGGCAAACATACCTGAGACCTAATGGAAGCAGGGAAGGGTCAGGCCCTCGGGTGAATGGGTGACCATCTCTACCCATTATAAATTTATATGGGTGCTGCTTGCCCAGTGGCCTTGGAAGGGAAGACTCTGATGGCATAATCTAATCTGACCTTAGTATCTTTGTGAAGAAGCAGCATTCCTAAACAGTTAGGCCACACAGATGTCAACACACATCTAGGCTCCTGCTTGTGCTCCAAGTATGTTCTCATTTAACCTTAATGATCTAATTTGCAACCATCCCACAGCAAGGCTCTTCTGGCAATGCCCTGTATAAACCAGGTTCCCTGTGATAATGTTGCATAACAAACTCCTCCCCCACATTTCCATGTCCTACAAAAGCAAACATTCACTTTCTCACTCAAAGGTTTGAGGTTTGACTTGGGTGGCTCTACTTTAGGCTACAGGTTTGGTTCAGGTCTTTTACATGGTTTATTTGTTTATTTACTTACTTACTTACCTACTGATGTATTTACTTATGTATTTACTGACAAGTCACTACCTAGGGTAGAATCTCTTCATTACGGACAATCAAAGAGCAAGAGGGGCGAATGGAAATAGGCCATGCTTCTTTCGACCGTGGCTCAGAAGTAGCATTTGTCACTTCTAACTAGAGCCCACTGGCCACAAAAAATTATATGGCCAAATGAAAATCAATAGAGGTGAGGTGAATAATCCATATACTTTTGTTACATATTAGAGGGCATGAATGTATACTTCTATGACAGAAACTACTGACATATTAGGAAGAGTAATCTGATTCACTATATCTCCTCCGGAAACCTCTCTAGACTTACTGCTATCTGGTTCTTGGTCTGTCTATGTCCCACTAACTAAGCTCAGGTTTCTTGTTACCTGGCCACAAAGAAATGTCATGTTGATGTGACTGAGAGTCACTGTCCTCCCCTGTCCACCTACCTTATTGAACCCTCCTTTCCGTCTCTAAATCTGAGACAAAAGATGGGCTGGCCAATTGTTTTTTCTCTGTTTCTATTCTTCACATCTTTGAATATCCCATTCTATACCAGTAAAGAAATTTCTACTCTGTAATATCCTCTGTCTTGGCAACTCCAACTCTCTGGGACACACTAAATGGTAAACAAGGATATTTTCTTTTTTTTTGTAGTTGACAAATTCTATGACATGAATCTTCCAGGATCAAATATTAAATGAAAAAAAATGAGGAAACTGGGAAAAATTTTCCCTGAAGATAATCACCTTAGTGTAAAGCTAGGAACCAAATCCATAATCTTATTTTTGAATGTCAGAAGCTAAACACCAACTACATCTTTCTCATTACATTTTCATATAAAATATACTTATTTCTCCTTAAACATTTGTTGACAAAGGTGAAGGTTACATCTCCTAGAAAGCACAAGAGACAAGTACATTAACTTTTATTGCCATTTTGCAAAGGGAAGAAGGAAAAGGAGAGTGGACAAATGATTCTAGGAACCCAACTAGGGAAATATGAAGGAGAGAATCACTGTGATCAGAGGAGACATGTTTTTAAAATAAATTTTAAAAAATGAAATTTACCTTAATCTATACTTATAACAACAAACTTACATATATTAAAATAGAGAGAGCTATGAAAATACTCTGTATGATGCTGTAAGGATGGAAACATTTCATTATACATTTGTCCAAACCCACAGAATTACAAGAATGAACCCTAAGGTAAACTATAGACTTTGGGTAATAATGATCAGATAATGTAGGTTCATCAATCTTAACAAAAGCACCACTCTGTTCTAGAACATATAGTTGAAAGAGAGAGATCTTGTTCTTAACAAAGACAAAAAAAAAAAAAAAAAAAAAAAGTCAGCCTCACCCATCAGTCCAAGGATCTATAAATGATAGGTTGTACTTTGAATTCTCAACATTCAAAATTTAAGGCTTGTTTTAAAGGAAGATAATTATGCATAGATCTTTATAGTGTACACCCAATTTTCCTGGTTATAAAAAACATAATTCTGGGAAGCATTACCAGGAGAGAACAGCCTGATCTGGTTATAATAATATGTATTAGCAAAGTACAAATTAATTATGTTAGAAGAATATTTTTTAAATATACCTGTTGAAATATCCAAAATATTTCTTTTCATTACCTTTGAATTGGTAGTAGTTAATTTTATTCAAAATATTGATACTTTAAATCAATTTACTTCCATTTACATTTCCATTAAAGGTTAAAGTAGTATATGCATATTGTATATACTATATGATGCTGGTAATAATTTGCTTATTATTAGGCTTAAAAAGTACCTGTTGATAATTAAGTATCTTTTGATAAGATGATTAATACAGAAGTATTGTGAATTAATAATTGTATATAATATACATTAAATATTTATATATATTTATGCCAATATATGATCAATATAAATATTACTAATTTCACAAGAGAGAATAAGGCTTTCTTAAACACTTGATATCTATTGGTATCTTTTTAGAGCTAAGGACACAGAAATATTTTCAACAGACCACAGAGGATCCCATTGAGCCAGTGCTATATTGGCTGGTTAATAATCTTTCCTCAAACAAGCAAGACATTTTATTTTTAAAATAGATTATCTTGAAATACTTAAAAATACATGTGGCATTAAAATATGAGTATTTTTTAAATCAGTTTTGTATTTTAAATAAAGCTAAGAATTTTTACCTGTTATTTTTAATGAAGTTATTATTTGAGACATTAACTCATAGATAAAAATGTACTGTTAAAAAACAGAAAAGTATCCCCTTTTCTCCACAACCTCTCCAACACTTGCTGTTTGTTGCTTTGTTTATGAGGGCCATTCTGACTGGTGTCAAGTGGTATCTCATTGTGGTTTTAATTTGCATCTCTCTGATAGCTAGCGATATCGAGCATCTTTTCATGTGTCTCTGGATCCTCTGTATGTCCTCCTTGGTGCACTGCTGGTGGGAGTGCAGACTGGTACAACCACTATGGAAAACAGTATGGAATTTTCTAAGAAAACTAAAAATGGATATACCTTTTGACCCAGCAATTCCATTGCTAGGACTATATCCTAAGAACCCTGAAACACCAATCCAAAAGAAACTATGCATCCCTATGTTTATAGCAGCACAATTTACAATAGCCAAGTGTTGGAAGCAACCTAGATGCCCATCAGTAAATGAATGGATCAAAAAACTGTGGTACATTTATACAATGGAATTCAATGCAGCAGAAAGAAAGAAGGAGCTCATACCCTATGCAACAGCATGGATGGAACTTGAGAGCATCATGCTAAGCGAAGTAAGCCAGGCAGTGAAAGATAAATACCATATGATCTCACCTTTAACAGGAACCTAATCAACAAAACAAACAAACAAGCATAATATAACCAAAGACATGGAAATTGGGAACATGCTGAAAGTCACCAGAGGGGAGAGGGGAGGGAATTTCAGGGGAAAAGGGGAAGGATTTACAGGAACAAGTATAAAGGACACATGGACAAAAACTATGGGGGGGGGTTGGAAATGGGAGGGAGGTGGGGAGGGCTGGGGTGGCGGGTTCGGGTGAGAATAAAAGACAGAAAACTGTACAAGATCAACAATTAAAATAAAAATTAAAAAAAAAACAGAAAAGTATAGAGACAGCAATGGATCTTAAAATCTATTTAATTGCTTCTTTCCAAGTAATAAACAATTTTATCATAACTTCTAACATGTTTTAGAGATGCATACTGCAAAAAATTTCTCCAAAATTTTACCACGTATCTAGATAACCATGTCTTCAAATAGTAGAACTTCTCCCTGAGGAAGTTTCCTAAACTTTAGAAATGTTCCTCTGTACACCCCAGCCAGTATACTTTTACTATGTATTGTAAATTTACTATAGACATTACTGGTTTATTAGAGTTATATCATTGCACTTTCAATATATTAATAACAAAAAATCCATGCTTTATTGAGCATCATTTATGTGCTAGACATTGTCAAATGCTTAATGTGGCTGACGTACTTTAACCCTCATAAAGGTTTTATAAAATAGATAACCAAAAATATCCAGTAAATAATCATACCATTTTGAAATTAATTTTTTAAAAATGCCTTAGTGATGTTTAAGAGCCAATGTGACAGTGCTGAAGAGGGAGGAATCTGGGGAGCATGAGTGGAGGGAGGAGAGAGGAAAGGCACTAAGAAGATAAAAATACTAGTGTCAGGGAATATCTAAAACCAACATGGCCTTGGTGAGGAAGACTTTTGACCTTCTCTACTATAACACTCAAGAGGTTATGATGTCAACACCTACATATCTCAGCATTGTTACCTAGATTTTGTTCCAGAAAGACTTATGAAAATATTGCTTTCTCCATTTTATAATGTGTATGGTAAAATAAAAATAAAAACTTTAAAATGTTTTCACTCTCCTAATCAGAAATTCAATGATATGAGATTCTACTATTTATGGAAAAACAGGATGTCTATCTTGCTTTAAATTAACTTCCAAATAAGGAATTTGAATAACTTCAACACTCTCATGTCCTTCAGGCAGTAAGAAAATTTTTCAAAAACTAAAATAAGAAAGTGATATCAAATTCAGACAAAGTTCAATAAGCAAAAATATTTAAAGTATCTTTATCTAGGTCAGAGAAACACTGTATAAAACTAAATGTTCAAATTAGCAAAATTTTAAAATAATATGTATCATAAATATGATTATATATGTGAAACTACATATATATAAAGGTGTTTTAGAGTTTTAAACCCATATAGTATTATACAGTATGGAATGGAA
Source organism: Glossophaga mutica (assembly GCA_039655065.1). NCBI lineage: Eukaryota > Metazoa > Chordata > Mammalia > Chiroptera > Phyllostomidae > Glossophaga > Glossophaga mutica. The sequence goes on along the minus strand of CM077305.1, from coordinate 59,565,893 downwards.
AGCAGAGGATTCGATATGGTATAAAAATTGAAATGGTCACAATTATATGACAAAAAGCATATATAAGGGACCCACATCAACATCTTTGAATGGTTAGCTCTGAGTAATGCTATTATGGTTTTATCTCATGCTTCTGTTTCTGTTTACTTACTGTGACATTTTCTAAAATGAATAATTACTACTTTTATTTTTTAATAATAGGGCACTAAAGATTACAAACAATGTATGCTGCTCTCCAACTATACTTTAAGAAACTAGATGAAATCACATTTTCAAATAAACAGAGGGCTTTTTTTTTTCACTTTGAAGGTGATTAGATCTTTTAAAATTATTTAACAAATTACTTGCTAATGTCAATGGTATCTTTGATTCTATGCTAAAGAATTTCAAATATTTTAATAAAAATAAATTTTAATAATTGTAATGTTCAAGACATAGGAAATGATTTTGACTTAGGACCTGGTTGGAAGAGAATAAATGTAATAGATATATATTTATGTAGCTATCATAAATGAAAGAATATAAACTTTGAAATGTACCCAAAAATTATAAATTATATATCTAGTATTACAACGTTCTCTGTTATACCAGTATAGAAAAGTTAATTAAAAGAATACCGATTTGGCTGGTTTTGGGTGCTGGATACCTCTCTAAATGTTGAGCCTAGAGAAAGGACTCTATGAAGATAGGTCTAGGTTTAGAAGACAAATGTTGGAGTTATACTGCTTTACCTTTATACAGTTTTATATTTTCATTGATCCCTTATATTTAATATATTCTACATACAACACCACTTTGAAATACACAAGCCAGATAGTTTATGAAGTTTGAAGAGTTCTGTGGCTTCCCTATGGCATACAGGTCCCAAATCTATGAGCAGAGGCCAGATCTTATAGTCTGTGTTTTTTAATGTAACAACAGTTATTTTTCTAAAAGATAATTCTTTAAACTCAGCTCTGGGAGAGATTTGGGGCAATAGGTTCTCATTCCGTGCGTCTAATTATGTGATATGGGTGACCATCACCTCTGTCTAGACATAGGAAAAAATGTTAAACTGAAATTTATATATATGCACATAAACCTGCCTATTTCCCTCTAATTCCTATCTCAGATTCTATGGTTCTTATTTATTATTACAGTGCAAGTTGCCTAAAGTGTTTCTCAATTGTTCATAGAGAATAGAAACTAATAATAATTTCCTTGCCATTACACAGATACACACACACAAAACAGTAAATAATATTTTGCCTCAGAACTCTCAATCAACATTTTACTCAGGCACTTTGCAAATTCATGAAAATAGTGTAAAAGGAGCAGGCATGAAACCAAAATAACAGTGCGTTATGAAATCTATTCCTAGCCTTATAGAAAAGGTATGTTGTTTTTATACAGAAGGAAGAAGGCTTCAAGGTTACTCTAGTCAGAGTAGCCAGTCTTCTTCCTGCTATGAATAGGTTTGAATTTTATTTTGTTTGTGACCATTAAAACATTTCAACAAAATATACATCACAGATGTTGTTGATTAAAATAAATTGAGCCACAGACAAAGCAGACACGAAAACAATGCTGCTTTTGAAGTTTGTTAACAAGTAGGAAATGTCAGTCTTTGCAAGTGTAGGACTTTATAGATCAGTTTAATAAATTTTCAAATGCTTTATGACTCCAGTGATTAGGCATTAGAGCTAATTACTCTAAGAATTTTTTCTTCAAGGCTTACTTCCTACTTTTACTCATTCAACTGAAACAATTAGATTCACCAAGAGAAATGGGTAATGTCTTTTCAAACCATATTTCCCATAACACTTAGTTTCCTGCAGCAAATCATTAAACAGTCAACAGATGCATTTAGTTTTCAGTCTCTATTCAACTTCAAGCAATTATATTGAAGGGTAAAATGGCTTTTCCCCCCTTTACTATCAAATATCTTCTCCTGCCCTCCAAGTAAATAGACAAGTTATTAAAGAAAGTGCTTTGCTCCTGTGCAAATGGCATACTACTTTCTGTTTCAACATACTGAGAGTTGGTATCAAATGCCATGAAAGTTCGTGGGGTAAATAAGAGATTTAAAATTCACTTTGTGGACAAGGAAATAACTGCTGATATATGCAGTAAGGAACTATTCCTGTTAATAAGGGTGAACACCCCCAAATTTTGTCACCTAGGAAACTATCTGTTCCAGAGTTAACAAATTATTGGAAACCCCCTCCCCCAACAGCCTTTTGTTTCATGCCCAAAATATAAAGCAAGTATACTTTAGTGACATGATTTTTTTTCTGGCACCTTTCCATAGCCAATTCCATTCATGCAGAAAAAGGATGAAATTCCATCATTCGAGCATGACATCTCAAAATTCAAACTTAATGAGAGCTTTGGCAGCTTCTGTCGAAGGCAGACAGTGATTAACAAAACACTTCAGAGTACAAGGCACAGCAGTGCTCAAAGAAAACAGTGATGATCTCCACTTAATTGTAGAAAAGCCCAAAGCATCTGCCAGCCGAGGAGAGCTGAAGCCATAAGGAGCTATTGCTCAGATAGGCTGTCATCTCCAGAGATCAACAACCATATGCTCAGCTCAAGCACAAACTCCAAAGAAGTTAATTTTCTGACAAAATACAGGGATAAATATGACATTCAAACAAGTGTGCTCACCCATCCTGAACACACGTTCATCTGCACGCATCAGATTTATGCATCGTTTAAACACAAGCAAATATAATTTGTTTGGAACACAAACATTGCTGCATGAGTACAGGTATAATTAATCTTTGTCTGCTCCACAGGTTCTTGTGTTCTACTGGTTAACCACGCTTTCAACAAACTTTTGATGAATGGAAAAGTCACTTGTTGCTTCTTACCTAAACACACACCACATTTTTTCAAGCTCTTGAAATTAATGCAAGTTGCTTAACTCAAGATGAAAAATAAACCTTATTATTGCTATGATTTGAAGTATATGTGTACGTATATTTATATATGTATATATACAGATCTATCTATCTATGTATCTATTTACCTATCTATCATCTATCTATTTTATCTTTGAAAGCAAAGCAGTGATCTCGCCAAAACCTATCTGGGAAACAGCTTTGCAAACAGAAGCAAAGGTTTCCTTCTGAAAGGTAGATAACATTCCTCAGGATAAAGTCACAAGAGAAATTGGTAGTACCTTTGGTAGGATATATTTTCACTGAAAGTAACACAAGGTCCAAACAAGAAAATAGCAAGAAATGGGCTTTAAACTGAAGGGCTACAAAAAGTAAAAACTCAGAAGTTACATTTTAAAAAGGAAATAAAAAAGAATAGAAAGAGAACCCCCCATGTTCTCCCATCATTTGGCTTCCTCTTTGTGGTATTACCTCCTCACAAAATGCAACATGTAGCATTAGATGGGTAGAGTCGGCTATGAACTGTGCATGTCTTGAAAACAGGTGTTTGATTGAGCATTTGCACACTAGCCAAATGGTAGTTAATTTTTCAGAGATGAACAATCACACTCTTTATAAAAACTAAAGAGAAACATCTGGTAGCAAAGTGCTTTCTGTAGCAAACCTAACTCCTACTAAAAAAAAAAATCTCCAAATGCCCATCCCCCAAAATAAATTTCGCCTTTCTATCATCAGCATCTTCCAAGGTTGTGCACTGAAGCTGAAACGCTGCTGCATATGTAATTGTAGTCACCCTCCCCATTATAAGATTACTGTAGAAAATGTCACATTGTCATGTCTATGTGTAAGCTTTGTTAGAGATTGAGTTAACTTGCTCTCTTGTAATTTTGATGTTATTGTGTGTTCATCACTTTTAAATATTTAATTTTTCCACAATTATAGAAGTAACTTATTATTATAATAGAAAATTTGTAAAATGCAGGCAGATACAAAAAGGAAAGTTCAATTTATATATAAAGCTACAATCAGGAAAAGCAAAACAAAACAAAAACTGGTTAATTTTGATAATTTCATATATAATACTCAAGCATTGAACTCACATTAAAATATAATTTTTTATTTTCCTCCTTATACTTTTCTCTGTACTTTAAGCATTACTCATATTATAGAGATAAATGAAAACATTTTTAAATTACTGATATAAATGAAAACATTTTTAAATTACTGATTAACATTTCATGGTATAGATGGATTTATTTTACTATTCCTAGTTGAAGTTTTTAAAAATTTTTATCAATATATATAGCACTACAATAAAATTCATGATAAAAATATTCTTAGCCCTGGCTGGTGTGGCTCAGTGGATTGACTGTTGGCCTGTGAACCAAAGGGTCAAGGGTTAGATTCTCAGTCAGGTCACATGTCTGGGTTGCAGGCCAGGTCCCCAGGAGGGGGTATGTGAGAGGCAACCATACACTGATGCCTCTCTTCCTCTCTTTCCCCTTCCTTTTCCATCTCTCTAAAAATAAATAAATAAAATATTTTTAAAAATCTTTAAAAATAATAAAAGTAGAAGCTAAAGAACTTATGACACATGGACGTGACCTAAAGGGGGTGAATGTGGGTGGGAAGGGGTGTGCAGGGTGGAGGGAAATGATGGGGGAGAAATGGGACAACTGTAATAACATAATCAATAAAATACATTAAAAATAATAAAAGTATTCTTAAATAATTTTACTGGAGTTTCTAGATTAATTGATATGATTATTTTAAGAAGTATTTTATGATTATTTTAGTAATGCTTGTAATACAATGCTTGTAAATTTTCCTTGATAATGTTAATGACAGTTAAATACTTACTGGCTATACTGGAAGATTACCATCAAATGACATCTTCACTGATAGAGATTCCTTTTAATTAAACCATGTCCTAGATTATTGGATCAGAAAAAAAGTGTTTGGTCTGGGGAATATGAAAAAATTGATTTTAAAAAACTTTTCAAAGTATGATGGTTTAGGTAGAAAGAAATTGACAAATAAATTTTAAATGAAAAACTACAAGGGATCCAGAGACATGAAAGGATGCTCAACATCAGTAGCCATCAGAGAGATGCAAATTAAAATCACAATGAAATATCACTTCACACTGGTCAGAATGGCTATCATAAATAAATCAATAAACAACAAATGCTGGCAAGGTTGTGGAGAAAAGGGAACCCTAGTGCACTGTTGATGGGATTGCAGACTGATACAGCCACTGTGGAAAGCAGTATGGAATTTCCTCAGAAAACTAAAAATGAAACTGCCTTTTGACCTGGCAATTCCACTGCTGGGATTATACCCTAAGAATCCTGAAACACCAAATCAAAAGAAACTATGCGCCCCTGTGTTCATAGCAGTGCTACTCACAACAGACAAGTGCTAGAAATAGCCTACGTGCCCATCATTAGATGAGTGGATCAAAAAACGGTGGTACATTTACACAATGGAATAATATGAAGCAGAAAGAGAGAAGGAATTCCTATCCTTCACAACAGCATGAATGGAACTAGAGAGTATTATGCTAAGTGAAGTAAGCCAGTAGGTGAAACAAATGTATAATATGATTTCACCTATAAGTGGAACCTAATCAATAAAACAAACAAGGGAGGAAAATAGAACCAGAGACATGGAAATAAAGAACAAACTGACAATAACCAGAGGGGGTTATGGGGTATAATGGGGGAAAGAAGGGAAAGGGTGGTCAAGGAACATGTATAAAGGACCCAGGACAAAGACAACACATGAGGGGCTGAGAGGATTGAATGTGGGGGAGTGGGTAGGGCTGGGGAGAGTAATGGGGGGAAATGGAGACAACTGTACTTGAACAATAATTAAACAAAGAAAAATTATAAGAATATTTGTAATTTTATTTAGGATTGAAATGTTATAGATTTTGAGTTAAAACATATACTTTTTACTCTATGAATGAGGTAATAGAGGAAATAAAGGTTTATAAATGAGCAAAAACAGAAGAGGTAATGCAAAATAGTTCAAAGAAAATGTAGTAGAAAAAGATACTCTTGACCCATAGTATAGTTTATCCCCACATTAAAAATGTATATATTTAGCCCTGACTGTTGTGGCTCAGTAGATTGAGTGCTGGCCTGTGAACCAAAGGGTTCCTGCTTTGATTCCCAGTCAGAGCACATGCCTGGGTTGTGGGCTAGGTCCCCAGTAGGGGGCATGCGGGAGGCAACCACTCATTGATATTTCTCTCCCTTTCTTTCTCACTTTCTTCCCCTGTAAAAATAAATAAATAAATAATTTAAAAATGTATATATTTAGATTTTTATACCATTTTTCAAAACTGTCTTTAAGCATGCACATAATCTCTAATACTTTTGCTTAAATATTCTGAACCCTTTATCTACTGCAGTACCTTCTCCGTAAAGCTTCATAAAATGAATGGTCTGACTACCACTGCTTCTCTTTCCTCTCCACCCTCATCCTGTCTAGCAGATTTGACTTCCATCCCCACTATGCCACTGAAAACACTTTTCTAAACACACCATTGATTTGTCTTGCTAATTTGGTGTTTTGGGTTTATTTATTGCTTGCTTTTATTTTTATTTGGATTTCCTTCTTCTTGAAATCATTTCTAATATATCAAGCACCTTCTCCCCTCTCCCATTACCCTTATTCTTCCTTCTTCTGAAAATGACTTCTCCCTCTTCTCTAAATATAGCCAATCTATTTTTTAAGAACTAGTAAAATCAACACCTAGTGATTGTTCCAGCTCCAAAGAACTCACAGCACACATGGCATTGATAATGGATCACCTAGTAGTACTGTTTAATGAATACATTTAATCTCACAATAAATTTTAAACTAATTGAAGGGAGACTGCATGAGAATCTTATATTCATGAATTTCTTTGCTTATTCATTTCTGTCAAGGAAGCCATACTATTGGCAGAGTCCAGGTATATCATAAGGACTAGATGACTCTAGAATCTCAAATAGTTTATAATTAAAACTATCTCTTCTACAGCCCTTCCTTATATACTCTGTGTCATATGATATTTGCCCTATCATCCTGACATTACCACAGGCATTCTCCCATGAAATAATACATTTTAAAATGTCTCATATAGTATCCAGAATATAGTAAATCGTCAATACATTGATAATGTGTCCTATTTCTTGCCTCAGTTCTCAGTCCTTATTACCACATTTTCTATGGAAATTGGCCATTTCTTGGCTTCCAAATATCTAACTTATGTTCTTGTTTGTGGGAATCTCCCTTCCACATGGTTCTGTAGAGTCAGTTCTGTTCTAAGGTGACATATGTTCTCCTAAACATTCCCATGCTATGCAAAATTATATAATAAAACCACTAGATCTACAGGAAAAAATAGGGCTAGGGGCACGACTTTATCAGTGACTTATTTAACAATGTTTAAACCAACAAAAACAGTAACACCACTTTGTATGTATCAAATGGTTAATAAATACCCATATATTATAGTAAGCATTGAACTTTACCTCCATAAACTCCTGAGGTTTGCTTATGAGTGCATGATGGTAGGGATGTAGCATGTGAGTTATTGTGAAGTGCTGGGAGGAGCATTATATGAAACTGAATAGACCATTGTTACACCAGATGTGGATGGGCTAGTTCACAATGCATACAGTGAAGTAAGGCAGCTTGTAGATGTCTGAACTGCGTTTGTGGTGGGTGTGTTTTGTTTAGTCTAAGTGGTTCGGTTCAGCTGAGGGTAGTTTTCTGCATTCACCTACTCTTTCTCATAATCATAATTACAGAATCATAAAATCTGTGTTATGCTCAAATTATCTTCCAATCTATCAACTGAAGCTTGTGTTTTTTTCAAGGTGAGTGTTATAACAGACTATGTGCATACACCACCATTAGAGGTGCTTTCTTATCCCAATTACTAGATGCCCCAAACACAGCCAGCTTTGTGTGCAATTCAGAATAAGAACAGGATTTTCAAATGTTTCAGGATTAATACAAGTGGCTCTGTCATTTGGCCCATATGAACTCATGGGTCTACTGGTATTCTACATACCTGAAGTGGGTGGGGCTGGTGTCTAGGACTTGCTACATACAAATAAATTATCACATCAATGTCTTTGGGTGTATACTAAAATCACTAAAATCACATCTTCTTCAAATAGTTGTTTCCTTTTTGAGAAATAGCTCTTGATTTTTTATACCTTCACTGTTAAACAACAGATACCCATATCCCCTGACTTGTTTACTGTTATTCAAAGCCATGAACTCAGATATACCCAACATCTATTCATAGTCAAGTGAGGGTTTTACTTACGGTAAAGGCCAGGAGGGTCTTAATGTGTAAGTTGCAGGAATATTTGACTTCCACTAAACTTGGTAATTCCTGCTCCTGCTATGCTTCTATTGGTCTCTCAGTCCACACCATTGACTCATGGGGAATTCCCTATGATTAGTTAACTGAGGAAGGGAAAACTAAATTTGGTTTACAGGCGACTTTGTACTACTATTCTTGTTCCAATCAAAGTGTACCTCAAGGAGAAGCCCTAAAGAACAGAGAAGAGACTCTTCTCTAGGGTGAATTTATTTATATGACACATCTCATTACCCTCTTTGCTGAGGAGAAATGGTCTAATACAGGCTGGTAGCTACAATTTGGTCAGATGGTCGGAGATTCACAATCTCTGTTATTATTTGAAAATTAATAACAAACTGGTTTAGGCAAAGTTATCAGGGCAGATCTCTGGAAATGAAATAGTCCCAATGTGGGAGGATGTTTGTGTTTTCAAATGCTCATCTCCACTCTGAAAGAGGTTCTCGGTAATCAAGTAGACAAGATATTCCTCTCTGTGGATGGCATCTAGCCTCTTTTCCATAGTAACCCCTAAAGTGGGTACTTTCACATAGCTTACAAATAAAGTGTTAGCATGTCAAAGACAGAAGCCATATATGAGCCCATTCAAATGGATTCCCCTTCACCAAAACTACCTTTTTACTACCATTGCTAAGGGGCAAGATTGCAACATGAGAGATAAATCTGAGGCCCCCAAATTTTGCCATAAATCTCTAGAACTTATCATCTACTTGATGGCTTGCTAAACTATTTCCATCATGGAGAGAGCAAAGATTTGGCTTATTAGAAATTTTTTTTCTAAATTTGTATTTTCTTTATCTGTCTACCATGTTTCTGCCAGAAAAAAAAAAATCATCTGGTTACTTACTGGATGCCTCATTCACCATTGTCAAGGAATATGCTTCATGATTAAGGAAGTAGGTAAAGGATTGACATTTACCAGTTTCACTCTTATTATATCCATTATGGAGAAATAAATGAATTTGTATAGAATTGAAGATGGTCTATTAAATATAATGGTGTCAGTAGGTAGACAAGATCTTGAGTCATTGGATTGCTGCCCCACATGATGAAGTGTTTATTATCAACCGGAAACATTATATGGAAAAATGGAATTGCTGTTTATTGAGAAGGAAAAGGCTGCAGAAGGAAGTGTAATAGAGATACTCAGGATTTGTTTTGACATTTGAATGTGAAGTGCCTTTTAGATATCATATCAACACGGAGACCTAGGGAAAGTGGTCTGGGAACGATGTATTTTTTTAAGAGTCATCAACAAATAGGTGATATTTAAAGCCAGAAAACTAAATGAACTCACCCAGGAAGGGAAAATTGACAAAAATGAGAAGAAGCCCTGTGAACTTATGTCTCCCCAGAACCAACCAAGGGAGTGAAAACAAGCAGTCACTGGGCAGGACAAATGAAGAGGAAGATGTCTTATAACCTAAGGGGAAAAACAGTTTCAAGAAGGAGAGATGATCAATTATATCCCAAGCACTGATGTAACATCAGGTTGTAAAGCAATACTCACATTCTGCAATGCAGAGGTCACTATTGCCTATGACAATAGCTGTTTCAATGGATTGTTAGGAGCACACACCTGTTTAGAATGGGTTCGAGAGCGTTTGGGAGAAGAAATAATGAGTAAATACAGGATTTTTAAGTAACTATACTGTAAAGGAAATACTGGTAGGTTATACATAAAATAAGGGTAAACTGTTACTCTGTAGGAATAATAAGGAAAGGCAGAACAGAAACATATGCAAGTACACTGATGTGCATTGATAGACATGGTAGTATGTGGAAGTTCTCTTCTGATTTTTTTCTTGCTTCTGTTTTCTCTGTGAAATAGGTAGGAAGAGCATCAGTATAATGTGAAGATATGGCACTGGAATAAGAAGTTTGAGGAGAGAAAAGAAAATGTGAAACAGTCTAGTACAATAAAAGAGTGTGGGAAATAGAGTAGCACTGAGGACTTCAGACCAGTCACTCTGCAAGAATGATTTTTCTCTAATCCCTCTCAGCTCTTCAGTGCACCCATGAAGTGGGTAGAGAGCTGTTTACAAAAAGATCTGGAAATTTGCTAAGTCACTAAAGATGTAGAAAGAGGCAGGAAATGGGAAAAATGCAAGGAAAAATGTATGGCCCATCATTAGAATGGGCCATACAATCTAAACCAGAAGAAAAGGAAGCAAGAATCACATTTTATCTCACCCTGCAGAAAGCATTTAAATTTCTTAGTTTCTGCTTATTCATCTGGGTTCCTAACAAACACAGTTTCATATAATTACTTAACAACTTTTTTGTGTGTCTTGAAGAGTAAGATTTCTTTTTTTCTGTTTAAGATTTTATTTATTTATTTTTATTCTTTTTTGTTTTTTGCAAGATTTTTTCCATTACCATTTAGTCCCCTAATACTCACTCCTCCCACAATCACCACACTGCCACCCATGTCCATTAGTCCTTTCTCCTTTTTGCTTTATCCCTCCCCACTACCCTCCCCCACCTTAGTGTCATTCAGCTCTCTATCTACGAGTCTGTCTCTATTCTGCTTATTCTACTGAACTCAGTTTGTTCACTAGATTCCACATATGAGAGAAATCATATGATATTTGTCTTTCTCTGACTGGTTTATTCCACTTGCCACAATGTTCTCTCGGTCCATCCATACTGTCCCAAAGGGTAAAATTTTCTTCCTTTTTATGGCTGAGTAGTATTCCATTGTGTAAATGTCCCATAGTTGTTTTATCCACTCATCTGCTGATGGAACTTGGGCTGCTTCCAAATCTTGGCGATTGTAAATAATGCTGCAATGTATATAGGAGTGCTTATGTTATTTTGAATTAGTGTTTTAGGATTCTTCAGATTTATTCCCAGAAGTGGGATCTCTGGGTCAAAAGGCAGATCCATTTTTTTTTTTTTTGAGGTATCACTGCTTTCTATAGGTGGCTGTAGCAATTTGCATTCTCACAAACAGTACAAAAGAATTTCTACCCCTTTCTCCACATCCTTGCCAGCACTTGTTGTTTGTTGATTTATTGATGATAGCCATTCTGGCAGGTATGAGATGATATCTGATTGTCGTTTTAATTTGTATTTTTCTAATGATTAGTGATATTGAACATCTTTTCATATGTCTATGGGCCATTTGTATGTCCTCTTTGGAGAAGTGCCTATTCAAGTCCTTTGCCCATTTTTTAATTGAGTTGTTTGTTTAATTGGGTTGTGTTTTGGGTGTTGAATTTTATAAGTTCTTTATAAATTATATATATTAACCCCTCGTCAGATGTACCAGTGAATATGTTCTCCTATTCTGTGGGCTGTCTTTTTATTTTGTTGATGTTTTCCTTTACTGTGCAAAAACTTTTTAGTTTTATATAGTTCCATTTGTTTTTTGTTTTTGTTTTTACTTTTGTTTCCCTTGCTTGGGAAGATACATCCAATAAAATATTGCTACAAGCAATGTCTAAGATTTTGCTGCCAATGTTTTTGTCTAAGATATTTTTGGTTTCGGGCCTAACATTTAAGTTTTTAATCCATTTTCAATTTAATCATGTCTGTGGTATAAGAAGGTAATCTAGTTTAATTTTTCTGCATATACTGTTCAATTTTCCCAACATAATTTATTGAATAAACTATCTTTTGCCCATTGTATGTGCTTCCTTTCCTCTGTCAAATATTGACTATAAAGGTGAGGGTTTATTTCTGGCCTGTCTATTCTGTTCCATTGATATATGGGTCTGTTTTTATTCCATTACCATGCCCTTTTGATTACTATGGCCTTATAGTATAGTTTGATATCAGGCAGCATGATTCCTCCAACTTTGTTCTTCTTTAACAGGATTGCTGTTGCTATGTGGGACCTTTTGCAGTTCATATAAATTTTTGAAATATTTGTTCTAGTTCTATGAGATACATCATTGGAATCTTGATAGGAATTACATTGAATCTATAGATTGATTTGGGTTGTATGGATATTTAAATGATATTAAATTCTTCCTATCCATGAATACGGTGTGTACTTCCTCTTATTTGTATCTTCAATTTCTTTCTTTAGTGTCTTATAATTTTATGAGTACAGATCCTTTACATCCTTGGGTAGATTGAAGAATACAATTTCAAAATACAAACAGCAAGATCTCAACAGCAACTCAATAATATCAATAAGTAAGTAATCACTGGTAATTTTTTACATTTTGAAATAGTCAATTATTCTATTTTGGATCCACAGAGAGAGAGAGAAATTAACTAGAGGACATAATTGAGTGATAAAACATTTTCAGGAGATAAGACTACAACAAATCCTGAGCTTTGAAATCAAATAGACCTGGGTTTGAATTCTCATTCAGCTGTTCATATGGTTTCTACCACAAAAGCAGTAACTAAACTATTCTGAACCTGAGTTTTTTCATTTCCAAAATGAAGATAATACCTATCAGTTAGCTTTTTATTTAATTTAATTTTATTTTTTTAATCAGTATTTTTTAATTGTTGATATTGTACAGTTTTCTGTCTTTTACTCCCCCCACAGCCCACCACCCCAGCCCTCCCCACCTCCCTCCCATTTCCACCCCCCTACCAGTTAGCTTTAAAATGAACATTAAACAAGACAATATTATATGACTCAATACCTGTAAGCCAGTTTATTTTTAAATGGAGTTACTTTTCTCCACTGTCAATTGATATACCTAAATGGTGTTATCTGAAATTCTAGTTTCCCTGAGTATTATTATGTAGAAAAGTGATTCCACAAATACATTTTTTTAAATATTTTATTTATTTATTTTGAGAGAGAGGGAAAGGGAAAGAGAAAGATAGGGAGAGAAACATCAATGTGTGGTTGCCTCTCGTGCGCCCCCTACTGGGGACCTGGCCCACAAGCCAGGAACGCGCCCTGACTGGGAATTGAAGCAGTGACCCTTTGGTTCACAGCCCACACTCAATCCACTGAGCTACACCACCCAGGGCCACAAATACATTTTAAAATGCTGTATCAAACAAGGATAAACAGTTTTCTTAATTGTAGATCTTTTCAAGGAGCTTGATATGTTAATATGCTTTTGAAATTTGAGAGACGGTTATAACATGCACAGTGCCCTATGTATTTGACAGGAGAATCCATTTTTCCAGAATATTTAAATGACCTACTGTTTCATAAGATGTACTATTGGAAAAAACTATTTTAGACATTTCTGTGCCTGAATTTCTACTCTGAAAAGTTGTTCAAGGAGAGCCAAGCTCTATATACTCTATTTGGCAGAGCTAATGGTGTTTTAAAGGCCATGCCATACTTTTAAAGATCTAGCATAGTTATTTTTCAAAGAAAAGAATTCCACAGATTCTTGAGGAATCATATCAGGAATCTAATTTTAAGTATAGCTTTCTTATATCTAGCTAAATCCTCTGTATTTCAAGTTCAGTTGACTTCTTCTTACTCAACATAATTTTGTTACAATAGATATTTTGTCACATCCATAGAATTTGAAAATTGGAATACAAATGATTTCATGTTTTCATTTTTTACTAACTCAACAAGTTTTTATATAATATATTAAACAATTTTTGTTCAGTAATAAATCTAACTAAATTTTTATAATCATAATTTTTCATTTTTGTAAATTATCTTGTGTCTGACATAGAGAAAACAAGTCAGCTAATACCTAGATATATAATTGATGGAGGAGATTTGAAAAAATCCCCAAGCAAGGACCAGTTATAAAACTATATTGGAAAAATTATACAAGGACATCCTCTTTTTTTAATCAAATAATGCCTTTCATTTAGCAGGTAGATAACAAATCTTTATTTTTAAAAAATTAAAAGGAGGGTTTTTGTTCTTATTTTATCCTAAGATTTACCTATTGTGCTAGTAAGGTCTAGAAAGTTACTCTTCCTCTGTCTCCCTCATCTGTTATACAGTAACCAAGAAGTGAACAAATAACAAATAAAAGATCATCACTCTTTTACATAATCATTTTTTTCTGGAATTGCAAACACATCTGTGGTCTGCCTTAACCACTGGAAATTGACATTTCCCATATCCCCAGGTTAGTATGACATTAACTGGAGCATCACATTCTGCTAGTATCTCTTTCCCTTATTATTTTTATGCATTTTATGCTATTTTTGAAGTCATGCTGCTGAACATGTCATGACTGAATGTGAGTGAATCCAAATACCAGTTCTTTTAACATGAATACAAATGTCAGATTCCAGGCAAGCCCTTGCTGGAATTTGATAACAGAACACATCCTGTGTCCAGCTAATGCTGGAATGTCATCTAACCAGGTATCTTATAAAATACAAGCATTATGGGTGTGAAATGTTTTATATGACTTCAGGAAAAGATAAAAATGTCAGGTTAATTTTGAGAAAGGAGTAAAGCTTCAACTGTATAAGATTCAGTTTCAACTAATATAATATGTAGGGAAATTATAACTGTATCTTCCTAAGTGATTTAACTATAGTTTCAGATTATTAGTGAATAGTTTGAATGGGATAAATTGAAAATAAAATAACATTTGTTTTCCCTTCTTGTTGTTGGATTTTACATTTACTCTCTTTATTGGGAAGTGTACATAGCCATGTCATTTAAATTTTCAGTAATCTATTTCAAAAAGTGACCACAGTTGACAGGGGGCCTTTTGACATTATTATTATTTTTTTAAGTTTTGATGCAACCATTTTTGAAGGAAATCACTGAAAGACAGATGACCCTAGGATTCAGAGCCCTTTGACACACCATAGTTAGAGCATCAAACACAGGTGCATGCCAACTTGAATCTAATTATCTTGGCCTGCTTGAAAGAAATATCCTTTTACTTCATTTTGGTCTAACCTTCATTTTGCCATTCAACTGAAAATAATAATACTTAATGTGCACTATATAAAGACTTATTTTGCCTTTGCAGCATCCTGTGCTCTGAGCAATGTCAATCCATACTTCTTTTATTTGGGCAAATCATTTTCTCTTTGAGTCTGTGGAAGAACACCAGCAGAGGGAAGGATACTTAGTAGAGTTGCAGTATATAAATAGCTCTGCCGAGAGCATTACAAAAGCTCTGTTGTGCTATCACACAGCAGAGCCAATAATGTACAATATGAAAAATCCCTGCCAAGTGCACAGAGAATACTGACAATGTTTGCCATTTCTCTGATCGGCTGTTTGTTATGTGCTGCAAGAGTTTATAGCTATAGAGTCAAAAAAGTCTACCACACCCCAAAGCTCTTCTGTTAGAACAATAATAACAACATAAACCATAAACACACACATCTCCTTAAAGACATCAGAACCACATCAACAATAACAAAAACAAACAAACAAACAAAAAACAGTGGGTGGGAGTGGAACTGAAACACAAATATTTCTATAGAAACAGAAATAGAATTTTCACAAAGCACCAAAGCCGTATATAACCACTTCTTTGCACATGCCTTCTGTTTTCTGAAAGCACATCAATCTACAAATTTTTAAAAGAGTTAAAATAACAGGATTTTTAAGAAAAAAATCATACTTTGCAAAATCATATATGAAATGAGTATTTCATTTAAAATACTAAAACAAAGCCATCTATTCTCCATAAAAACTTAAGTTTTTATTTCCAGATGATGCATTCCAAAATTAGCATACTTGATTTTTGTTTTCAGAATATACCTCATATACTTAGCAAGAAAATATAATACTTGAAAGCTTCCACTTAAGATAGTCTTTGACTTTAGATGTTATATTTGAAGATGCAGTTGCATCTACATCACTCACAAATACACATTTTCTGGGCATTCTGGATCTTAACTACTTTCAACAAGCATTTTAAATTTTATATGAGAAAAGTTTCCACAAAAATTATTATGTTATTATATTTTATTATAATAGCCTAAAGTAACACGACAGTAAGATCTTTCAAAGTTTCTCGTATCTCCTCACTCAAATCTCTCCTGTGTTTCCTTCACTGTGATCCATGTCTCCTTATTTTACTTCCAGTCTTGTGATCTCCTCTCTGTTCTTCTGCCTCTGCTTTTCTTTTTTCTAGTCACTTCTAAAATCCTTTGTAACCCTTCTTTTGCTTTTATTTTTATTTACATATACCTGTTTCTGGATTTCCCTCCTCTTTCTTGATTTCTTACCCTACCTTCTACTTTCTCTATTCTCCCTTTCTCTCTTTCCCTCTGTTTTACACCATTAACCTTTTCCCTCCTCTTCTCTTAAAAATATGAGGCAACAGAGTGATTTTTTCAAATGATATTTTATAATTTTTCTTAAGATGCAGAAAACAAAATGCTCAAACTGAACCATTTCAATGTATGCAAAATTCCTTTAGTAGAACCCAATCATACTTTATAGCCCAATTTAAACTTCACTTCTACTGTGAAATCTTTCTCTCATTCCTTAGAAAAAAAGTCTGCTTTCTTATCTGCTGCCAAAAAAACTATACACACAGTTCAATTTTAGAATGTGTCATGTTATATTATAGAAGGTGGTTTTCATATTAATTTGGCCTAGTAAAGTGTGAACATCTTGATTGGAAGAAACATGGCTTATTCCCTATACCCAGAATGATATCCTAGGTCCTGCCCTGATTGGTGTGGTTCAGTGGGCTGGGTGTCATACTACAAAGCAGAAAGTCACTAGTTTAATTCCCAGTCAGGACACATGCCTAGGTTGCAGGCCAGGTCTCTGGCTGGGGTCTTGCCAGAGACAACCAATATTTCTCTCCCTTTCTTTCTCCCTCCCTTCCCCTATCTCTAAAAATAAATAAAATATTTTTTAAAAAAATCTAGCAGGCCCTAAAGTAAAAAAAAAAAAAAAAAAAAAAAAGGGTAAAGCAGTACAGGTATACAAACTGTCTTAGTTTATAGCACTGCTTTCCATTGATCAGGAAAGTCATTTAACTTATACAAACTCAGATTCCTAATTTGTAAATTATAAACAATTACTTCCTGTGGTGGTGAAACAGAGCATTTAAAGCACTTAGCACAGTACCTGGCATATAGTATTTGCTCACTTTGTCTTAACTGTTTGCTCTTCAGAAAGGTGGACCTCACTCGATATCAAACAGCTTTGATATGGTTACAATTTATCTTAAAATAACCAGTTAGAATTCTCCTAAACACTTTTTTATGGTCAATATCATCCTGTAAATGTGCTGCTGGATGTCTCATTAAATGATATAAAGACTCCCTAAGGGTGAAGTTGAGGACTTGAAAGTTTTCTGTAATAGGCATCACGAGGGAGTAGGAATTCCAGATGGTTTATGCCACAGCCAGCTGTCCAGGGAGTGTTGCTTGACAAGAGCTGTGGCCCGCAGAGGACAGTGAAAAGTAAGGGCCCATCTGAAAGTCTGGCTCAGTGGCCTAGGGTTAGACTACCTGCACATCAAATATGAGATCCATCATTTGATCTATTCATGACTTGAATAATGATAATCTATTATCATTCTATTTGATGTATTTATTATTATAAATTCTATTACCTTAGAGAAACAACTAACACATGCTTTGTATATAATCATCCTTTTCTGGAGGAAGTTTATTTTCCTTTTAGTACCCTTAAGGAGAAAAGTCACAAAATAAATTATACCTAGAACATGCTATAGATTTCTGGTGTTCTGTTTGAAATAAATATATCTGTGTAACAAATGATTTCTTTGTGCATTGCTCCTAATAGCCTATTGTTTGGGCCATAGGTAGAGATAAAAGAAACTTCATAGATGTTTTTCCTTTCTGGCAATTAGAAAATTTTACTTTTACTTGTTGCCTCACTCATCCAATTACCTTTTCAAAAATGCCACTAAATCTCCAAATTTCTGAAACTATCTAAAAGAAAAGAACCAAGATTTTTATTTCCCTCCTTCTAATTGACTTGGTTTAGATATTACCTAAATCTATTATTTTTCACTCATACTTGTCTATTTCTTTACCCTGTTATTGTATCCTTGTATCTCTGTCCAAAGGATACCACTTATACCAACTCAACCTCATCATGATTTTGTAAAATAATTTTCCTATTTCCAAAAGGTCATTTTTATTTTCACTGCTAAGTCTCTCAACTACTCAGCCCTTACAATAGCCCTAACATATGTAGTTCCCAATACATTTGAAAAAAATTCGTGGCTCCTTTATCTCTTTCTCTGATGTACCTATACTTGTAAAAGTTTCAAGCATCACCCTTATTTTTCTTACAGGTCTCTAGCTCTTTCTCCCGGCCTTACCTTCTTCCTTATCCAGCCCAGAATGCCCGGTCAATGACTTGCCAGCATCCTTTGGGCTCATACTTCCTCTACCCTCATTACACAGTTAGTGCTGGTTAAGCCCTGTCACATATTCTCGTCATTTCTACATATTGAGCAATGCTAGAGAAAAGTCACAAAATCACAACATTTGGTGCCTTATTCAAAAACCTGGCTTCTGATTTTAGCAATACTCTCCAGGTTAAAAGTAATTTTTAATGTCTTCTGTTAGTACTCTCTTCCCCTTCTGAAGAATCTGTTGCAAAATTTCATTATTCCTTTAAAACCAGCATCAAACATTTACTAATTCATGTTTGCCTCTTATTTTTTTAGAGGAAACCAAGATCATCTGGAATTTATTTCCTCAACTTTCTGCTTCTTACTTTAAAAAAAAGATTTATTCCTCAAATATCAGAACCTCATCTCATACTGCTTCCAGGAAAGAAATGCCTCTTTTCCTATTCAAGAATAGGCCTTTGCCTCTTATCAATGCTGCTTCTCAATGATCAATTTTTACTGATAGACATCATAATTGGAAAAAATAGGGAGTTTTTTATAGATTGTTTAATATCAAGGACCATTGTTATTCTGAGAGATACACTTTTACCTTCCTTGGCATTAAATATTTTATAAATAGATTAAAGGAAATATTATATGCAATTGATTTATTTAATGTTTTACCCCTCAACTGGGTTCTTTTACTCAAATTTCATTTTAAAAAGACAAAATAAAAGCTTTTAAAAATGTTTCTTGTTTGCCCACCCTTTACATCATAATTTCATCTTTATTTCTTGTTTTTCAGATTCAAGCTTCAAAAGGAATAATATACATCCACTCTTTAATTCCCACAATTCGAAGTCACTTCTTAGCCATTAACATTTAACTGCTGTTCACTAAAATTGCTTTTAAGATCAGTAATTATTTCCTAATCACCAAAGCCAAAGGTCACTTTTAACTCCTCATTTTCTTTGATTCTGAAGATACTTTTGGCACTATTGTCTATTCCCATATTTTGAGTTTTTCTTCACTTTGATAGTGCAACATTTTTGGTTTTTCTACACACTTTCTGACAACACTATTTGTCCTCCTTTTGGATCTGCCTTATGTGCAAAGCTCCTAAGTTTTGATGTTCCTCCAGTGATTCCTTTCTAGTTCATTCTATGCACTCTTGGTGTAATCTCATTCCTATGCCTGACAACTTAAAAAAAAAAAAAAAAAAAAAAAAAAACCTGTATTTCTTGACAGGTCTGTTTATAGAACTACACATCTCTGTTAACTTCCCATTTTGCATTTCTATCCATATATTCTGTCAACCTCCAGTCAGAGTTGCTTAAGTTACCAATCCTCTTTTATATGTTTTCTCCCACCATATGTTCTATCAAAATGATGCTACTCCAGAACTAGTTGTCCAAGTCAGAAACCTTCTTCTCCCTTTCTTTCATTTCCAGTCAGTTACCTAAAACATGGAAGTTCCTCCTGTTTTCTCAATTCTGACTATCATTCCTTCATCAGTTTCCCATTGATTTCTTGTCTTGATTAGAATGATATCATTCTGACTCCAATCTCTTTCAAAATACACTTAGAATGAACTTCCTAAAACTGCTATGGTTTCTATAGTGTACAGGATGAATTTCATACACTTAACCACGCTTTTCAAAGCCTCCTGCTTGTCCTGTTACATTCTCAGCACTCATCTGCATTTTTCTGATCTTGCCTTACTAAGAATATCTTAGTGCAACCCTCATGGCTTCTGCCAGGCACATGCTTTCCTCTTCCCAGAATGTCTTTCCTCTTCTCCCAAATTCTTGAATAATACTCAATATACAGCTGACAGTTCTCTGTAAGGTGCCTTCTTTGGTCTCTCTTGGAGTGTTTGTTAAAGAATGGCTTACTTGCCTTTGTTCAGCACAAAATTACAAGCTTCCTCACTAGAAAGAGTTTGCCTCTTTTATCTGGTATTAAGCTTGGTTTGTAGCAGCCGCTTAATAGATGTGCACTGGTAAATAGCATTCTCTTCTCTCAGCACTGAACCTAATTTTTCTCCTTGGTTTAAACAAATTATTGCCCTGGCTGGTGTAGCTCAGTGGATTGAGCGCGGGCCTGCGAACCAGAGGATCGAGGTTCGATTCCCAGTCAGGGCACATGCCTGGGTTGCAGGCCAGTTCCCAGCAGGGGACACACGAGAGGCAACCATACATTGATGTTTCTCTCCCTCTCCCTCTCTCCTACCCTTCCCCTCTAAAGATAAATAAATAAATTCTTTAAAAAAATAAAAAATAAAATAAAATAAAATAAATAAATAAACAAATTATTAAAATCCCCAGCTCATCCCTAGGAGTTTCATGATTCTTTTAGTCATGAGCATTATATCAAGTTTGTTAATGGCAATGTTGAGTATTTTCCATTTAAAAACAATCATAAGGCTTAGCTCACAAAATCTTTTGGGGCAAGATGAAGCTTATTAATGCAAAAAAAAAATTAACAATGAAAGCAGAGGTATGTCTTGGGCTAAAAGTATTGAAAACGTATGACACTATTTAGAATAGCTAATTTATAAGCTGATACTAGAAACATCCTAAATGTTCATATCACTAATAATGTGTTAGGTAGAAAGCCAGTAATGACTTGCAAACTTAATTTGGAAATAATTTTTTTGAAATTAAAGACTTCTGATGTCAAAGGAAGAACCTAATGAGAATAATTTCTTTTCCTCAAACATTCTGTCCTCCCATTAAGAAAAGTGTAAAAGGCAATAAAAACCCAATTAATTCAACAATATGCTTTTTATCCTTAAATTTTAGAACCATAACCACATTTAACTAGACTATTCACAGATCAAAATCTATTTTTTCATGGAAGGTTCTAGAAAAAAAAGTGTAAAATATGTGACTTTATCTTTGGTGTTCCATAAGTTCGTATTGCTGCATGTCTCCCTCTCTTACAGTGTTCCCTTCCCACACACCAAGACACTGCCCTCCACCCTCCAGGAGCCCAGATTATAGTTCTGTAGTTAGTAGAGTGATATAGTGATGAAAGATTGAGTTATACTTCTTCATTATAAATTTTATTGGAACATGAGTCTCCAACAGACTAAAGAACTTTTAGGATCCAAAGGAATTATATTCAAATATGTACTTTAGACTCTGACTAGCAATTGGTGGAAATGGTTCTGTTTAGGGGAATGGAGTAGGAAGGGGAAATTATTTAACGCTGCCTAAATTATAACTATTCATAAGACCAGATGTATTGTTAATTCCCTGGAAAAAAGTATCAGAACTGGTATGTTAACTTCCTGGAAAATATATCAGAACTGATAGCTTGCTTTTAAAAAATTAAGTTTTTCCAATGTTGAGGAAATAAGATGAAATGATATGCTGCTAAGCAAAGAAAATAACACTCAGCAACCAACCTACAAACTCATGAGGTGATAGGCAAGGGAACAGGCAACACACAAGAGGAGCTTTGAAGAAGTTTCTGAAAGAAAACCAAAAAACAAAAGTTCTCAAAAGTACTTAGTCTCCAAAAAATTTTGATTGGTGTTTACCTATATACATGCTTGGTGTGTTGAGTCTAGAGGAACAGGAATAGTTTTTGAACACTTTTATACAAGTTATCTTAAGCCATTAGCCAATTCACTCATTGCTTCCTTAATTCACAAGAAAAAATAATGCAAAGATGGATAACATTTAAAGTAAGATAAATGATAGGGGCAGTATCTTCAATCTATCATTCACTATTTCCTATCCTGGTAAACCACAGATTTTAGAGTGGGAATACAATTATTAGAAGATTTTTTATGTTTCTCTTCATTGAGCTGAGGATCAATAGTATAAGAACGGAAGAGAAAGTTTTCCCAGAGCTGGAGAGTTTTAGTAAAATCAACTTGCTATTAACAGATATAGAAAGTAAAAAGAAAAAAACTATTCTCCAAAAGTTTATTTGAGTGTTGGACATGTAATAATGAACTGCAGGTTGATTCAAAATTATTTAAGTAAGTATATCTTTAAACTCTGGTCTCATGAGAGTTTTCCAGGTACATCTGTATCTTACTAATCACTGTAACCCCAGTCTACAGAAAAATGTTCTAGCATGTAATGGTACTCAATGTATATCTTCTAATAGTGGAATTCATAAATTGCATTGATTTTCATGTTAATAATAATAAGGATTAAAAGTTTATTAAGTGTTTCCTGTGTACGAGGCCATTGGAACAAAGGCCTTCTGTGGAATATCTTTTTAATCCTCATGATAACAATATAAAGGAAGTAGAATTTTGGCCCTCAGTTTAAGTACATGGTAAATGAGGCACTGGGACATGAAACAATTTGCCTAACTAATGTCTAACAGAGTCACATACCGGCAGACAGATTTCAGAATCCCTACACTCAAACACCATGCCAACTCTCTTCTGCATCTATTTTTTTGACCCCTTATTTATTTAATAAGCACTTACTGTGTGGCTTTTAAGTGCTCAGCCCTGTTGCAGCACCGAGTTTACAAGAATGAACCAACCATCAAGTATTCAGGCTCCCATTAATCTTATGTATTGGGTAGAGGGATGGGGAAGAGACACAAATTAAGCAGATAAATCAAAGATAAAAAGGAAAATACAGAAGAAGAAAGTGGACAAAGTATGACAGTATAGGTTGTTGTTTTTAATAGGGAGTCAAGTAAAGTCATTCAGTTAAGGTGACATTTGACCAGAAATACACAGAATGAAAGAAGTAAGCTATATAAACATGTAAGGGAAATCTGTTATAGTCAAGGGAAGGACATGGTGGGTAGGGGGTGGACATGGCATCTTTAGAGAACACAGGTGGCAAGTGTGGCCAGAGTAGATGAGAGAGTGGGAAGAGTGAAGACAATGAGAAAAAATGTGTGCTGGGAGGAGGCAGAAGAACCTATAGGCCTTGCTATAATGGCTTTGGGTTTTACTTTGAGTAATTTAGAAGGCCATTTCAGGACTTTGAGAAGTAAAATGGTTTAAAATAATAAACATACCCAAATGTTCCTCTTGCTATTTACACAGAATATAGACTGCCCATGATCAATTATGAGAAATGTGTGTTCAGAAAGGTTTCAAAATTAAATGTTTTATTTATTTATTTAATTCTGTTTCTCTTAGGCTAATGTGTTGAGTTGAGTAAATCTGGCCATAATAACAAGAAAAGTGTAAAATTAAACCAGGTCATCTTCTGGGGCAATTTGCATCTGTGTGTAGCCCTCTTTTTTAGGGTACTCACACTCTCTGAACCTTTTTTTTTCATTATTTCATTTATCCCCTATGTAGTGATAACTTACAGATCAAAAATTCTAACCCATACTGCTCTCTTCAGTTTCGAATCCACATATCAAAAAATCCTACTGCCCCTCATTTTGAATATCTTGTTTCCAAACTAAGCTCATGATCGTCTCCCATAAACTCTATTGCCTCTTAAATTACATTTACTGTAAAATGATACCACAATCCACTTATCCAAAACCACAGACCTCATTCTGTTTATAGTTTCATTCAAGAATATTTATTAAGACCCTCCTATATAAGAAAAAATATTGAGCCCAGGAGATGGAAGCACAAAGTCGACACATAAATCTCTGAGTCTAGTGGGCACGTGGTCAAGAAACAAATAATAACACCAATGGGTAGATATACAAAAAAAGCAGAGAGTGTGAAAAGATTATATAATCTGGAATGAAAAGTTGGTGAAGATCTCCCAGTATAATTTCCATTGAATCTGAAACATGGAGTGTTAAATAAGTGTTACAATGAGTGAAAATTGGATGGAAGTGGACAAGGGGGGATATTTTTACAAAGGGAAGGAAAGAGAATTTATTTTAAATTTTAGGCAGAAGGAGCCACTCATGCAAAGGTGACAGTGGATAATGAAAAGAAAAGAGAGTTCAGGATGATGTTGTGAACATTAATCATTAAAGACTGGTTAAAAAAATAAAAAGTGCAAAAGAAGCAGGCAGTGACAGAAAAGGAGATCTAGAGTAGAGAAAAAAATCAGAGGAATATAACATCATGAAAAAAGTAAAGTAATAAACAATCAAGTAAAATTAAGGCTGAAAATCATCCATTGGAGTTATTAACATGGAATTCTGTAAAGACCTCAAAGAACCACTTTACAGGCATAATGTCAGGAACAACTAGTATTGGATGGTTTTAACAGTAACTAGAACTCCTAGAATTCTATGTAATAGGAATAAGAAACTAAATGGAAATTGTCAAACACCTTGGAGAAACAATTCACACGGTAAGAAACTTGGTTGACCAACAAAACATAGGAAAAAAAGCTTAATCTTAGTAATCAAGAAAATTCAATGTTACTTTTACACATACCAGAAAAACAGATTAGTAGAAATATTCCATTTTGACAGCATCAAGTATTGATAATACTTGATGACTATATAAGGTACACTAACATACAATAATATGAAACCCCTGGAACACTTACATACTACTGGTTACTGTACATGCACCTTGGAAACAATTTGCCTCCTCACCCAGAAAAGTCAAAGATACATTTTGTGACCCAAAAATGCCCTAGACCAATTTGTACACATGTACACACATTTGTACACACATTGCTGTTTCCCTCTCCCTTCCCCTCTCTAAAAATAAATAAATAAAACCTTTTTTTTAAAAGCATATACTTTATTTTTAAAAAAAGAAGAGAATGTGAAGTCCAAGATAATTTTTATAAGATGAAAGAGATTTTTAATACCACCGAGTAGGGTCTTGAATAGACAATGTGATTACAGATACAAAAGAGACAGAATAAGCCCTGAAGCAGGTGAGAGAAGAACATGAATAAAAAAAAAATTGCATGGCTTTCCTTTTCATACTTAATAATTGAAGAAGTAACTTTCCTTCACACAGATGTATGTGATTAAGTACCGAAGGACATAAATCATATTTTTGGAACATTTTAAAACTTTAATTGTGGAACATTTTCAATGGATACAAGAGTAAACAGAATAATTATAATAAACCCCCACGTATCCACTGTTCATTTCCAAAAATTACCAACACATGGCAATTTCATTTCATCTATATTCCCCCACACATGTCTCCTACTCCCATGTTATTTTAAAGCAAATCCTAGATATCATATCATTTAATCTGTAAAAATTCTCATATTCCTTTCTTACAAAAAGACCCTTAAGAAACCATATTCACAATGCTATCTCCATACTATATATAATATTCAATACATTAACAATAATCTACAATATCCTCAAATGACCATAGTTGACCTTTTAACACAAAACCCAGAAAACTCACACTGTCCACCTCACTAGAGTTTACCTCTGATCAGTATCATTTAAACATAAGTTAAAATATTTAAAATACTCTTGCCTTTCATGAGACACCATCAACTTACAGTCACCAAATCTGTAGATCTTCCAAAATGTACACTGCTTTCTCCAAATTGACTTTTTTCTTAATAGAAGGTGTTTTTCCAATTCTACCACCTGTGCTGTCACAAGTTATTCAAGTTAATTTATATTCTACGAAATTGGTAATTCTGGACCCACTTATCAATTATAATTTATCACAATAATAATTAGAGTAGCATTTCATAGGAGAGCTTAAAAGGAAATTAAAAAGAAAATGGAGATTAAAAACAGTTAAGTCTATAAAAACTTCATAGTGGTGATGAAATTTTGAGTTTTCATTGTGCACTTGGTGCAGAAAAGGAACTCAGTACATGCACAGAGAAGCATGTCAAAATGGTTCAGTTTTTTCCCAGGGCTCTGACACCAGCTGACTTCGATTAAATAGCAGTGAGCTGGAAAAGCATTCTGGGTATTGGTATGCAAATGAAATCAGCCAGCATTTCTTCCTATGGCTTTGGAATTCCCACAGCCACAACTACAATGAAATGTATATTTTAAAGTTGGAATTTTAAACAAGTAAATATAAAGCTAAAACTGTCTTGTCCATGAGTCAAATATAATCCTAATTGAGCTAAATTTTTTCTCTAAGAGGAACAAAAAATTTTTAATATAAAATTATTTTAAAAGGTATCTTCAAAAATATATGAAAAAATATGCACACAGCATAATCTTTAATCCATAAATTTCAGCCTCATGACATTGCAATGGCTTTCTCTGAATTAAGACATTTCCTTTTCAGCATTTTTAAGGAAGGTCATAATAGTCATGTGTACAGAGCAATTAAAGACCAATGATTGTTTGGACGATAAGAAAGCATTGTTCATATAGCCTCTAGGCCATTAGTTTGGGTTTTCAAATAAATACTCTCTCAATCATTTAATTTTAGAAGAAACTGATAGTGCTCTGAAGCAATAACTAATTTGAAAAACAAAGAAAGAAAAAACATTTTCTCTCTAGTCCAGAAATTAACATAGAGAATTATATGTGACACCTTGACTGCCAATTCCCCTCACCCTGAAGGAAATGAACTCTAACAAAGGCATCTCTGGCTCAGAGAAAATATTCTGGTGGCAGTGCTTTAGTAATGTGACACAGAGCCTTGGTTTTTCCTGGTGCTTAACTCCCCACCCTTCCCATTATGCACATCCCACCAACACCTTAAATAAAGTAGTATTGGATTCTAAAATCATAATCTGAAATACCAAGTGCATAATGAAAGCCATCCCTTTTCTCTGTAAGTCAAGATCACTTTGCAGAATGCCCCTGCGGGGGACCTAACATGGAATTTCCAAAAACATTAATGTATTCAGAAGAAATGTCAAAATAAAGAAAGCCTGTAAACATTGTCTGTGGGAAGCTTTTCTGTGCCCTTCCGGAGTGCAAAATGAATTCTCATTTTTCTACAGAAGTAGGATCTGTTTCTGCCATCTAGTGACAATGAGGCCAATGGATGCTTAGAAAAGAAAAAAATAACATTTTCTAAATTGGTTCAACAAATCAATCCAAAGCAACTAGGAATTTATACAGATACTTGGGCAAGCACAGACACACAAAAGATTCTTTTAAAAAGTCTTTTAACTTTTAACAGGGCACCAAAGTGTAATCAGTGTCCAGATATTCCTGGCTGAAGATCTAAAATAAGAAAAAAAAGTACCTACAAGCTATATGGGCAGAGTACTTTTAAAGTTGTGGAAACACTTTCACATGAGTTACATTTACAAGAGCCCATGATGCAGTTCAAGCAGTGGTTGAGTATATGGGACCCAGTGTCAGACTGCCTGAATTTGAAGGTCACCTACTCCCATATTTGAAATCTTACTAACGACCCATCAAAGTCAAAGCTCTGTTCTTGAAAAATTTAGTTCTTGAACAATTCTGCTCTCGGCCAAGTTGTTCACGAAAAAATACCTCAGTTGTCTTATAAAACCTCGGGTCTTAATTCTCTACCAACATCCTTTTGTGCTGACACCTATACGAAAATAGCAGGTATGTGTCCCTCAGGAGACAAACAAAGGAGATTCTGTTTTCAAATGAATCATTTCTTGAACAGTTTTCTGGAACTATTTAAGTTTGAGAACTGATGTTCTCCTGTATAGAACTCAGCTCTCTCAATTCCTAGAATTCTGTTCACTGCCTCTATTCCTTGTTCTACACACTAAGTTAGTTTACATAGCTTTACTGTGGTGAAAAACAGTAGAGTGAAAAAAATCACCTTTAATCCAAATATTCTGATTATGGAATTTTGCAAGAATAGTAATGTCTATAGACAGATACAGAATTATTGAGTAGCAGAGACAGCTATGGTAAAGGAAAGTGAGGTGGAAAGGTTATTATTATCTGAACAACTTATCACCTTTCAGGAAATGTAGTTCCCCAGGACCCCTTGGAGCTTGAAGTCTTACCAAGACAGAAAATAAAAGCAGTAATTACTTGCTTATTTTTCTACAGTATTGTTTGTTTCTCTCCTCACTTTCACCTATACACAGAGTGAAATCTTTCCATTTCACTCAGACTATTCTTCTCCACATCAGAGAGAATGGGAAAATAGAGAAAAGAGAAAGATGGCCTAGGGCAGGAGTGTGAGTTCCATCCACAAACACCAGAGAAAAGGTCGAGTGTGAGACATAGACGCAGGCTGCCAAGAGGCCTGTGCAAGTTTTGTCTCCCGTATTTTCCCCACTTTCCACATTTCATATGTCTGCCTCCAAGACTACATTTCCCTAATTTTTTACTCTACATCTATGGCTGCTCATGTTCACATTTTTCTCCTGGTTTTCTCTTACCACCCCATCCCTTCATGTTGGAATCCCAAGAAAATTTGAACATTTTGCCTTTTCTACGTATTCTCACACCTACAACAATTTCATCTAACCTCGTTGCTTCCAATTCTATCTATCTATCTATCTATCATCTATCTATCTATCTATCTATCTATCTATCTATCTATCTATCTATCTACTAACAGCTGACAAATTTGTGTCTACAGCCTGGATAATTTCCCTGAACACTGGTTTGAGGAAAAAGAGTCTGCTTTGCACATGGAAATGTTCAATAAAAGAGAATAGTTCTGACAAAAAATAAGTAAGTAAATAAATAAACCTCTAGATTTATATAGCCAGCCATCTCATTGAGGTCCCCATCTGAAAACATAATTGTCATCTCAAAATGAGTATGTCCAAAACTGAGCTCTCAAACTTGTATCCCCAACCACCTTTGAAAATGTCACTCCCATCCCTCCAGTTGTCCATACTGTTTAGGTTGTTTGTGATGATATGATTTGAGCCTTTAGATGTAGCTGGGCCCGAAACTACCACTGAGTTTCCTGGTTACAGCAGCCAATAAGTCCTTTCATTTGCCACTAAAGAAGAGTCTTGACTACTGTACCTCATATGCTTAACCAATTTCTCTTAATCATTTTGATATCAGACTGAAAGTTTTATCCTCTGTAAAACCTTCTCCAGTCTCACCAGACTAAGTCTGGCACCCTTTCATGTGATGTCAGACATCAGATATTTGTATACTAGCAGTGTTGTAGTATAGAACTGATTATTTACTAATTTATGCAATCACAAAATTTGAAGGCAAAGATTATATCTGTGTTATTCATCACATATTCTCTTTTGCAAAGTCATGTTGCGTGGCCAATAAATATTTGTTTAATTCTTGAATAATTGAAGCATACCCCAAATTCAACTTTTTAATCTATGTATCAATTCAAATGTCTTAAGCCAAAAGTAACAAAAAGTCCCACTCAAATTCCTTAAACAATAAAAAGGTTATCATCTTATATAACAATAAGTCTCTAGCAGTATAAGTGCAGTACTATTTTAACCATACTATCAAAGATCTCAGTGCATCAGAGTTTTCCTCAAAATGATATCTTAAAGGTCATGAAGTGACTGCAGTAACTCTGGACATCATGTCAAAACATGACAACATTTGGAGAAAAAGACTATTTTCCTCTTTTTTTTTTTTTTTTGAGTCTCTCATAAAACTGAAAGAGTGAGGAGAACCTTTGCCAGAAGGGCCTCCTACACTATCTCTCATATATCAATGGCCAGAATTGGGTCTTTCTAAACTAGTCCCTGGTAAGGAAGAATAGAAATGCTTTGATTGTTTTTAGTGTAATCATTTAAAGTGGACTATTTGAATATCAATGACCATATTACAATTTCTTAAGTTTGAATTGCTCCAACTGTCTGAATGTCATAGTAAAATATCCTTCCAAAATATTTAACCAGAAGTTAAACTGCTGAGCACATCCATCCCATCTCTCAGAGACTTACATTCATTTATTTAAATAAACAGCTCAGTTTGTCAAGGCAGCAGCTCTCCTACCACCATTGTTCCATTGTTGGTGAATGAATGATGTACTACTCCAATTTCCAGAAAGTGTAACTGCCAGTGCTCTTCCACTATGTGTTTCTACCTATAAAATTTCATGTATGGAGCTTTCAGGTCAGAGTACATGGGCCAATACCCCAGCCACTTGTTCATATAAATCCCAGTAGTGGCTCTCTCAAAATAGAAGCAGAGAGTTGGGAGAAAGGGGGACAATATTTGCCTTAGAAGCTAACATCTGTGAGGTAGGAGATGATAGGAAGTGGGTTCAAACTGGGGGATTATAATACATTTTTTTTTATTCTCATCCTAGGACATTTTTATTGCTTTTTAAAGAGAGAAAGGAAGAGAGAGAGAGAAATATTGATTGGTTTCCTCTCATATGGACCCCAAAAGGGCATCTAACCCTCAACCTGGGTATGTGCCCTGACCAGGAATCGAACTGGCAACATTTTGGTTTATGGGACAATGCTCCAACCAACTGATCCACACCAGCCTCGGCTACAATACATTTAAAATAAAATGGAAAATTAAATGGTACATAGTCAATATGTGTGCACTAGAATTAAGTGAGAGAAATCCTTAGCTTTCCCCCCATAATGGAATAAATATAATAAACTCAATTAAAAACACCTGAGTCCAACAGATAGATACTCTTTCTAACATTCCTACAGAACCTCAAAAGCATAGTTAATCAAGTCTAGGGAAGTAGAGCTTTCTGTTACCACTAATATCTTCCTTCCTTTTATCTTAATGCTCTCTCTCTACCTTCTCAAGTCCATTTAGAAAATGTCCCCAAATTATCTACCATTTTTGAACACATAGTATATATAAAATATGAGGTCACATGCATTATTTCATCTAATTCACAAAACCATGTGATACAATAATGCATAATTTCATTTTAATGATGAAAAATGAGACCCAATGAAGTGGGTAATATGTACAACATCACCAAGTAACTGACTGAGCAAGATACCTGCCTATATCTTGTGGCAAAGCCTATTGGATAAGAGATTAAATGTCATAGAACTGACAATTCTTTCATCTAATAGATAACTATAAAATTTAGTGTCTCCAATCAACAAAAATTCTGACAACTCCTAGGACACAAGATCAAAGTATTAATCAAACAAGTGAAGTTTGTTCAGTAATTGTTATCAGTCAGGTACAATATTTTATGCTGTAGTATTAAACAATAACAAAAATTTTATTACTTGTTCACTTGAAATAACATACACTGTTTTGGCTTTCATGTCATTGTCCAGAGTAAGTCCCATGCCTACCTTTGCATGTCCAAAAGAAGCAAAGACTAGAGGAGTTGGTGAACATTAGTGATGTCTGTGTAATGACCACTGGGATGTCTGTGGTCTTTGAAGGCAGGCTTATAGAAAAGAGGAAACTAATGACATAGCGTAACATAAATGTACTTCACCGTGTTTGCATGGCTAGTTCTGCTTTTCTACATCATATTTCACATTTGTGAGGACTGCATATAAACAAGGTATGAAGTATTTCTACATACTTGTATATATTCCAGAAGAAATCTAGTGTCATAAGCCAAAAGTAGAAACATAAAGAAAACCAGAAATGCTTAGCCTAAAAGTAAATAATTTTAATTATAATAAAAGTGCCTCCTAAATAATAGTGGCATATTCATTTATTTACTTATATTTATTCCTCAATTTTTCTTTAAGAAAACTTTATGGGCTTTGTCATTTTCAATATTATAAAAGAAATGTATACTTACTATGTCCTGCTAAATAATACAGAGGCACTCTCTGGCTATGCTACCCCTGAGTTAAATGTTAAAATTTTAGTGTGCTTTCTTTGAGGTATGATTCTATGCTCAAACCAACATAGAGAATTTTCTCTTTTAAGAGAAATTGATTCTCAAAGTACCTTTTGTTCTACAAATGCCCTTCTACATATCAAGAGGATCTATTTCTATCAGAATACACTAATTTAACTAACTTCTATTAATAGCTGAAAAATATTTTCTATTATATTTGTACCATAACTTATGTAACCATTTACCGATATTTAGATATTCAGATTAACTCCAGGTTTTTGTGGTTATGTGAAAGAACAAATTAAACCACATTGTATACATTTTTTATGTATTACCACTTTTACTTTTGAACAACAGATTCTTAAACGCTAAAAGCTTTTTTAAAAGATATGTGTATATGTTAAAATTTAATAGATAATGGCGTATTATTTCCCAAATGTTTACTGTGATTAGGTACATCATTTATTATCTAGCTACAACTCCATGTCAGAGATACGGAGAAAGGATAGATGAGTTTTACCTACATCTGAGTAAAGTTATGACATCTAAAGATTTGCTTGTAACTTTTTTGCTTGTAAGTCATTAAAAGGTATCTCAATAAATGATGTAACAAAAAAAATTGAGAGAACAGACAATAAAGAAATAAGAAGGAAATTTATAGCCATCCTTTCTATTTCATTAACTGGAATATATATGAATTCCCCATTGCTTCTTCCTCCCTTGAATCCCCAAAGAAAGCTCAGAGATCTCTACTTCATGACAAGAAATATTCCCCTAGAAAAGATACTTATTATTTTTGTTCCTTGGCTGATACTCATCTAAACAAAGAATGGTGCTCTATTTTTAGTTTATTTGTCTACACGAATCCTGTTAATTTGGAAGATGATGAAGTAAAGGATCCTCACCATTTCAGTACTTTATTTTGAATTATTTCATTTGAATGACTTGCTTCCAGTTGGCTTTCCCTCATGTGACCTAAAAACATGGAATAAATCTTTAATATAAATTTCCTCATGTGACCTAAATATATGGAATAATAATTTTAAATAAATGCATTTATAAATTACTACAACACCGTGTCGTTTAAGAAGATGGGTAATTAAGTAACAGTATGATTTCAGAAGTTAGATAAAACAAAGAGAAATCCAAAGTCAGATTTGTATACCATAGTGGATAGTGTGCAAAATGTCTTGACCCAAATAAAATCCTGTTAAGGACATTTAATAGGTCAAACCAAAAGGCATCATCAGAAGAGAAAGGGTGTCTACCCCTTTACTTTATATGAGGGGAACCCCAAAAACCCAGGCTTTATTTATAAAAAATTACATATTTATTCTTACATATTTAAACTTCAGTCACCTTCAAAGTATTCTCCATTTGATGCAATACACCTATGTATTGAGATGCCTTTTCCACAGCTTAAAACAGTTTTTGAACTCAGATTTTGATGTCTTTTAATGCTTCTGCCATTTTTTGTTTCACTTCTTCCACTTTGGCAAAACATTTCCCTTTCAGAACTTTTTTCACCCAGAAAACAAACAAAAAAGTCACTCAGGGTGAGATTGGGTGAAGCAGGAGGGTAGGACATGGTCATGATGTTTTTGGTCAAAAATTGCTGAATACTCAGTACAGTGTGGGCAGGTGCACTCATTAATCATTCATCATGAAATGGGCAAACATATTGAAAGAGTTTTCAAAAAAAAATTTCACTGGAGCCAAACACAATCTCTCACAACAATGCCAGCTGATACACTGATACAGATGAGTTCCTAGAACATTCACCTAGTGGGAGAAGCCTATACTACCAGGGGTCCTCCCATCCAGGAGATAATTCCAGGATTTTTGGGGAGCCCCCCCCCATACGTCATCACCATCAATGGCCAGTTACAACAGTTTGGAAGATCACTACAGTAAGTAATGAGAGCATGTGTGGCCAGTACGCTCTGCCCGGTTGTGTGATCACAACAAGCATTGCCCCAACCCTAAGCATTTCTTATAATGGACACCAGGCTCTGAAGATGTTTGAGGACTATAAACAGGTAGAATATTTAGAAGTCAACCACCCAAAGTGGAAGCAATGTAAGATGATATAAAAAATCATACCTTACTTACAAAATTGAAGCAGCAGTATTCTTTCAATCTGGTAAAGAACAGCACATTAAACATCACAAAATTCTTGGTTTAAACGCTTCAAAGCTAAAAAGAAAAACAAAATTCTAAAGTTTGATGTTTTCTGATACAGCTTTTTAAGTTAAAATTTAGCCAAACATATTTCCTCAAATATTATTATGAAACTACATATTATATATTTCATTCTCAGTCTTTGATAGAATTTTACAGAAACAGATTCTAACATAAGGCACAAGTAATTTATTAAGGAAGAATTTCCAGGAAAAAACTTATAAGGGAGCTAAGAAAGCAGGACATAGAAAGGGGGAGCAGGAAGCAAGGGTGAAATTTCAGGCAAGGTCCCACAGAGGGCCGCTTCATTCTGATCCTGACAGGGAATTCTGAAGTGTAAGTTTATCTCAAAGTTGTCCTCTGTGCAGGTAAGGAAAGGTAAGGTAAGGTAAGGTCAGGGATTTCTTACACCAGTCAATCACTGGTTTGTCTGATCCTAAGAGCAAGTGTCTGCAGTAACCTGAGGGTAGTCTTCTGAAGAGCATTTTAAGTACATGATACTAGATGCAAAAACACACAGAAATGGAAAACCAGTGCCCAGAGATTGTAAACAGGATCTGCAGGGTCCTGGGTGGACCACTGGCAATGTTTGCTGCAATCTCAAACATTATTAGCATCATCCAGAAGGTGTCAAAGCCAAGCAAAGTCTGTATCAGTCAATCTGTCAATGAATTAGTTTACACTGCATTTTCAAACAATCTCAAAATCTCAGTGGTTTAAGATAAAAAAAGTTTAATTTTACTCACCATGCATGTTAAACGCTGGCCAGAATGAGGCTCTGGTTATTGAACTGACTTGGGACTGACAGGTCAACAAAGTCTTAAACGCTGTTAGACAATGTACCAGGACTAAAATAATTCTAGAAGATCCTGCACTGATAAGGGAGTAATTTGGTCCAGAAGTGACACACATTAATTTTGTTCCAAATTCACTGGGCAGAGCTAATCCCATGGCTCCTCCCTCACAACTATAACAGGGCCTGGGGGTGGCATATTATCATACACCTAAAGGTGAAAAGCTAGAAATAATTGGCAAATTAATAAACAACCACAATATTCAATGAATGCAATATCTAAACCATCACTTTCAAACAGGAAAGGCTATGAATAAGTAAAAGTCTAATACTTAAAATAATGAACTCAAAAAGCTTATAGGTGGCTCAAAAGGACCAAATACTATTGAGGCAGGAGATAGTCAGGAATGAGGAAACTCTGCAGGTGTCCCAGGACTAGGGCAAAGGACATCAATAGAGAACAGAGACCCTGTTCGAAGAGCAGTTGTCGCCACTTTCTGGAAAAACACCAAATCATGGTGAATCATGACTGCACCTTCTCAGAAGATGATACATGATCCCTGCTTCATTATAATAACATTATAATAAATTAGCATTGCAGGCTCCCTCTTCCTCAATTGGAAATGAAGGAAAATCATGGGACACTGCATGTGCAGTAGCTTAAAAGTAATATAACTATTTGTCCATGCACAAAAAAAGCCCATCAAAACTAGCCAGGAAATAGCTGTCCTATAAAAATAGAATCCCTCGGCCACTGAGATCAACCTCTGCTAGGAGCTGACATGCTCCCATGTTCTGTAGAGTGGACTGTCACTTAATAAATCTGCCCTCTCTCTTTCTGCTATACATTCTCTGTTGTGTTGGTTCAATTCATCGTTCACAATCACCAAGAACCTGGTTAACTGTGTCCACCTGCACCAGTATGAGTTGAATTCTGTTAACTTAAATCACAAATTGGAAAGTAATAAATTGAAAATCACATTTAAATGTACTATATAATTTAGATAATGAAGTTAATGTAGTGTCTATAAAAAAACCTATCTATGTTAACAGACATAAAAAGGACAGAAAAGCTAGAAAAAATGGCATATATTTCTCAAGTATAAAACCAAAATTTAAAATGTTACTTTGAACCAAACTGTGACCAGTTTGGAAATTTATAACTCAAAATTATGTTATATAGTACAGATAACCTAAGAACAAGTATTGGAGATTATATTTCCAAAGTAATATGAATGAAAATAGTATTTGTTATGTTGAATAGGAGAAAATGTATTGTTTTATAGAAAGGTTGCATATGGGGGATGATTAATTACTTACTAATAAATATGAATTATATGATAGCAATTCTAGACTAGAAAATTTAAGCATATTTAGAAATGAAGGGTTTGCCAATCAACAAATTTATTGTCAATTTACTGACAAAACTTATTCAAAATCTACTAAGTCAGGTAATATCTTCAACTTAATACTACATAATATTAGTCAAAATATCAATACAAAGAAAAAGAAATATTTAGGGAAGATTATGATAATTATGTTATCAATTCATTCTAGATTCTAGATCAATGTGATCAAAGTGTTAGAAAGAAGGCAATGTAATAGGAAAAAAAACTTCCCAAATTGCTTTTTATCCACATTCAAAATAAAATATAACAAGTCTTATGGGGAAAAATGTATTCTAATAATTTGGATTATTTAATAAAGTAATGTCAAAACATTAACACTGATGTTCTGCCACTAGAATATTTATTGTGGCATAACTGAAATAATTCACCAATTTCTCATTTCTTATATTGAGTAGTATTTTAGAGTTTATTCTTCAATTCAGGATATATTTATTAAGCCCTTTACATTGGCCAGTGTGATGCTATGTATTGATTTCTCTTGTTCTGAAAATGTCCCATCAGGTTAGTATCAATTTCCCTCCTTACAAAGGCAAAGTGATTTGCCTTTGTTTAAACAGTGAGTTAATTTTAGAGATTGACATTATTTCCATAAAGTAACAAGTAACAGGTACCTATTATGTTCCAGGAGTTCCACTAGCAAGCCCTGGGGTTACAGTTCTAAATCAGAAATCATCTCTGCCCTCCCCTACTTGGGCTTTTTTTCTCCTGGCTTTGGGGCTTCCTTGCTAAAGCTGGCAAGGAAATGGGAACAATGTACTTGGGAGCAACAATGCCATCAGTTTCCAATAAGGTTCAGGGGAATGTGAGCTGAACTGAAGTTGTTTTATAAAGCTGCTTAAATTGAAGCTTTGGAGCTGTTTACAGACCCAAGGCTGCTCAGAGTATCTATAGATGTTCCGAAATCTCTCCCTACACCAGCTGGACCATCAAAGGGTGGCATGACTGAGTCACTTATAGTATAGCTACCCCTCTCCCATAAAAATGCTTTTTATTGCATCATACCACAGAAGTTTGTATCTGCCAATATTTAGAGACATATCTATGAAATAATACAGATCTATGAAGCTCCTTACTCTGATAAATGTTTTTAATTTTTATTTCTTACAACATATACAAATACATAAAATTTTGTTTCCAAATTTGGTTTCATGAATAGCTATTATGTTTTGAAGCAGCTCATTTCCTTTGACCTTAGAGTTAGTGATTGCATTTTCCTCTTCTGATTAGTTTCAAGAAACTATAAAGTCAAATTGTCCTACTTCTAGCAAATTTATAAAACTTTAGGACAAATATTTTATATACCAACCTCACTCCTGGCTTGATTTTACTTTTTCATTCCTATTTTCCCTTGTTATTTTTTATACATTTAAAATTCATTTCATCTTGCATGCATGTTTATAAGTTCTGATCAGATTTTTTTTTCACAATCCAAAGTACTGTAAAATAAATGGCTAAAACCCAAACATTCTGGAATTTGTTTCCAAGGGAACATTTCAGAGCTCATTGAGCTTATTCCTTGAAAAGGTGGGAAACACTCCATGTGACCTCCATTTCCGTGGTTCTGTTCCTGTTCTAGTTGTTTGTTTAGTTTGCTTTTGTTTTAGATGTGGTTCTTAATAGCTGTGCGTTTACTGTCTTTTCACTGTCATATTTTTATCTTCTTTTTCTTAGATAAGTCCTTTTAACATTTCATATAATAAGGGCTTGGTGATGATGAACTCCTTCAACTTAAAAAAAAAAAAGAAAAGGTGGGAAACAGCATTAGCAATAGAATCCTTCAGTAAACACTTGGAAATAAAGATAATTTTAAGCATGCTGTTGGTAAAATAATAAAGACATAGGTCAGAGCTACAAAATAGGTATAAATTACTGGCAGGGACTGAAAAAACGGCAGTTAGGGTCTGTGGGCTCACAGACAGGCTCAAGCTGAGCGGCTGGTAGAGCTCGTTTTCAGCCTCCCTCGCTCCCATGCCAAGATCTGTGACCGTAACATAGTATGTTAAACAAGAACACTGGAAAGCTTGAACAGGGAAGCTACCCATACTTACATAAGGTACCGATGATACAGTACCAGGAATCTAGCAGCTACAGGTTTATTCATAAGAGAGATTTAAACTGAAAGATCTCTGAGCACATTTATTCTGTATCTTGTGAAATGAAACTAGGAGTCCAATAACAGCAGTACACAAATTTCATGGCTTTGAACTTAACTCTAAGTTCATAAATTATCATGGACATCATATACATTCAACAAGTCAATAGGTAAGCACATTGACCTTCAATTCTAGTGAATATGTACACTGCAATCAACTACTAAATGGGTTGCAGAAACCTCTCCCAACAGGAAAAATAAAGACACCACCAGGGCAGGAGAGTGGGGATGCATATCATCTGCTGTTCACTCCCATTCTAGATGGAACCGACAGGGCTCAATTAAATTTTTTTTCCATATTTCAAATTTTCACTTGGAAATGAGAGGAATTATCAGTAACACAGCAGAAATAATACTGTGTAATTGAACACATGGAGAAATGACCAACTTTGTGACCTAATAGGCTGGCATAATATTTAGCAAGTATAAAACATGAAGGAAATAGGCATTTTTCTGAGAATAGTTCACATGTCAAAAAAATCACACCCTATTTTTATAATGTCTTAATTCACAATTTTAATAATATAGTTTTAATAAATACTATGTCTGGAATTATTATACCATCAAATTCAGGTGCTGAGTGACCAGAAGAGAAGCTAATAGAGCCATCCTTATAGCCCACCCACAGCAGGACAAGCCAGGGTCTTGGGCCCGTTTAGAGTAGTGAGGAAATGCCTGTGGTTTTAAGTCTAATCACCTAATCTAAAATCTGTCATCTGAAACTTATTCACAAGTTATGTAGCGCCTGAGCTTAATGTAATTACAACAAAGAATGCTGAAGAACAGGATTAATTGAGATGTATTTAATGAATATAGCAACTGAATAAGCATTTGAAAATTTCTAAATAAAAATGCTTTGTATACTGAGTTTTTAAGTGAGAAATTTTAACCTTAATAATCTACTTAGTTCTTGTTTATGCCAGCTTTTTTTAAAATTAACTAACATAAAATATAAATTAAGTTTATAAAAAAGTTTTATCTTAGATCCTTTGTCAGTAGTTTAGATTTCAATAATAAAAGAATTAAGATCATAAATTCATCAAATATTTTAAACAAGAAGAATTATGTTCACAGTTCAATTTTGAAATTAAAGAGAAAACAAAAAAGACTGCTAGTAAATATATGTCTGACATCTTTTATAACTATTCTTTATTGAAAATTATATTATTTAATCCATAAAAGGGGCTTTAGAAAACCACTTTCTCAAGTTAAACCTGATCAGATGGGAGGTTTTACTTACATTAATAAATCCAATGAACAGTTTTAATTAAAAACTCATGCTATTTTCAAAATAATGCTGAAGAGTAGATTTCTGATCAATTGTAACTGCCAGATGGGAGATTTTCATAAGCTGTTTTTAATATTTCACTTTCACAAGCACATCACTTAAATATGTTGCCTACCTATCTCAAATACAAATGCTATTCAATCACAGCATTAAAATAATGAAATAACTTAAGTACTTTTTCCGTAAATTTTACATATAAGGCATGAAATTCAATAATTAAATTAGCAAAGCTTTCCATCAAATTACTCTAAGTAAATTTGCACAGCAAGCAATGGACGACGAATTACAGTGTACCTGGTCAATAAGTTAAATGTGTGCAGAGATGATAATTTGACAAGTGTCTCTGATGCCTACATAGGAAAAAATAATGCATGTGTGCATTTTTCATAAGATTTTTATTTATATAAAGTTTTATGAAATTAAGTCATACTGATATTTATAATCAAATGTGTTAGACTTCATAGAGAAGGGGAAAGCATGGTTTATTTGCAATATTTTACATTTTTCTAAATATGACATTTTGCTTTTGCAAAAAGATTTTAATATTTATCACATTACCTGACTCTCAAGAGATTCAGTGGTGTAAGGAAGATACTACTTACCCTGCTTAATGAGTAAGAAATCTGAGAAACATAGAAATTTAAAAGTTTGCTAAAGATACAATGCTAATTATCGAACCCAGTTCTGGGGTCTTCCATGATGGTGTTTCTTTTCAATATTTATCTCACAACAGGAAGAGTTAAAATAGTGGAATCTAACTTATGTTTCTCAGCTAATTGTGAAAAACATTAGAACCTAGACAGAAAAGAATGATAAGAACCCATTTTTTTTTTACCTTCTTTTGAAGTTCCTCATGAAAACTTATCAAGAGAGAAAATAAGCAGTAAGAGCACTGGTTGCAAAGTGGTAGACAAAGCAGTCATGTCAGAGTCTTTACTGACCAACAACCAGCAGAGGAATGATTAAACATCTTGCTCATCTCTAGCTTAGGACTGAGCTACATACTCTCTTCTCAATTTTGGCTTCTTTATTACTCATGCTACAACTTTTTTAGAGTTATTTACGAACTCCCTTATCATATTAAAAAAAGGGGGGGTTACAGGATTTGCAGAATGATCTTCTTAGAAACATTAAATTTAGCAGTCACAATGAAGCACAGGACCAAATGGAGATCTTGATATAACAGATAATCGCAGTGAGGAAAGAAGTCATGTAGAGTTGGGAACAGCTTCAAAAAAACACAGGCATGTGCCCAGGAGGAGGGTGTGAATTTGTAAGATTAAATCAAGAGCTAAATATAGAGTACAATGACTTTTTCTGTATGTTAAGGCCAAGAATAAATAAAATGTCCCTGAAAGCAACCCTCAGGGAAGGCCGTATAGAACAAATGCAGAGTTGAAACAGCATCAACAAAGAGAGTTTCAATCAGAATCAACATGCTCAAACCCAAAATGCCATTTCAATATTTTCAAGGCAAAATATCTATACTAGACACTATGCTGGTCACTTCCATTTATATTATCTGATCTTTGCAATTTCCTTATGAGGTGTGTAATAATATTCCTATTTTACAGATGCTGAAACTAAGATTCAATTTTTGAAATACTTTCCCCAGTTGATAAAAGATATAAGTGGGATGAATCTTAGATTTTTGGAAATCAATGTATTTGCACTGAACTCCTGGATGTATACCCACAGTGGGACAGATTTTAATATAAGACACATCAGTATATTCTGCAAATATAATGAAGTCTGTTTCTGAGAACAAGGATGAACCATTGCCAAGTGCTGCAGTACCACAGAACAACAAAAATGAGACTTGTTGGTTCTCTGCAAGGTGACAGCTATGGCTTCTTCTCCTTCACGTCATTCATATCATAAATAACCCACCTTGAATTCATGATCTTACATTCTGATTCAAAAAGACAACTTGACTACTGCCCCTCGACTCATGCTCCAGGACTATTACAAAATTAAGTACATTTTAGCCAAGTCTTTGCAAAGCATTCTCACAATAAATATACCTGTATGGAAATAAATTTTCCATACAGGTATTTCCATACTTTATTAATTGTTAAAAAAAACATCCCACAGTAGGCTGATCCCAGACTTGGCCACTGTTTTGTAGGCAGTTGTGATATCAGGATTCCATTAAGAAAGGAATTAAGGAAAATATTGTTAATCAAATCAGCATATTTTTTCTAACTATCCTTTACCAGCCATGATGGAGTAACAAGAAAGATGATTTCTATTTTGAAAGTCAGTAAGTTGGGGTTTCATTGAAAGAAAAGCTAGAAATGAAATAATCAGAGTGCATTGATTAAAAAGTCTCAGGCTAAGGTAAAGCTTATATGAAGTTTGCTATAGTGCTTTGCAAGGATTATGAATCCAGGCAAGAAAAAGTAGTCTTCCTTGGAAAACTCAGGTTCCGTGAGCGTAACTCGGTAATGTTTATATGGTATCAGAGGATTGTCTATAAACACCCTAGCCAAAGCTAAGATTTGCTTTGGTTACAACAGCAGAAATGATTCTCAGGTTAATTATAGGCATACCTCATTTTATTGCACTTCACTTTATTGTGTTTCACAGATGTGTTTTTACAAACTGAAGGCAATAACCTCCACCAGCAAAAAAAGATTATGACTTGCTTTATCGTGAACACACTTTATTCTAGTGGTCTAGAACTGAACCCTCAATTTCTATGAAGTATGCCTGTACTCTTTCCTGAGAAAATCAGAAATAAGACGGTGGTTTTGCAGAATTGTTTGTTTTTAAAAGTATGTAAAAATTCTATATTGTACTCTTGAAACTAATATAATATTATATACCAACTATACTTAATAATAAAATACGCAAAACGATGCAGAGTGCTAAAGAGTATCAACCAATTAAAGTGAGTCATGACTGCATCATTTCAATAAATTAGAGGTCCAATTACACCCCCAATATAGAATATTCACATGCAATAAAAACTTGGTATAACATGGTTAGGATACTTGACAAAGACTGTGCCATAAAACCCCCATTTTTTCTTCTTGGCTCTTGTAGACTACATTTCCCAAGTCTCCCTTGTAATGAGTAGGGTAAGGTGATGTGATATCTCACAAATAAGGCAAAGAAAAATTCCCCATGAAACCTTCTTGTCCTTTTAGCAGCCAGATGTGGAGTTTTCAAGGGAGGGATCTGAAACTCTAAGGCTCCTGGGAAGGAAAACCACTGGGTGAACCTGGACCCCTTTAACTTGTATTGAACTGAAACCAGAGCAAGAAATATAAAGCTCTGAGTGGTTTCAACCACTGTAATTTGGAGTTTGTTTGTTTTGCATATAGCAACCCCTGGCCTGACCAAAACAACCTAGGAGCATCACTTTCCTCACCCAACAATGGTTAGTCTTCAATGTGCCTAACCTCCCTATTTTCTCTCTCTCTCTCTCTTACGTGCCTTCTCAAATTCTCTGGATCACATTTTTCTTTCACTCTTTTGGTCAGGTCTCCATTCTTTTCAGGTACACTTCTACACTATTGGAGCTGGATAAAATAACATTCTACAGTACAAAGGATCTCTTTTCCTCAGTGGCACTGGGGTTCAGATGATACACCCCAATAGTGTAAGGTAAAAATTTTGAATGGAGTTTGACCAGTAGGTAATTTGAGATGAGAGGGAGCTGAGGAGACAAATTCTTTGTTCTTCTTTTTCTCTTATAGGTATGATTTATTTTAATCACACTCACAGAGAAATTCTTTAAGTTGAATAAACATACCTGCCAAGCACACTGCAGTACATTTTAGTGACTGGTCATGAAACAGAACCACTCGGGGTTCTATTGCTCTGGGTTCTATTGCCTGCTGCTGAAAAACTGTGGCTCCCAATGCCAGAGTTGTATGAAAAGGAAAAGACCTATTTATTCAAAAGTTATACAGGTTTAAAATAATGGCAGAATTCTGCCATTAAGTCCCACTCCCTTTAGAAACAAAAGAACATCCATAATCACACAGTCCTTCCCTCCCTTGCCAAACCAGGCCAGTCAGGGGTACAATCTCTCAGGAAAAGAAATAGAAGTCTGTAGTTTATCTGAGCATATTCCCATCTTATTCTGCTTCTTTCAGTCATCCATCTAGGTTCCTGCTCTTAATCCAAAACCACATGGCGCCTCCTCATGGTTGGCCAGTGGTGGTCCTTCTGCATCCTTTCAACCCCCATGTCCAAGACCCCCCATGGCTGCTACATGGTCAAGAGGCTTCTTCTTCCCAAGCCGCATGGTCAACAGAATGGGGTTGAGGGAA
Organism: Glossophaga mutica; assembly: GCA_039655065.1. Taxonomy (NCBI): domain Eukaryota; kingdom Metazoa; phylum Chordata; class Mammalia; order Chiroptera; family Phyllostomidae; genus Glossophaga; species Glossophaga mutica. The sequence continues at coordinate 59,521,771 of CM077305.1, read as the reverse complement.
TACATGGCTGCCTCACACTTGGGATTAAATCCTTGGGGTGGATATTCCTCCCTAACCCCCTTTCTGACTCCTCCCACAAAGGGTTACACCTGCCAGTACTCTGGTCTCTTCTGCCTTTCTAGGCTGTCATTGTTAATCCAGGCAGGCATCTCCCCTTGGCATAAATGCTGCCTCCAAGCCTCTCTCAAACAGGTTAAAGTCACATCCATCTCTGGCTCTGAGCTAGGCAAGCGCAGCTATTAGCATTACAAAAATACTGGCCAAGTTGTTTAGGTATACCAAAAACTCTCAAAGGGCCTACTCCGCTTTCCCTCCATCCAGCCAGCCACATCAGTGGGGATTTTCTGTTTTGGGGACCTCTAACTCAGCACCCACACAGTCATACAATGATGATGACCAGTGTCGTAACACAATGTGTTAAACTGCTTTGCAACTTCCTCACCTCACTTCTGTTTTTCCATCCTACCTCAGTGGGTTTGCACTTTCCAGATAAAATAATAGCACATTAATCCTTACCTCAGGCTCTTCTTTTTAAATGATTAAGGTGGGACATCTCATTTACATCATTATTTCTCAAGCATCTAGTACTTTCTGTTCCTTTCATCCCCACTCTATCAAGTCCTAGCTCAAGATCCTACAGTCACATAAGTGAAAATAATAATTATAATTTTACGGTATAAAGTTCTAAATATAGGAATACTGAATTCTTTACATTAGATTATTTGCCAAACATTTATGGATAATCCTAATAATCATCAAGAGAAGTGTGAAGAACTTCAAGACCTAGTCCCTGCCTTAATGAAGCGCAGTTTAGTAGCCTACAGTTTAGTAAAGATATAATTGCAAACAGAGAGATATGTGTTAAAATACAGGTATATTAAATGTGTAAGCTATTATGGGTGGTAAGCAAGATATGTTATTATAGGAGTCTTTCTCATATCTTTTAAATTATATCATATAAATAACTAACCATAAATCCCAAGTAGATATTTCAGAGAAAATATCACAATTATATGTTTGAGCTATATATTCTATTTAATTGCTGGTCTTTTTTAATTGGTCTCTTTCTTCTCTATTTATTTTTACTTAACATACAATCTTTATCTGAGTAGACAAAACCTTTGAAATCCAAACACTTACCATCATTTCTGCCCTATGGAAGTTTGGAAAAGAGCTAACTTTTCTTAGAATGTAGTTGAATACAGAAAAAAATAATAAAAGAGCCTGAAATTAGGTATTAATAGGATAATTTCATTATATTTAAACTCCCTGAAGATCAGAAATAACCATATTCAAAATTTAAACAAGCCACATTTCCAAGTCGAATATTGGCCATGTGAGTTTCACAAGGAGTATTCATTCTCTCACCAATTCAGATGGCCAATAGCTTGTACCATATAAAAATGTAAACAAAATAATAAATGTTTCTTCTTTATAAGGTGATCACCCAGGCATTTTATATATGCTTCTCATTTAATCCTTACCTTTGTCCCACAAGGTAGTTGTTATCCCCATTCTTGCCAAGATAACAGAGGCTCAGAAGCTTGAAACTTTGCATAAATTCACCTAGCCAATCAGTTGTTGAGATACAATTCAAACTCAGATTTGATATCTAAGTTCACCTAGAAGATTAAAAAGATATGTTAACTTTTATAGGCTAAAGTCCCTCCAAAAAAGGAAAAGTACCTACATTATTTTGCTAAGGCATACTCTTGTAATAAATAGGATACCACAAAGAATGCCAAAATAATAATTTATTAAGTTATGCACCTCTGATGTGAAAGAAAACTGATACTTTTTTAAAGCAACCTTACGCCAAGGCATGGTTTTCTCCTTAAAAAAAAATTCTGGCATACTTAAAAAGTAACAGATGCTATCTCAATGAACACAAAATATAGGAGCATTTTTTTTTTTTTTGTATGGGGCATTTGGCAACTCATAAGGGAAATCAGGCAGTTGGGTCATAGCACAGTAAATTATTTAAAAGTCATATATGCTCACCTCATACCATATGCTGAAACAAATCCCAGATGTAGTAAGAAGTTTAATATTTTTAAAAATCAAATTAAAGAGAGCAAAAATAATAACTTACCAAACTTCTGACAAATAAATGATTTTCTATGCCTTGAATTTATAAAGAATACACATAAAAAAAAATGTTACTATAACACTTGAAATGTTAATATTAAAATAAAAAATAAAATAAAAACAAGCATAATGGGAAAGTTTTCAGCAAATATAGCATTAGATTAATAGCTTGATTGTATTTTTACATGTATAAAACATAGACAATTCAGCCCTGGCCAGGTAGGTCAGTTGGTTAGAGCATCATCCCAATATGCTATCCAAGGTTATGGGTTCAATCCCAGGTCAAGGCACATACAAGAGTCAACCAATCAATGAATGCATAAATAAGTAGAACAACAAATTGATCTCTCTCTCTCTCTTTCAAAATAATAAGTAAAAAAATTTAAAAACATAGAATATTCAAACTTCTGATAGAAAAATCACTAAAAATATAACATAAATTTGTAAGACATTAAATGGGTAATTAACATGTAAAAGAAAATTAATTATTAAATACAAATTTGAAAATATTCATGCTTTCTAGCAACCAGAATATATAAGTTAAAACAGACATCATTTGACATGAAAAACTACAAAAATTAGTAAGTAAATAGGTACCTAAAATGTTGCTAAAAGTGCAGTGAATTCACTATTCATTTCTCCCTGGTGACAATATAAATTGGTACAATTCTTTTAGAAAACAATTTGGCAAATACCTTGTCAAAGTTGTTTCCAATATTCAGAGTCCCAGGAATCAAGCCCAAGAAACTCAGCCAAAAAAATGCAAAAACTTAAATATATGAAGGCACATTATTACACTATGGATAATTAGAAACAACTCAACATCTAATTGTAGAGAAATGTTTTAGGACGTAATCACAGATCCACTGGATGAAAGATCTGGCTGTTTTTAGAATATTAGTTCAGAAATTATTAAAGAATAAAGGCAAGTACTTAAGTATTTTTAAAGCAAACTTATATGTATCTCATTATTATAAGTACATTTTTAAATGCTATCTAAAAAACTAGAGTAGAAAACACTAAACTTCTAACAGTAGTTAGAATCATAAATGCACTTTTTACATTTGTCCTATTTTTCACATTTTCCTTAAGGTGGATTCTCTACATCTATATGTTTTTATTTTTAATATATTTTATTGATTATGCTATTTCAGTTGTCCCATCTGTCCCCTTTACTCCCCTCCCCCCGTACCCCATTTCCACCAGCATTCCCTGAGCTTAGTTCATGTCCATGGGTCATACATCTAAGGTCTTTGGCTTTTCCATTTTCTATACTATTCTTAACATCCCCCTGTCTATTTTGTACTTACCATTTATGCTTCTTACTCCCTGTACCTTTTCCTCCATTCTCCCTCTGCCCCTCCCCCGATAATCCTTCCTGTGACCTCTGTTTCTGTGAATCTCTTCCTGTTCTAGCTGTTTGTTTCATTCATTTTTATTTTGTTTTTATTTTCTACATCTATATTTTTATAAAGAGGTTACATATCAAAACTATTAGAAAAGGACATGTCTAAGTATTGGGATAAAAAATAGCATGATCAAGATAGACAATATGAGTCAATAACTTATTATGTATTACCTTTTATTCGCTGAATTCATACATATTTCTTGACTTCAGCAGGACATGTATATCTGGTGAAGGAATTATCTAAGTTAAAGAACATAATTAGGAATTATCTAAGTTAAAGAACATAAAGAACTTAAAGAATATAAATCTAAAATTTAAATATCAGAGAACATCACTATCAGGGTAAGTGACACAAAAGAGAGCATGATGATACAAAGAGTAACAGTCAAGTAATATCCTGATTTATGTTACATGTACCTATATTACCTAATATCACATAGGGTAGTGCCCCAAGTTTGAAAATTTTTTGCACTTTGCAAAGGTGTTATCCTTTTTTTACTCTTTTTTTATTAATTATTGTTCAGTTACAGTTGGCCTCATTTTTCCCCATTACTCTCTCCTGCCCTCCCCTCCCCATCTTCTACATTCAATCCTCACCACACCTTGTCTTCAATCAAGAAACTAGGAAGTTAATTTAGCCAGTAGGAGAAAGAAAAGACAAATATAGATAGAATCACAGATAAAAAAATAAGTATCTCCTCTGTGTCTGAGTATTTTGTATATAGCACACTCCAAGGTGTTTATAACAATTTTTCTTGCAGCTCCCATTAAACAATGAACTTGCACATTGCCTGGGGCTCAACATTCACTCATAATGTGGAAGTTGAACTGAAGTGAACCTGTTGATATGGCTTGACCAATGTCATAAACAGAACAGTGTAAAATGACTGATACTGGATTTTGAAATTGTTTATTTTCTTTAACACACAAACCAAATATTTCCTAGAACTCAAATAATATCTAGAAACCTGAAAGTCCTCTGAGGCATTCGTATAGAGTTGCTCTTCCCACCCACTCACTTTTATTGCTCTCACGGCCATCAGGAGAAACACCAATAATAGCTAACATTTATTAAGCCATGTGCCTCCCTTGTGCCAGGCACTTTGCATCTATTATCCCATTTATTTCCAGCCACCACATTGTGAGGCCTGGACAATAGCTCTCAAAGGGCTATACAAGGCTCTTGAAACACACTAGCAACAACCCTTCTGTCTATCTGCTTATAAGACTAATTGGGCCACCTTTCAGACATGCTGCATGGAAAGAATTTTTCAATATTTATGATCTATATGGTGATCTTCTTCCACATCCTCTTGGAGGTGATCTAATAAAAGGTGCAAAACCATAAATGAGTAGATTGTTGCAGCACAAAGAAAACAAGCTAAAATTCATGAGTACATTTGTTTCTGTTCTTGGTTCCTTGTTCTGTTGTTCACAAGTTGGGAGGTCTTAGTTAAGACATTTCAACTTTCCAGATCTCAGGGACCTCATATTTCTAAGTCAGATTATCCACCTTTTAAACCAAGGCATTTTTTTTTGTAGTAACAAAAGTCATATCAGACATGTTTAGGCAAAAACTGAATTTACTAGAATTATACAGGGGTGCTGGTGGAAGTGTAGCTAAATTTCCTCATAATTTTGGACCAGAAACTAGAATGTTTTTAGAAACCTGAACAGCTTTTTTGGGGGGAAGATTCTTCAAAACCAACCCAAAGGCCTAAATTTAAATTCTAATTTCACCATTTATCTCATCACTTAAACTGATTTGCTAATAGTGCTTAAGACAGTACATGGCTCAAGGTAGGCATTCAATAAAGGGGGGTTATTTCATTATTATTTTACCATCAGGAATTATTTAATAATAATCAGTGATATATGTTCCCTACAGACTAATGAAAATACATTTTGTAAATTACTAGGTATGCAAAAACAGTATAGAGAAATTACTAAGTGTCAGACTCTGGAGTTGGTTTGCTTGCATTCCAATTCCAACCCTACCATCTAATAGCTGTATGACTTTATGAAAGTAATTATGGATTATAATAATAATAACATTTGCTTTATGATGAAGATTAAATGAGATAGTATGTATACGACATTTAAATTGAGTCCTGAGAGTTACTAAATGTACAGTATTAGCTATAAAATTATTGATTTAAAATTTTCATGTGTTTAGGAATTTAAAAATTCTATGTAAACCAAAGAAATGAGAAACCTTAAAGGAATCAGAAACCAGTGTAACAACTACAACAAAATGGCACTTAATAGAAAAACCCACCTAACTTTGCCCCTAGTTTGTCCTTGCATTTACTTTTCACATTCTTCTTTTCAAAGCCATCAGGAATTTTTAAAATGACTTAAGTGGCATCACTAAAATGGCTTACTATACATTCTAGTGCAGCAACAGCATCACCTGAAAACTTGATATAAATGCGGATTCTCAGGCACCTCCCAGACTCAGTGGATCAGAAGCTTCTAGGTATACACAGCAGGTGTGGGGCGGGCACAGCATGTTGTGTTTCAGTACGCCCTTCACCTTATCCTGAGGCACACATGCTCAAGTCAGAGAACCACAGTCAGAAAACTGGGTGCATATTAGAATCACCAGTGGAATTTTAAAAAAAATATATCTATATTAATGCCGAAGACCTATCCTAAAACAGTTCAGTCAGAATCACTGAGGTTAGGGCCAGGATCCTAATCCAAATATTTTTATTTTTATTTTTTTATTAAATACTTTTGATCTTTATTGTTGTTCAAGAACAGTCTTTTGCCTTCCCCCCACCACTCCCCACCACCCCAACCTTCCCCACACCCCTCCCCTGTTTCCATTTCCCCTTGTTATTGTTCTTGTGTCCTTTCTAATTGTTCCTGTAAACCCTTCACCTTTTTCCCCATTATCCCCTTCCCTCTCCCTTCTGGTTACTGTCAGCTTGTTCCCAGTTTCAGTGTCTCTGGTTACATTTTGTTTGCTTGTTTGTTTTGTTGATTGGGTTCCAGTTAAAGGTGAGATCATATGGTATTTGTCTTTCAGCACCTGGCTTATTTCACTTAGCATAATGCTTTCCAGTTCCATCCATGCAGTTGCAAAGGGTAGGAGCTCCTTTTTTTCTGCTGTATAGAATTCCATTGTATAAATGTACCACAGTTTTTTGATCCACTCATTTACTGATGGGCACTTAGGTTGCTTCCAGCACTTGGTTATTATAAATTGTGTTGCTATGAACATTGGGGTGCCTAGGCTCTTTTGGATTGGTGTTTCAGGATTCTTAGGATGTAATCCTAGCAGTGGAATTGCCGGGTAAAAAGGAAGTTCTATTTTTAGTTTTCTGAGGAAATTCCATACTGGAATTCCACTGTCTTCCATAGTGGTTGCACCTGTCTGCAATTAAAATATTACCAAAAGTGTTGCCCCAGAAAGAGAATACTAATTATCCATTCCACGTGATCATGATACAAGTGGTTCAGCAGCCATAACCAAGGATGCCTCTGAAAAAAAAAAAATGAAATTGGAGGTGGAGTTGGTTTTCAGCACCTCCAATCCTCACATTACAGATAGTTTAATATTTTAAAATCTAATGTGAGGGTGACACTCCCTCCTCATGTTCATCTGGTCCTATATGGAAACCATTTCTTAGAACTTTCATTCCTACTGAAAGAAATAAGCCGGGAAAGACAAATACCATATGATCTCACCTTTAACAGGAACCTAATTAACAAAACAAACAAACAAGCATAATATAACCAAAGACACTGAAATTAAGAATAGGCTGACAGTCACCAGAGGGGAGAGGGGAGGGAATTTCAGGGGAAAAGGGGAAGGGTTTAGAGCAACAAGTATAAAGGACACATGGACAAAAACTAAGGGGGTGGAAATGGGAGGGAGGTCGGGAGGGCTGGGGTGGTGGTTGGGATGGGAGTAAAAGACAGAGAACTGTACAAGAACAACAATTAAAATAAAAAACTTTTTTTAAAAAAAGCACACACAAAAAAAGAAATTTCAATTGACCCAGAAGAAAAAAGAATTTAAGTGAAATTTTATATATTAGCCAAATAAATTTTCAGACATCGACCAAATGTAGTATTTGGGACAGAGTAGGGGACCCTTTCTACTGTTTCATGTTAATTACCCAACCTATTTTCTCAGCTACAATGAATTATAGAGCATTGATCATTTGTTATATTAAGTGGCATTTCAATCCTTTTGGCAACCAACAGAATTAACCGAACTGTATCATGATGAGAAGAGCCACTCAGCAGCAGCAAAGGTGCTAATTGGTACATTAAATTGCCCCAAAAATACAACCCGCAAAGATATTTGGAGGCAGGAAATTCAAACACATTGATAATATGGCCTACAATAAAATTCCTATTACATAGGGCAACAAAAATAAAGCCATTCTGATATAATCATGCCAAAGGACCCATGTCTCCTGCTTTGAAAACAAATGTGTTGGCTTCCAGTCAACATTTCCAGGGCTTAGCAGCAGGAGGTCATTACCCTTTGACAACGTTCAGTTACACAGACATTATCTCCAATTAACAAGTTTTAACTGCAAGGGTTTCTCTTATTGAACATGGTGTTATTCTTAAAATAAATAACCACAGAAATTACTCGGTAATTTTGTCTCATTGACTAAGACAGGGGGGATTATATGCACTCCTAATAACACACACACACACACACACACACACATCTGAGTCAATAGAGTACTTTTACAGTGTCTTTTAAACCTTTTTAAAGCATGGTAGAAAAATATCTTTACATTAACCAGTTCACAGAAACATCTTTCTCATCTCAAAAAAAAAAACCCTCTCCATGTTGATGTAGCCAAGACATTCTGAGTGTTTCAAATTTCCAAAATAAAGTATAAATGAAACATTTATCATTTGTAATGCATTATGTTTTCTGACTCATTTCAGAAGGTATTCTGGAATTCTGGATGAGGGCCAGAGCACAGAGAAGAAATTTTAACACCCTCTCAATAGACACATTTATAGCTTTTAACTATACAGAGTACTGGTCTTATCAGTGCATAGCAGGAAAACTATTAAAATATTTCGGGGAAACTTAAACTTGGTTGTCCTTAGGTGAAATGAAGCATCATTCTGGTCTGAAACCTCCAATTATATAAGATAGGAAGTTACAGAAAGACATCCGATTCATACACTGTCAGTCTACATGGCAGATGGTAGTGTCTGGCAAGCCTTTTTTGTAACAGAAAATATTATTATAAAAATATCCACAGAAGACATTTTTAGTTCTTGACTTAATTTGTGGGAAAACTAAAAATTTCTATAGAAATCAGATGTTTAGTACTCAATAGTATGAAACAGTAATTTCTTTGAAATCTATGCATTATCTATTCTGTCATTTCTTAGAGAACTTTTTATAGCTGGAAGTCATATCTCTCTCTCCCTCTCTCTCTCTCTCTCTCTCTCTCTCTCTCTCTCCCTCTCTCTCTCTCTCTCTCTGTCGCACCTATTTAAATCCAACCTAAATCTATGTTTTTGTATAAGTTACATCATATGATTCTAGTGTGTTATGGTATGCTGTGAATCACATTTTAGCCTCCCCAATGTTATTACAAAGAATCGACTTTATTTCAAAGAGGATATTTCCTTATAGATGAATTTTCTTGAAGGTAGAATTCTCCTGAGAGGCACACTTTTGAGTGGCATGTTCTTAAGCATATTGCATTATATGTCAGTACAATGAGCATGTTCTTCTGGATTGTACAAAGTAACAATAGCTGACAGTTTGAGTATGTAGGAAAATGGTCTGTAAAACTATCTAAGATCTAGGAAACCCAGTGCTTGTGTGTAACAAGCAAGAGTAGCAGAGTTTTTGTGATTGTGTTTTGAAAATGAATGAAGGAGGCTTAGACTCCCAAGTGGTTAAACCATTCCTGTCTCAAACTCAGACACCATGTTCAGTATTTATAGTTGGGAAAGAAAAGGGAGCCCAAGGGGGTGCCTGAAAAAGAGGAAACAGAAATGGAAATATCCCTGTCTGATTTTGGCAAAATAAGATGTATCAATATAGTGATGAGAATGTCCCCAAAGATTTCCAAAGATCCTACTACCTGGAAAAATAGCTCTGTGCCTTCTGTAGTCTAATGCAGCAGTGTATATTCTCAAGCTACCAATAAAATGAGTCTCATTCACCAGAATGAGCCTGGAAAAATGGGTAGTCAGATCTATTGAAGAACAAAGACACAGATTCAAAATTTGCAAGACCCACCATTAGGTAGGCACTGTTAGGCAAAATAGGCACAGCTGAAAAATACTATTTTGGAGAATATTATGGGGCAGAGAAAATCTACTTAATTATGTATACTAAAAGGGTACTTGAAGGATCCGAAGGAATATTAAACTGGCCTATGGGACAACATGTGGTCTTCTTTCCCTGGTGCGTACTTGTTATTTTGATATACTTGTTATATTTCAAATTAAAATGATAGAATAAAAACTGACTGAGGTTGTTTCTATAGTTAGCTTTTCCTTATCCTAAACCTCATTTTTATAGATAAACATTATTAAAATTTTACGGATTTTCATTCACAAATGAAATTTGAAAATTAAAAAATATTAGACCCAAACCCTGAAATTTTAAGAAGAGAAAGACATAAGCAGTGTCCTTACTGAATATATGTATTTTTATTGTCATTGTCTTTCTATCTGTAGCCCTCGTGTAGGAAAAGAGCACTGAAGGTCCCCTACTATTGTCATTGTAACTGACAGGTTATTCATTGCAACATATCACCTCCCACACACTCTCCAGAATTTCAAATGTAAACCTGATAAATCCCTATGGTTTAGAGAAGCCACTGGAAAGGGTCCAGATAGTTTCATATTTGTAGTTTAATTTTACTTAAATTTACAAATCAATGTAACACTACCACACACTGACTACACCATATATATTCTTTTAGTGTGAAGCAAAATGTGCACTCCAATCCCAACTGCAACTTGATTTCACTCACCCACTACAGTCTTAATAACTATTTACTTGGTAGAAGCCCTCTCACAGGAAGAACACTGGAACAAATTAATTTATATGTTTTTTGTGCCACAATCTGTTGTCTTAGGGGACAAGCATAACAAAAAACATCCAAAAGTAGAGGCCCAAATGTCCCTGGTGAATATCAAAATCCCACCAAGAGAAACACATCAGAGTCTACTGGAGATTCTCTTTTATAGTAAAAAGTTTTCTAGGAAGCCCAACTTTTTAAGTGTATACTTATTAGAGAGAATGTCTTAAGCATTGCAGAATGATGAAAGAGGGTCAAGAAATGTGTGGCGGCATCATCACCCTCCTTGAAGTAACTGGAGGTTATCCTCAGGAGCTGCCCAGGCAAATGCCAGTTATCTTTTGGATAGTTTAATTTTGAATTGACCATAGTTAACATTAATATACCATGTATTTCTTAGCTTAACATTTATGGAGGCTCCCAAATATGCAGTCAACATGGTGCTAGATGTCAGACATAACACAGTAATCACCCAAAGGTAAAGAAAAGTGAAATATAAGATTAAAAGGAATCTGTAAAAATAAAAATTCATCTCAGAGTTATTTCTGATATAATAAATACATATTAAATTGGATTATTTCTGAAAACCATGGACTTCTTAGTTAATCAGATCACTAGCCATTATTCCTTTCCTAGCAGAATTCAACCTAAGCACCATAAGAACTTGGTTTTTCCAAATGCTTTGGTTTTGTAAGGGCATCCAGATGTGCTAATGGAGCCTGGTCTCCATTAGCACATACCAAATACAGATGACAAGCAGTGAAGCACACACCGAGTTAATTGAACAACATAAGTTATTGAGTTGGCAAATACAAACAGAACATAGGTGATAGAAACTAACATATACTGGGTGGAGCATACATTCTATTCCCTGATGCTATGAACCTCTCTCTTACAGTCCACATGAACTCCCATTCATTTTCACATCAAATTCATAACACTTAGCTTACATGTTAAAAGTCAGAATTTCTGGTTAGTTCATCAAGGTAAGTGCTATTTAGGCATCTCTATACACCCAGAATGTAATATAATATATTGAACCACAAGGATGACCCCTAAAAAGGCTGTTTTAAAAGTATTTGATTTAAAACAGAGAACATATAAAATAATCTTGGTGATGTTCAGCAGTGCAATATTCTAAGTTATTTAGTTATTGGAAGACAAGAATTAACCTTATTCATGAATTGTCAGAAAATGGGAGACATAAGTCACATCCAAATTTGTTAAGAAAATTTTGTAGGAAAAAATGTAAATACTGTTCTTTACCTAATTCACTGAAAGCCATGTTAAGTGATTTTCATAAAACAATTAAATGGACAGTGAAATATAAAGTTTCTTTTACAAGTAAACTATCCTGAAAATAAATCTTTAAGACATAACATTAATTAATGATCCAGAGTTAGAAGAATTTTAGGATATTTGGTGAATGAGTAAAGGTATTATAACATAGCACATTTATTATTTCATATTCTATATGTAAACATAATCCTATCATTTTATACCTAATTTCATTTGTATGCAGTTATCTTTTTGTAAGTATCAATGTTAAAATATTAACTCATCCCTCATACTTTAGCAATGTAATTGAAAGTAATGACAGATAATAAGTGCATATGTGCATGTGTATATATATAGATAGAGACAGACAGAAACAGAGAATGATTCAGAGAGAGGAAGAGAGAAGTGAATATAAATTCCCTATAGTTCCAAATGGAAAAAGAAAGTGAAATTCTACAATGTAATATTCTCTTTCTACATTAAAACATTCAAATTATGCCAAATTCTACCACTTTTTCTTTACAGAATTTCTAAAATCCATCTGTTTTATGATGAAATATACATTTTTATCCAAGTTTTGTTCATGTCAACTCTCTTAATCTTACATCATAGGCTCCTTGAATACAGAGATATTTTAAATACGAGTATGTGTCTGATCAAGGCAAAATTGTGAAATCATTAAAATTATCTCTCATTTAAATTATGAGTCATTAAAATATTAAATATGTCTGTTCAAGACAAAATTATGAAATCATTAATATTTTAATTATGAAATCATTAAATCTTCCCTTCCCCTCATCTTTGTCTGCCAGATTGGTGGCTCCACCTAATTTCCCTGACTGTTGAAGCTTTCAGGCTTCCTTATGGCTCCCTGGAAAGCCCATTTGATCCCCTTCCAGGTCTATGTCCTCCAGTTCTACATAGTCTTCTCATTAAATCCGCTAATCAGACCTCGATTTAGTTTAAAATGTACTTAAGTTTATCATATAAACTACTACAGTGAGATGTTAAAAACTAAAAGAATATTTATTACTTACTACACAGCTCACAGAGGCATTTATATTTTAAATGTTGACTATCAATAAACAATTAATTTAGCACAGACTTGGAACTGGCTGAATAGCATTGGCTAAATGAAACAAAATATAAATATATAACAAACTGTCCATGTTCTTAAAGAGTATCAACACTTTTTGGGTTGGGGGTGATATTGCCAACATAAAATACTTTGAGCTAAATTGTTAATCTATTATTCCAATATAATTGAACTTGTCAATTGAAATCATTCAGGGTGGGATGAAGTAGGTAGAAAAGTCTTCAGGAAGGAACTGAGTCAAATGGAACCATGAGTAATTCCCTGAATTTGAAAAGGCAGAGACAATGATCAAAGTCATTTCCAAAGCTAGAAAGAGCATGAGTAAAGGAACATAGTTAGGAGGGGAAAAAATAGCCTGTTCCAGGGACACTTTGTAGGCCAGACTAATTGAATGTGGTATCTGTTGGCCAGCCAGATCAGCAGATTCAGCCTAGGAATAAGGGAGTGATGGCAATATCTCTAAGGAAAGTGCACCCAGTGAACCGAAAAGTAAACTCAGGTTGATTGAGTGTAATGTGAATTTTCTATTACTACTCTCCTTTTTGAAGACTATAGAAAGGAATCTCTTTTTTTACCTTTTCCAGCTTCTAGTGACTGCCCACATTCTTTGACACCCCAACTGTGTCCATTTCTAATCCTTAAAACCTGTGAATAAATTACCTGACATGGAAAAAGGGACTTGGCAAATGTGAGTCAGTTAAGGGCCTTGCTGTGGGGAAAGCAAGCCCTTATTCTGGATTAGCTAGATGGGCCCAATGGGTCCTTCTAATCAGTGTCACTTCTAATCAGTGGGTCCTTCTAATCAGTGTCACTTTCCCAGTTGTGGTCAGAGGAAGTCACAAACACTGAAGAAGCATCCGATACATGTAATATTGCTGGCTTTGAAGATGAAGGAGCAGAGCTATGAGTCAAGGAATGTGGGCACAGCCTATACCTGGAGAGGCCAGGTAAGGGACTGTCTGTCCCCTAGGGCATTCAGAAAGGAGCACAGCCCAGTCTAACACTGAATATAGCCCAATGAGACCCATGTCAGATTTCTGACCTGCGTAACTGGAAGATAATTAATCTGTGTTGTTTTAATCCACAGAAACTAGTAATGGCACTTAAATGCTGAACTAACTAGATATTATCCACAAATAAAAAGCACTCTCTATTTAAATTCCTGTTCTATTTGACATTTGCCTTCTCAGTGTTAGGAGCCAAGTAAGGACCTGATAAATAATGTATATCTATTTTCATTGATTCTGAACTGTGGTGCTTCTGAAGTCTGTCATATATGTGGAGTGAAAATGTCATGAATGGAGCATGTAACATTATCACAAATATAGCAATTCACCATGTAAAAAATGTTTTTACAATAAGGAAATCTCTCAACAAATCACCTTTCAAATAAACAATATTCAATACTGTTTTTTTAATTATGAGGAAAATGGGACACAAAGAGATTTAGTTAGTTACTCCAAATCTTGAAGTTAGCAAGAGGCAAAACCAGGATCTGAACCTAGGTCCCTGTGGCTCTTCATTACTGGACCAGCAAAGTGTATTTGTTTTCTTAGAATGTGATAGTGTTCTTCCACCTGAATTTCTAGTACAGAAAACATTCCCTTGACTGTCTTATACATTTTACTTCCAAGCCATGCATAAAATAAAAAGGGTAGGAAAGTGAATAGAAGGTAACCAGAGTATTTTTACAAAGTCTAGGGATTTATATGTCTATAAATTCATAAGAAAATCCATATAGACCAAATCATATTTGCCCTTTGTTACAAATGAATGTATGAAAGTCATTCCTTCTTAGAAGTCTATTCAGTGCCATCTTTAGAAAGTCCACTGTGCCACCACAGAGTTGCCCTACTCCAGTCTCCTTCCAAGGGAGACCTGCCACAGCAATGCTGTTAGCCCTCAACCTCTAGTTGCAGCCTCTCCGAAGTCCACCCTGGTGTATAAGATGAAAACAAACTTTTTGCAGGTAGCTCCAGCCAACAATGGCAGGTATGTTCTAGGATCCAGCCACTATTTTTTTTTATCCTCACCTGAGGATATGCTTATAAATTTAAAGAGAGGGAAAGGAAAGGAGAGAGAGGGAGAGAAATAGCAATGTGGGAGAGAAATAGAAACATGAGAGAGAAACATCAATTAGTTGCCTCTCCTACGTGCCCGACACCTGATTGGGGATGAACCCACAACCTAGGCATGTGCCCCAACCAGGAATCAAACCCATGACCCTTCAGTGTATGAGACAATGCTATGACCAACTGAGCCACAACATCCACTTTTGTCAATCACAGGATTTCCCTGTAGGCAATCTCTAAGCTCCATACGGGGCTGGCTGCCACTTCATTGGAGCATCACTATCCTCTGAGGCTCTTTTCATGTAATTCTCTTTCCTTCATCCTTAGTTCACAAGGGTCAGACCTACATCATAGTCTGCAGCCTGTCTCTCATTCTCTCCTCTTTATCTTCAGTGAGTAGTACCTCTAATACTCTTCTGTGCTTGTAACTCAGTCTTGGCAAGCTTCCAGGGTGCCTTAACTGAAATGTCTACAATTAAAGGAAATAAGGAGTCAATTTCCTACCAAAATAAACCAAGACATGCTGTCAAATAACAAGGCTACTATGTCTCTATGCAAATCAATTGCTGATGACCAGAATTCTTTCTGCTCAGCAGCTGGCCACCTGGGATGCACAGTCAATGTTGTTCTACCATAGTATCAAAGGAGAATGATGCTGGTGGTAACAAGGCTGAAAACTATCTATAAATACTTCCAGTTTCCTTGCCAGAAAAGCTGCTGTGTTCTCTTGTTTCATCCATACCTGTAAAGAACAACCTGTCTCATTATTTCCATCTGCTGCTGTGAGAAAATCAAACCTGCTTCCTTACTGAGCATATTTCCAGCCTTAGTTTATATTAATATGACTGGTCTCCCTTTCAATATATTAATTCACTAATGAATTCTGGGCCATCAGAGGAAGTATTGTTTCTAATGCTACATCTAATATCATTTCACAATTGTGATTTCTTCTCCAAAATACCTCTAATGCTATTTACAAAAATAATCATGTACATAAGCATGTAGTTGCATTTTACCTCAACCATTTCCTAGTTCTATTATGAACCTTTGTTTTTTCTTTGCTTTTCACCATGACATATGTGCTTTTTTTATACTCTTGTAAAGCAACTTGACAGTTGGTAGCTGTCTCGCTGTTTATTCAACATATGTACCACTTAATGCACAGGTCTCAGTGATACAGTCCCCAAAGTCGGTCCAAATGGGATAAAAGTCAACAAACAGAGCTTTGCGGGAGTTCGTTTACTTGGGGAGAGTTAAATATTTGAAAGGTGTGTAGCAGTTAAGATTTAAGCCTAATGTCATAAGAATTTACAGGGTCAGCATCTCCCCCAGCAGCACATTCTCTTGATGTCACATAGGAGCTCCATATGTTATGAAATCACCTTTTTAATTAGATCTCTGTAGCCTCATCCTAAGTTATCACTGTCAAAAGTCCTGGATAAAATCCAGTTCTCAGGAAACCTTTCAGTAAACATTTAGCTGCAGGTTCTCACAAGAAGATACTGAGACAGATTCTCCCAGATTGCAAATGATTTTAAATTAGCTACTTTGGAAGAGTGGTGGGCGTGGTGTTATTTCAACACCCTCATATGTTACCTGTGCCTTTTCCCTAGGGAAAGCAAAATGTGCTTCCTGGTTTGCATGCCTAAAAGTGGAATTGGTTTTGGAGTTCTGTGGCCTATTCTGACCTGTCTCAACTAGCAGACAGGATAAAACATAGAAATCCCCCATTTTAGCCATTAGGACTGCTGAGATGTGAGTCCATCGGACCAGTAAAGATTCCTGAAAATTTAGAAACAGTATTCAAGAAGGGGAAAGGAAGTAAATTGAAAAGTTACATATAAGGAGCTATTCTGTACCAAGTCCACTAAACGGATGACCAGATATCATTATCATCATCCTCAATACCCTAAAAAGAAATTAGTATTAATATTTTTGCATTTTTAGATGAAAAATAATTGACACGGAGTGGCAAAAGACTTTTCCAAGGTGACAAAGATAAAGAACAGCACAGCCCAGATTTCAGGTCCCACTGTGAGGGATACCAAAGTCTGTCCCTAACCAGTGTGGAAAACTGTCTATACAAGCAATATAGTTTATAGAAAACATGTTAAAAATTTTTTTAATTTTTTATTTTAATTGTTGATCTTGTACAGTTTTCTGTCTTTTACTCCCACCCCAGCCCACCACCCCAGCCCTCCCCACCTCCCTCCTATTTCTACCCCCCATAGTTTTTGTCCATGAGTCCTTTATACGTGTTCCTGTAAACCTTTCCCCTTTTCCCCTGAAATTCCCTCCCCTCTCCCCTCTGGTCACAAAATTGCAGGGCAACTCAATCTGGCATGAGGCTCTATTGGCCCTGAGGTTAGCCTAGGCTCCAGAGATAAAGTTCTAAACTCACGGATTGTCAAATTTGGTGTATCAGACAAAATGTCATCTTTTTTCAAATTCCCATGATCCTCCAGTTTCCAGGACCATACTGCTACCAAACGGGTCTGGACACCCAACCAATCATTCACTCTGTGAGTGTCCACACACCTAGGCAGACCAGCTGCAGGCCTAGAGTTTTTATCCTTCCCTTCTACTTTCAGATTTGAATGGAATACCTCATTGCAGAACATGGGAGCTTGCACACTATGTTCTCCATCCAAAGGAACTGGATGACACAACTTGGAAGCGATGGAGGGTTAACTTACTATGGTAAAAAACATTGACTGATGGGAAAAAGCAGGCAGGAGGTAGCCAAGCAGATACATTTTTTCATCTTTCCTGACTCACCTTTGGTCATTGCATGTAGCATGCCAAAGAAGACAATGTGTGTAGAGTACATACATCTACCCATACATCTGCCTAGCAACAGCATGGCTCATTGTGAAGTAGTAGTCAGGCATATAAACACAGCATTTCATTCATTTTTCCATGTCTTTTCCTTGGTTCATTGTCCTTATTCCTTACTCTCTCTATCTTAGATTTGCACATAAGAAATAAAACATTAGTACTTAATCCTTATCTCAGCCTGAATATTCTACTGCAACTGACATGCAAAGTCATTTAGTGTGTGTAAGAATTACTACAAGGACTTTTTAAAAATGCAGATTCCCTCCTTATGAGGACTTCCTGTACTTTAAACATGGAAATTTTATGGATCATTATTTAATTCCAGATGCTATCCTTCTTTCATATTAATGTAAAATGTAAAAGAGATTCAGTGAAATAACTTAATTTGCCCAAATAGTAAGCTTTTGCTTTCCTCTTCCATGCTAAGAAGACTACAATTGTGTGAGTCAGTGATATGGATAGAGCTAGGCAATGAGCTAGGATTGATCTAACTCAGTTACAACAACACTATTCCCACTACTTCCCAATACTTCCTTGAAGCAAGGGCTGCTACCTGTCCCAGCTATGATAGGATGGTTCTGGAAAAGCTTTGTTTTAATAATAAAGAAGGATAGATAGGGCTGACTCGGTTTCTTACTCTTTCCCAACCCTTCTTTCTGAAGCATAGACATGCTGCCTGCAGGTGCAATACCATTTATCCACCGGCTTGCAGTGTGCAAAAACAAATGAAAACTCTGTTTCTTTAAGCTGTTGTAGCTAGGTTTCCTAAGACTTGGAGCCAAATGCATTATTAATTGATATAGACTCTTAGTTTCCTGTGTCACATTGGCAACCTCTTGAAATCCATGATTTTCCATGTGGAACTTATCTAACAGTGACATCGACTTTAATCTGATCAAAGTAGGGAAACTAGAACCACAACTAAAATAGAGAAGTGGTATGTACAGTAAGGTGGTATATCGTATAAGCCATAAATGCTAAACTCAACGAGCATAAGATAAATACTATTTTCCCTGTTTTGAAAATAAGGATTAACATCTAGGAAAAAAAGCTAAATATTTTCCCCTAGTATTGTATTACAGTTAAATGGTTGAGTAAGTATTTAAACACAAGTGTAATAAGGTTTTAAAATATGCATTTTTGCCAGTATAAAGTTTTCTTTCCAAAATGTACATTTGCAACAGTGATGAAATTTTTAATAAAGGTTTACATTCATTATTACAATGAGAGCAAATAGGTTTGGGTATCACTGGCTTTACTTCTGTATTATTTCTCAAAGTCCTTAATTTTCCAATTTATATTTAAAATCTCCAAGAATAAAAAATAAATTCACATTTATTTCAACAGGGATCCCTTTCCCCCTACATAGAATGCCCATTAATGTCTTATTAAGCACTAATCTCTCAAAGAACAAAGTTTAGTAAAGCCATATCAGCTGAACTGCATGTATTTACCCAATATTTTTGTGACACACTGAAGTGTACAACTTACGACAATAATTTATACAATCATACATAAATGTGTTTATACAGACATATTTTATATCCATTCAAAAATCTTGAGGTTTGATACTAACATAGGGGCAAATGTCTTTTTTACATGCTCTATGTATCTCAACTTATGAACACTTATTAAACTGTAGTTCCTCGTGGTCTTTCTTAGAAGTTTCCAAGAAGAATACAAATATAGGAAGGATTTTCTAATGTGCTCTAGTTCATATGACATAATGGGTCTGCAGTTGAACTAAGTCTATTCTTATAATCACTAGAAAATCCTTCTGTAGAATATTAAAGCTACTTTCTGGGGTGTGGAAGATAAGAACAGTCAAAGGAAGTACATAGTATTTAATTTCAAAGTACAATTCCTTCTAATTTTCTTTTGCAATTAAGGAAGGATACAAAAATATTATACTGTAAAACTGTCACTTGGAAGAAATCATATCTATTTAAGACTAATTAAAAATTATATTTTGATTAACATAGATATTGTGTATTTTAAGTTTTACAAGTTTATAATAATTATCCTATTTTTATAGTGATGATAGAGTTTTTATTTTAATTATGAGTTTTGTTTCTACACAAAGAAAAATGTAGACTTATCATGTTCTAATAGATAATGAAAGGAGAAGAGTTCAAACTCCAGATAGTATAAAATCTTTCCTCAAAACAGGTCTTTTCCTTTTAAGTATCAGATCAATAAATGACTTTTCTAATCAGAGAACAAACTAAAACCTCATCTACATTTTGCTTGTTACTTTTATTTTTCCCCCAAGAAAAGATGAAGCCACTTAAGTAGCAGACCATAAAAGCACTGTGGCACTTTCATCCTAGTAAAGAGTTCAAAAACTAAGTAAAACTTTTTGGAACTTATAATTAAGAACAAAACTAGCATCCAGTAACAACATATGCCTTTGGGGTTGGTGGTTTATTCAGGGCATCAAGAAACAGTATTTTGGGGTGCTAGGTAAACAAGGTGAAGGGATTAAGCAAAAGGAATTATAAACTCATAGACACAGACAACAGTATTGTAATTGCCAGAAGGAAAGGAAGTTGGGAGGAAGTAGAAGAGGATAAAGAGGGGGATAGATGGTGATATAAGGAGACTTGACTTGGAGTGGTGAACAGTTAATAAAATATACACATGATGTATTATAAAATTGTCAAACTATATTATAAGGCCACTGTAATTAAAACGGTCTAGTACTGGCATAGAAACAGACACATAGATCAATGGAACAGAATAGAGAGCCCAGAAATAAACCTATGTCCCTACGGTCAATTAATATTTGACAAAGGGGGCAGAAGCATAAAATGTAATAAAAATAGCCTCTTCAACAAGTGGTATTGGGGCATCTGGACAACTACATACAAAAAAATGAAACTCGACCAGCAACTTACACCATACACAAAAATAAACTCAATAAGGTTAAAAAACTTAAATATAAGTCATGACACCATAAAAGTCCTAGAGGAGAAAATACACAGGAAAATCTCAGATATTCCACACAGCAATATTTTCACTGATACGTCCCCTAGAGCAAGGGACATAAAGGAAAAAATAAACAAATGGGACCCCATCAAAATAAAAAAGCTTCTGTGAAGCTAAAGAAGACATCAGAAAAATGAAAAAGAAACCAACCATATGGGAAAACATATTTTCCAATGATACCTCAGACAGGGGTTTGATCTCCAAAATATACAAAGAACTCACATGACTCCACTCCAGGAAGACAACCAATCCAATTAAAAATGGACAAAGGACATTAACAGACACTTCTCCAAGGAGGACATACAGAGAGGGTCCAGATACATGTGAAAAGATGCTCAGCATCACTAGCCATCAGAGAGATGCAAATTATAACCACAATGGGATACCACTTCACACCAATCAGAATGAACATCATAAAGAAATCAATAAACAATAAGTGTTGGAGAGGATGTGGAGAAAAAGGAACCCTAGTACACTGTTGGTGGGAATGCAGACTGGTGCAGCCACTGTGGAAAGCAGTATGGAATTTCCTCAGAAAACTAAAAGTGGAACTGCCTTTTGACTGAGAAAATTTCACTGCTGGGATGACACCCTAAGAATCCTGAAACACAAATTCAAAATAACCTATGCACCCCAACGTTCATAGCAGCACAATTGGCAATAGCCAAGTGCTGGAAGGAACGTAAGAGCCCATCAGTAAATGAGTGGATCAAAAAACTGTGGTACATTTACACAATTGAATACTATGCAGCAGAAACAAGGAGTTCCTACCCTTTGGGATGGCGTGGATGGATCTGGAGAGCATTATGCTGAGTGAAATAAGTCAGGTGGTGAAAGACAAATACCATATGATCTCACCTATAAGAGGAGGATAATCAACAAAATAAACAAGTGAGCAAAGCATAACCAGAGGCTTTGAAATTAAGAACAAACTAACAGTAACCAGAGAGGAGGTGGAAGAGGATAATGGGGGGAATGGGGGGAAGGATTTTCAGGCACATGTATAAAGAACACATGGGCAAAACCAAAGTGGGGTAGGATCAAGATTGAGAAGTATGGATGGCTGCAGTGGGGGCAAGTTGTCGGGGGGAAATGGAGACAACTATACTTGAACAACAATTTAAAAAATGTGAAAAAAAGAGATAATGATTTTGAATGTATTTTATTGTGAGAAAAAAGTGCCATATCATTCTCTACCTCCACCCTCTAGCATATCGACAACATAAGGAAGAAACCACTCAATGGTTTATTTGGTTCACATCTGGAGTATCGAGTAGGACAAATTACTAAGAATACAATCAAGGTTAAGTTTCAAGTTTTGATCATCTACAATTTATTTTCTCTTGGCCCTAAGCAGATTTGATACCTGTTTTGTCTCATGATCATAGTTAAAATTGCCCAAACAATTTATTACTGAAATCCATTTGGAAAGGAAAAAATGCTTAGAATATTTATGTGGAATATGTGCCCTGAGGAAAAAGCCACTATAATGTCAGAACTAAAAAATGCAATTTTTTATTTGAACATTTCTTACTGGAAATGTTAATTGCAAAATGTGCCAACTAAAATTTGCTCTGTCATTACCAGCACAAATATATCTCATTTGCTCCATCTTGCTTTACATCCATACAGCAGTCTGAGTGATGGTCTTCAACGAATGTGCTTTCCAAATCCCTTTCTCCTACTTTCCTTACTTTACTAGTTCTCAGGTTTTAATTCCCCTTGCCTGGTACTCCTTCTGGAATTCTAGCTTTGTAATATGCTGTAGTGAAAGGTTGCAAAGTTTTTTTTCCCTCCATGTGTATACTGCCAAGGGACTCTTTTTGAAGACCTTACTTTCACCATCAAGAACTACGAAGGCAGACCCAATGGCCTTTGGGGATTTAATTAGAGTTCACCAAGTTAGAATCTCCAAGCTCTCAAAGACCTAATTTAAATACAAGTTCACTCACTTTTTCAACTATTTCTTAGGCCCTTATTAAAATTTCAGGTTATAAAAGGGAACATCCTGTTTTCTGCAATACACAGAAAATAAACCTGGGTTATACAGAAACTCAAACATCCTCCAGTGCAAACACAAATTTGCCAATTGCTAGGGAAATAATAATGAATTAACTTATAAATTATTGAAACAATTATTGTGGAATGTTTTAGGTCATGATCAATTATACTTATATAGGTAGGATCAGTTTTATAAGAGATAGTTAAATATTGGTAGTATATTAGTAAGAAAAATATATATTTTACTGTATTTGTGGCTGGTTGTCCTATTATAGTCTTGTATAAAAATGATCATTATTATGATTAGTCTTGACTTTTGTTAAGCTGTCAGCCAGAACTCTTGTTAAAAGCTAATGACAAATCATATCAATTTATAAAAACTCTGATTAATCAAACCTCTTATACATGGATAATAAAAGAGCCACATAAAATATAATTTCTTGTCCATTCCTTTTTACATTAAAAATTGTGTATTAATTAAACCTTATAACTGGAGATTAACTTAAATGGTGAATTGAGTATACTATGATGTCAAAAGTTAAACTAATTACATTTAAATTCACATGGCTTTGGCATGTGAAAAGGCAGAGCTATGACGGAAGGTACCACGTTGCCAAGTGTCACATGAAGAGAAGAAATGGGCAAAAAGAAAACCAACAGGTTGCCATAGCAACATTTTAATTGTTGAAGCCTCCTTAAAATAATAACACAAAATGGAAGAAATTCATAGGGGGCAAGAGATGGAAAGAAAATGAAAGCTTTGCCAGATCAGTTTGATTTGGGGTACAGTTTACAAAACACTTCAACATTATATTGTTGTTCTTTAAAAAAATTCCCACCAGAAAGAACACTTTTTAGTGGAATAATTGTGAAAACTCTGTCATAGCTATTGTTTTCAAATAATTCTCAGCCTACATTCCTGTAATATTATTATATAATTAACATATTAGAATTCTCAAAATTAACCTGCACTATGGCTTTAATAACTGGATTAAAGATATGGTTCCTTTTTATAGAGCTAACTGGTGAGATATAGAAAGAATTTAGGTTGTCTGTGCACTCTAGATTTTTTTATTTATATGCTTTTAGTAGGCATAAAGTCTTAGGTACTTCATCTAGTGTTTCATTCATTTCATTCTTAGAAAAATATATAGCAGTAGAGATGCATATAAGAAACATTTTATACCAACATACACTATATATAAATCAAGTCATATTTTAAACCTGATTATTTTGGGCATTACTGCACAAAAAATAGTAGTTATAATCTTATAAAAGCACACTAATTCTCACTTGTAACATTATAAGACTAGTTTATTGGTATAAATTCACATAAACTTCCAAAATGAGATATTTTTCATAATTTACAATTTTAAAATTACGGTTTATAATGATCACCCTGGAGTGGGGAAGGGAAAATCTGTTTCTTCAGTAGATGTGTTAAAAATTCTTTCCATTTGCTTCCCACAAAAAGATCATGCTTAAGTACTTCCATTAAATATAAAATATTTTTCAGGTTTGCCTTGTTATTTAACAAAATTCAAAATCAGTTTGCAAAGGCAATCTCCCCGTTCCCCCAACCCTCCAAAAAAAAAAATCTGTCATTTCATGACAAACATAGATTTCCTGAGAGATGGAAAACATTCACTGTGAAAATTGCTATATTTATCTTTGAGACATATTTGGTATAAAATTCACTAATTTGCCTAGTGCATAATTTCAGTATGTTCTTGGGAAGGCAAAAAAAAAAAAAAAAAAAAAAAACTGTCTTACCAACGACTTTAAAACAGAATCTCTCTGCTGTTAGAATTTGACAAAAGCAAGTGCTATATAAATACTAATGACTGGGTATGATCTTTCCAGGCAGTGGGAAGGAACATGCTCATTTTGGTCTCAAACATAAACACACACACTCATGTGAGTGATTTAGAAAGGGTATTTATAAGATAATCATAAAAATAATTAAAATGACAATTTGCAATAAAACATTTAAGTCAGCAAAGAAGATCAAGACTGACACAACAAAGTACGACAACTTTATCACTTATATCAGTTGATATTTGGCTCTTGAATGTTCTTTGAAGATTCTACTTGTACCTAATTTGTTTTAAGTTGATGCTGCAAAATTTTCTTCAATAATATGCTAAAAATAAAAGAAGTCTACTTGGTTTTCTCTGATATCATTTTTTTAGTTGTGTATAAGAGAGTTTAAGAAAAGAAAATGAATTTCTCAAATTCGAAAATGAATAGATTTTCAGTTTGGAATGGTGTTTCCAATCTCCTGTCTTGGAAGAATTCATACACATCAATTTCATGTTCAGATTGCCTCTTGTTCATTATAAAGTAAAAGCCATTAGACATTTAATTTAAAATAAACATACAATTAGATTTTTCATTTGATTATGACTACTCACTTGGAGTTTGTATTGTATATTTCTTCAAACATTGCATAACAGATTTCACAAAGAATTGTCAACAAAACATAAACACAAAACATTTATGATTAACCATTTTTCTACTTACAATTTCAGCATCTACAAAGGCAGGAAGGTAGCCAAAGTAAGTGATATCATGATACCAAAGTACACACAATAGACTATATTATGTTTAACTCCTTAAACACCAAAATGGCAGTGAGCAAACTAAGGGTAGCTGCTATAGACTGAATGCCTGTCCCTGCTTCCCCATTCATATACTGAAATCCTAATCCCCAAGGTAATAGTTAGGAGGTGAATCTTTGGGGGGTATAGCTAGCTGGTCATGAGGGTGGAGCCCTAACAAAAAGCATCAGTGCCCTGATAAGTGAGCAGAAATCTTCCTTTCCCCTTCTGCAAGAAGATAACCATCTCTGAACCATAAAGCAGCTACTGTCAGACACCAAATCTGTCAGAAGCTTGATCTTGGACTTCCCAGCTCCACAACCATGAAAAGTAAACTTCTGCTGTTATAAGCCACCTAGTCTATGATAAGTTGTAGCAGCCAGAACAGACCAAGACAGTAGCTTATAACTTAATTCACCTATATTTTTGGGAAATATTTGCCTATATAAAGAAAACCTCATCCTACAATCTGTCTCTCTCTTTTTTAGGACAGCGATTTTCAACTGGCATATCACAAGAAATTTTAAAACATGAAATAACTGACAAGTTTGGTCAAGGGCACTGACCTCTTTTTCCTGAGATAATCAAATTAAAAATGATGACAGCCAACACAATAGGCGTCTGGTGTGAATGAACCAAAATCATACTTATTTTTGTCAGATTAGCAGAAATATAATTTTTAGTGTGCTACAGAATTTTAGTAATTAGTGTATGTGTGCCACAAGATGAAAAAGGTTGAAAATCATTGGTCTAAGGTATTTGAATATTCACAATTATTACTATAGCATAACAAATTCAAAAATAATTATTAAAATAAATATACAAAGTAGGAGAAGTAAGATTGGCAAATCATAAAGCCTCATTAAAAATGACAATGGGTCCTTGCTGGTGTAGCTGAGTAGATTGAGCACAGGCTTGTGAATCAAAGGGTTGCTGGTTCAATTCCCAGTCAGGGCACATGCCTGGACTGTAGGCCAGGTCCCCAGTAGGGGGTGCATGAGAAGCAACCATACATTGTTGTTTCTCTTTCTCCTTCCCTTCCCCCTCTCTAAAAATAAATAAATAAAATCTTTTAAAAATTGGTATAGGTGTGGGTGTTGGGTGGAGAAAGACAAATGCTTTTCTGTATTGTTTCAGAATCTGTCCCAATACTCTGTTAAACTCAAAGAACCAGGGAGAACCCAGGAAGAGTCCAAAGTCCAAGATTCAAATCGGAGAACAGTTTCAAATAGAGATTGACTGACAGGAAGGTAAAAGTTTAAAATAATATATTTGCAGCCCAAGAAACTGCTAGTTATGGTCTATGAAACATTTTGAGCATTATCATGAAAGAGTGCTACTCAAAATATATCTCAGATCTACCAGTTTTTCATGCCTATTCTAATCCTTGCTCTCCTTATTTTAATTCTAGGTTATTACATCACCCACTCACACAAATGCATTTGATTTTAGGAAAAGAACCAGGAGCTACAAAAGAGCTAGAAATAGTCACTAAGTTAGTCCTCAAAGCTCTTACCTAACCTTCCGCAAAAACTTTGTTTATCACTGAACTACCAATATATGACACATATGCTTGAATACACTCATTTTTTAAAGTCATGTTTAACACTTAATGATAAATTCAAATTGATGATACCAAGACCTTCATTGTTTTCACCTGATAATGTGGCAGACGGAAACCTAAACTAAATGTAAAAATTACCAACTCAGCTATTTTCTTACAGTTTACTTCTGCTAGTACTTTCAGTACAGTCTTCAGTATGAACTTTCTCTGTAAGATACTTTTAATTCATTGATAATCTTTGAAAAGTTGAATTAGATAAACCATAAAATATATGAATCTTCTTAGTCAGCTACCTATGAAATGTAGTATGTAGCAAGATGTGGAAAGCAAATGAACAACCAGATGTAGCATAAGGTAATATGGAGCACCTTAAATGCCCTCAGAACACCTCACTTACAGTATTTAATTTGTTACTCTCTTATGTTTTGTCCCAAAGTAGATGACAGTATTGACTTTTATATTAAATGTTAATAAAGCTTGAGTTCTTATACAAATTATTTGCTATAAAAGTTATATCATGATCTAGTATTCTAACATTTTGTGCTGGGTATTCCTCTGTGGTTAATGCATGACCCCACACACAGGATAGAGTAAATAACTGTGTAATACTACCAGGCCACATCCATAAAACTACTAAAGATGGGTCAATCCTCTTAATTCTTTACATCACGATTCATTATGGATTTACTATGAATATCCATTTTATTCTAACATTCAGAGTTTTAATATCATCTGCCCTCATTTTATCTTTCTCCCTCAGTCCTCGTTACTCCTCAACACTGAGGCCCTGTTTCTTTGCCCCCTTCTCCACTATACGAGGGAGTTTTTTCTAAAAGTGCCTTTTTAATTTCCTTATGTCCCTGTCCAAGTTCCATTTCTTAAAGTGTTCTGCAATGATGTAAGTCTACACTGCTTATCCCTATTACAAAATTGCATTGCTTGTACCATGTAAATCATGCATTCATTTGAAAAACACAGTTCTTAGTCTTCTGCCCCCAGTCCATTTTCTAGTCTGTAGTCTTTGTCTTTTATCCAGATAAACACTTTAAAATGCTTCTCCATAAGATAAAGTATAAAATATTTAATATGTTGTTTTACTAGGTACTTGGCAAAATTGTGAGTAACAAAACCCAACCTAAGAGTGACAAACTCAGTGGAACTAATTCTTCCTAACATAACAATCTTGGGGAGGCAGTTTAGGGTTGCAGCAGCAACACAACTTCCAGTATCTTTAAGAGACCCAGGATCCTTCTACATTGCTGCTTTGCTATTTATTAAGTTACACCCGTGCTCTCATGATCCAAGATGGTTCAACACCTCAAATACATTCCAAAAAGCAGAATGGAGGAGGGGAGAGAGATGGGAGAACATCCTTTCCCTCAAAGGACACATCCCATGAACAGTGCACCTCACTTCTGCCCACTACATTGCCCTAAACTTAATCAAAAGTCGCACTTAGCAAAGAGACTGGAAAGTGTAATATTTCTTCCAAGTATTTATATGCCCAGCTACAAATTGGGCATTTTGTTACCAAAAGAGGAGTAAATGTATATAAGTAGACCTAATCTCTATCATACAAGAATTACATGGCTCTGTACCATTAACCTCATGCCTGTCTCTCTACTATTACATTAGCAATAATAAAAGTCTTTCAATTTCTCAATCTCTTCCTTTTGCCTGAATCACACTCTCTTTCTGTCTTGTGGTGGTGAACATCCATTTTCTTTACCCCTCACCTTAAGATCACTTTCTCAGGCAGTTCTACATCTAGTTGAGTCTTATTTAAAGTCCACTAGTAATAAGCCAGGCAGTGAAAGACAAATACCATATGATTTCACCTTTAACAGGAACCTAATCAACAAAACAAACAAACAAGCATAATATAAACAATGACACTGAATTTGAGAACAGTCTGACAGTGACCAGAGGGGTAGGGGAGGGAATTTCAGGGGAAAAGGGGATCGGTTTAGAGCAACAAGTATAAAGGACACATGGACAAAAACTATGGGGGGTGGAAATGGGAGGAAGGTGGGGAGGGCTGGGGTGGTGGGCTGGGGGCGGGGTAAAAGACGGAAAACTGTACAATATCAACAATTAAAAAATACTCATTAAAAAAATAAATAAAAAAAATAAAGTCCACTAGCACTCTGACTCTTTTTCTATGTTCATTATACTTCTGTTTGCATGTTTAATGCCTGTTATTTTTTATTGAACAGTCCAATCCATTAAGACAGGTCAGTGTGGCAGAAGTTCAAAGTACGTTGAGAAACAATTTATCATAGAAGGTTAGAAATGACTTCAACTTGAAAGTTCATTTTGAAAGTTGAATTTCTATCTGTACAGGCATAGATAATGGGAAAAGGACTACAAGGAATACAACTCATTTATTGGATGAACTGGACTTCACTGAAAGAAGCAATTTTATTTTTTCACAGTATAGGTTTCACAAACTCACATTACGTGGATCCATTTTTCACTGTCTCTGGGATAAAATCTCAGATAAGCCCCATAGATTTTTCAGTCACGTGTAGATCATTGAGATACCCGGTTCATTCTAATAACCCTACAACTTCAGGCCAGTACTATATACTTTAATAACTTCAAACTATTATCCAATTTAAACTACTTCCAGGGCCTCAAAAACTTGGATTGGGGAAGAGAAATTAAAGATAAAGAACTTAGTTTTGCATACAGGGTAGCACTATAATGTGGCATAGGTAGCATCTGGATGGCTGCTGAGTCATTGTTATTTTCTCTCTCGTTGAGAGAGTTCTGTGGATTTCACAAAGATGCTTCTGCCTGAACTCTACAGTGCAGGCACTGCCTGGCCACTTACAACTCCCCTCTCCCCATATGCCTCTGTTGAGATAACTATACTCTTCTATGCAGTCCCCTTGAGTGGAATTTCTTATTAGGCAACATAAAACTGAACATATTTTGTGGCTTCCACAGTCACCTTTGTCCCTTCAAACTCTTGAACTGATGCTCACACAAACACAATTACCTCTTTTTGTGAAGTTAGAGGGAAGAGGAATCTTCAGCCAGGTCCTGTGTTGTTTTTTTACATATGAGCAACACATTTGTCCTGAGTTCTGAAACATCACATGTTAAGATGAAGAAATATCTGACTCCTCATACAGTTATAGCCTTTGTGGCTTCAAATAAAACAAAAAGAGAGACACTCATTTAATATCACATTTTATGGGAAAAAGCAAGGTCAATGTATAATAAAAATTAGGGAATCTCTGGTCCTATATTTGAAGAAAATTTAATGACCAACTTGATGGATGTAATATGCACACACCCATGCAAACAAACAAACAAAAAAAAGACATAAAGCTGAAAAGGGAAGCTGAAGACCTGAAGAGCAATCTTAAGAGTTGTAATTTGGTCCTATAGACTGAACAGAGCCACCATTACATTTTACTGTGAGATTATTTTTAAAAACACATTATATCTCCCATCGCACTTATGTAATCACTTCAAACCTTGAGAATGATAAAATTTGCTGTAGGGACATTTCTATTAGTGACTCTATTATAATGTGAGAGAATTGGAGGGTCCCACTGGATTTACATAACTCTGCATTTGGTTCAAAATTATAGAATTTCAGAGTAAAGAAATCACCGTAATGTAAAACTTCCGTTGATAATATAATGAAAAAATCTTTTGTAAAATTCCAAAGCCACATAAAAATAAGAATACTGCCAATAAGGGCAGCATAGTATTCTCTAAAATAATTTTTTCAATTGAAATTGTGTATTCTAGTGAAAGTAAAGTGAAGTTGTATACTCTACTTTTTTCTATTTTTGTCAAAATAGAAAAAATCCATGAAATAATTCATATAGGTCAATACGAGTGCATTCTTATGAATATTCTTTTGAAGGAACTATCCTTATCAATAAATTTCAAGTCTTAATAAAGCATAAAGGGAGTCGGGAAGTCATGTGACTTTATTCTACAATAACCAGTTAGTAAATCTGTATAATACTAGCATAGCAATAATAATCAAATCCAGATCTATTAATGGCACTGGCATGAGAAGTATATAAATATAAAAATAAAAGGACAAGAATAGAGCCCTGAGGGACACATATTTTACAGCAACTGTTTCTGATGAGCTGCTGCCCAATATAGTATTTTGTGTCTGCTGACACAGATTATAACATTTCAAACCAATTTAATGCTGTCTCAGAATTCCAACTCATGTATCTAGAAGATCTAACAATATATCACTGTCCACTGTGTCAAAAGTGAGTGCTGTCATTTAGAATGGAAGGACAGATAAAGCGCTTCTCAGATAAGGTCAAGTTCAAGGAGTTCATCATCACCAAGCTCTTATTCTATGAAATGTTAAAGGGACTTATCTAAGAAAAAGAAGATCAAAAATATGACAATGAAAAGACAGCAAAATCACAGCTATTAAGAACCACACCTAAAACAAAAGCAAACTAAGCAAACAGCTAGAACAGGAACAGAACCACAGAAATGGAGATCATATGGAGGGTTAGCAACAGGGGCGTGGGAGGAGGAGAGGGGGGAAGGTACAGAGAATGAGTAGCATAGATAGTGGGTAGAAAATAGACAGGGGCAGGGGAAGAATAGTATGGGAAATGTAGAAGCTAAAGAACTTATGACACATGGACATGAACTAAAGGGGGGAATGTGGGTGGGAGAGGGTGTGCAGGGTGGGGGGAATGATGGGGGAGAAACGGGACAACTGTTATAGCATAATCAATAAAATAGATTTAAAAAAAAAGTGAGTGATAGATCTAACTTTGAGGTGGGTATCCACTCTTTCTCAGAAACTCTTCCATATCACTGACAA
This sequence comes from Glossophaga mutica, assembly GCA_039655065.1. NCBI lineage: Eukaryota > Metazoa > Chordata > Mammalia > Chiroptera > Phyllostomidae > Glossophaga > Glossophaga mutica. The sequence continues at coordinate 59,489,976 of CM077305.1, read as the reverse complement.
TAAATAAGTAGCCCTGGGTACTTTAATGGGTACCTCAAAATCCATGTTGGAATTTTATCAAATATTAATTATAGATCATTGTGTCTTTAGCAAAATATCAAATATATTTCCATTTTTTCTAAAAGAGATAAAAAATACAATAAATAAATTAAATACAAAAGAACTAGAAAATCTGAATCAGAATCCAGTAGGCACATAGTGTATAATCCTTAAATGTTTGTTGAATAAATATTTGCATACACTTTTATTAACAGGCAATGAACTAGAGAGCGAAAGTGATGCAAAATAGTATGCTAATAGGTTGCAGTCTTCTCACTTTTATTAAAAATTGTATTCTGCATGTAATTCCTCAATTATATGTGTGAGAAAGGCCAAATAAGTTCTTAAAATAAAACAAATAAAAATCAAAATAACAAAATTAAATAGAACAAAGTTTCCCAACACATGCAGAGAATTTATTATATATTTCTCTGAGACTTGTTTTGAATTAACATTTTTAAGAACAAAAACACATATGTACACAGAAGGAAATCAAATCTGACAAAATTAGTGACCTAGATGAGCAGTATTTGGAATTCATTTTAGTATATGGAATACTGCTTTTGAAAGTTTCCTATAAATTTTAATTTTTTTCAGTATTAAAAGATTTTTCTCAAAAAATCAAAGAGAAAGGGAATGAAGATGAAGGGGATGAAGGGGCTGGAAGCCATTTGACACCCATCTACAAACTACTGTGGGGATGCAGCCACCTCCATCAGCTGTCCTCAGAGAGTTATCGTGGCTTTGCCAACACTACTGACCATTTGTTATGTCTACATCATCTATGCTTTCCTTCAAATGTGTTGAAAATAATAAAAATTAAAAATATGAAGAAGATTCTACTCAAAGCTTCTGGTACACACAGCATACTCTCAATGGAATTAGGTTGTAGTCTGAACTCCAATTTCCAGCCACCAGACTCCGTTTGGGTTTTCCTTGCCACACCCACAGTCTGAAAACTGCCCCCAGGCAGAAACCCTGGGTGATGTGAGGGCTCACCACCTTTGTTTCTTTTTTGTAGTGTTAAGGCTCTTACAGTCACTGTCCAATATCTGAAAACAGTTGCTTCATACACTTTTCCTGTTTCCTAGTTGTTTACCTTGGAAGATGAAAGCCAATACTTGATCATTCTTTTATTTTTAACCCTTTTGAATAATGTTAGATTAGATGTGTGTAGATTAGGTGGATAACAAATAGAATTCTTATAAATATTTATATTACACAGATATGTTTATGTTTAAATTTGTGTGAACATAAAATTTCACCACATGATTGCTAGGTTATGGTAAGACTATAGTAACTTTCTAAAATAAACTTTTGTAATTTTTTTTTATTTTACCACCAGTGTTCATTCCACCACCAATGGATGAGATTTCCACTTGTTCCACATCCTTGTGTTTAGTTATCAGTTATTATTTATTTATTGTTTCCATTTTGTGAAAAGTGACTTTAACTTGCATTTTGTTAATGATTGATGATGTTGAACATTTTTCATGTGTCTATATTCAATCTGCATGTTTTCTTTGATGATGTGTCTTTTCAAATCATTTCAATATATTTTATGTTAATGGATTTTTATTTTTTATGTATTTATTTTATTTTTATTAAATTTATTGGGGTTACACTGGTCAATGGCATTGTGTAGGTTTCAAGTGTACATTTCTATATACATAATCTGTATATTGCATTGTATGCCTACCACCCACAGTCAGATCATCTGCTGTCACCATGTATTTGGTCACATTTACCCTGCACTACCCTTTCACCCCTGCTTCTCTCTGTTAACCACCATGCTGTTGTCTGTGTCTGTGAGTTTAAGTTTTATATCGCACATATGAGTGAAATCATATGGTTCTTAGCTTGTTCTGACTGAATGATTTCACTCAGCGACAGTCTCAAGGTCCAACCACATTGTTGCAAATGGCAGGATTTCATCATCTTTTGCTATGGGTAAGTAGTATTCCATTGTATATATATACCACATCTTCTTTATCCAGTCCTATATCAAAGGATACTTCAGTTGCTTCTATGTCTTGGCCACGATTAACAATGCTGCAATGAACATAGTGGTGCATGTATCTTTGCAATTAAATGATTTCAAATTTTTCAGGTAGATACACAGGAGAGGTATTGCTGGGTCATATGGAAACTTATTCTTAACTCTTTGAGAAACCTTTATACTGTATTCCATAGTGGCTGTACCAATTTACCTTTCCTCCAGCAGTGAATGAGGGTTCCTTTTCCTCACAACCTCTCTGACACGTGTTATTACCTGTCTTTTTGATAATAGTCATTCCAGCAGGTGTGAGGTGGTATCTTATGGTAATTTTGATTTGCATTTCCCTAATGGCTAGTGAAGTTGAGCATCTTTTTATGTATCTGTTGGCCACGTGTATGTCTTCTTGGGAGAAGTGTCTGTTTGTTCTTCTGCCCAATTTTTAATTACATTATTTGTTTGTTTAGTGTTGATTTTTATTCATTCTTTACATATTTTGGATATTAAACACTTGTTATTGTCATATATGTGTTTCTACGTTATAAACCTTACATCGTTATTTTTGCTTTAAGCTGTCAATTATCTTATAAGTGATTTTTAAGATCAGAAATCAATTATTTTGTATATACATAAGTAGTTACCTTTCCTAATACTCTTTATCTTTTTGTAGATTCATAGTTTCATTTGACATCATTTTCCTTCTGCCAAATGAACTTTTTTTTTTTAACATTTCCTTATTCAAAAGTGAAGGCAGCTCTGGCTAGGTGGATAAATTGGTTGGAGTTCTGTCCTGTACACCAAAGGGCTTGGGGGTTCAATCCCTGGTTATTGGAACATACCTAAGTTATGGGTTTGATCCCCAGTCAGTGTGCATATGAGAGGACACCAATCAATATTTATGTTTCTCTCTCACATTGATATTTCTCTCTCTCTCTCTCTCTCTCTGTCTCTCTGCCTCTCTGTCTCTCTCTCAATTCTTGTCTCTCTAAAGTCAATAAATATATCCTCTGGTGAAAATTTAAAAAGAAGGCAATATAAAGCCTATTAAAGATATATACAGCTCAAATTCATGACCTCATACTGCTAGCCAATAGAAATATAATTCAGGGCACATATGTAATCTAATTTTATAATACCTACATTAAAATGTGAAAAGAAAGAGATAAGGTTAATTCTAACAATATATTTTATTTAACCTAATATAATTAAAATATTATTTCTATAAATATATATACATGAAAAATGATAACATATTTTACATTCGTTTTTATGCAAAATCTTTAATATCTGATGTAAATTTTACAATTGCGGCATATCTTAATCTGGCTTACTAACATTTCTAGTGCTCAAAATCCACCTATGGTTAGCAAATATTGTTTTGTATATTGCAGGTCTAAAATACTGTAATTGACCTAAAACAACCATAGTCACTTTCCTGGGGCTGGGAACAGGAGCCCTAGGCAAGACAGGAAGTGCTTAATGGATCTTTTATAGGCAACTACGAACGTATATCACATCTACCTCATATTTCCTCTTCCTAAGATTTTTCAGTTCTCAGAAATATAAAAATTATACCATCTTAAATGTATAATCATTTTGGATTTATGTTGCCTAAGATCTGGTAAGTAGGACTACAACTATAAGGGCATGTGAAATCAGCTGGACATGCTTTAAATGGTAAAGGCTTGTCATCTATTTTCTTAGTTTTATAATACAAAAAGAAAAGAAAGGCTGAACAAATTTATGCCATTATCCAGGCACTTCAAGTCCCTAGAAACTGACACAAGTCTTTCAGCAAATATGTGCTAAAGAACTAAATCTTCAAGGCTCCGAAACTGATCTTTTGCTTCTGACCTAGTTCTCAGTGGCATCCAATTCTAAGGAAACTCTCCAAGTTCTTCCAAGCAACAAAGTACACATTACTCAAATTCCTCAAGTTCCTTGGTTACCCCTTTGTATTACATGAGCTCAGATGGTAGGGTAGAGAGGAAAGATTTACCTGGCTGATATACCACCTATTAATCTGAAATGCTATATCTACTCTTAAACCTAATTCTTTGGAAAGAGTGAAGGGGTGACATAAAAGCAATGCCCCCAGTAGTCTACCAGATTCTCCAATAAAGATTCCCCTCACAGTCAGAACTATCAAGGCTCTATATTAAAATACCTAAATACTTACAACAGTGTTATTTAATAAAATAACCCATATAAAAGAAATCTTCTTGCATTAAGCAGATACCTAAGTAACAAAATTTGAGATCTGTATAGAAGCAAATGAAATGGTATATAGAGTTGTTCAACATCCTTCCTCTCCTAATTTTATTTTTGGAAAATAAGAACAGCTCTATATATCTTCCTAAAATTACACAGAAAAATTACTAGATAAATTTCTGTGTACAATGACTTCCTCTTAATTGCCGTATTTCTAAGACTGTATAGTATAGTGGTTATGATTTGGGTTATAAAATCAGCCTGGACTTCTGGTCAAGATGGCAGCATAGGCAGACATGGCTTGCCTCCCCCCACAACCACATGAAAATTACAACTAAAACAGAAAAATCATCACTCAGTACCACCAGAAATCAAGTGTTGGCCTCAGCGAGCCCCATGCTTACCCTGCGCTAGCAGCAGCCAGCCTAGAGTGACAGCTTGGCTTTGCCTAGGAATCTCCAAGTCCAACACAAGTAACAGCTATGTCAGGTTGCTTTATAGCTCAGGCAGGGTGGCCCCAAGTAAAATGCAGCTGGAGGCTGACCTTAGCCTGTACCACTCGGGAAACCCCAGAGCCAGGGCACCCAGCAGGCAGCTACAGAACATGTCAGAGCACCACCACCCAGCCCCTGAACAGCTGATCCTCCATGGAGGATAGAGGGTGATGGTCAATGGTCACAGCAGTCCTTGCAGCTGACTGGCCTGGGTAAATTCTCCCATTGACCTGCCAACAGCAATCAAGGCTGAACTACAAGAGGAAGGCATACTCAGCCTACACAGAGGGCGTTCCTTGAGTACCCAGCCTGGGTGATAGGGAATGCTGTGCCCTACAGGACACCTACTAGATTGGGACACACTACCAAGACACAGAATCAAAGAAGCTTTACCTAATACACAAAAACAAACACAGGGAAGATGCTAAAATGAGAAGACAAAGAAACATAGACCAAATGAAAGAACAGATCAAACTTCCAGAAAAAGAGATAAACAAAATGGAGATAAAAAAATCTATCAGATGCAGAGTTCAAAACACAGCTTATAAAGATGCTCAAGGAACTTAATGAGGACCTCAATAGCATAGAAAAAGATCCAGTCAGAAATGAAGGATACACTATATCCTTCATTTACACTATTGAAATAAATAACAATCTACCAGGAAACAACAGAAGAGAGTGGATGAAGCCAAGCATCAAATCAATGATTTGAAACATAACAAAGCCAAAAACAACCATGCAGAATGAGAACAAAAAAGAATCCAAAAAAAAAAAATAAGATAGTATAAGAATCCTCTGGGACAACTTCAGGAGGTTCAACATTCACATCATAGAGGTACCAGAGGGAGAAGAGAAAGAGCAAGAAATTGGAAATCTATCTGAAAAAATAATGAATGAAAACTTCCCTAATTTGGTAAAGGAAATAGACATGCAAGTTCAGGAAGTTTAGAGAATCCCAAACAAGTTGGATGGAAAGAGGCCCACTCCAAAACACATCATATAATTACAATGCCAAAGGCTAAACTTAAGAGAGAATGTTAAAAGCAGCAAGAGAAAAGCACTTAGTTACTTACAGGGGAGTTCCCATAACGCTTCCTGCTGATTTCTCAAAAGAAACTTTGCAGGCTTGAGGGATTGGCAAAAGATATTCCAAGTCATGGAAAGCAGGGACCTACAGCTAAGATTGTTCTACCTAGCAAAGCTATCACTTAGAATTGAAAGGCAAACAAACAACTTCCAAGACAAGAAAAAAACTAAAGACTTTATCATCACCTAACCATTATTTTTTTTATTTTTTTTATTTTTTTTATTTTTTTATTTTTTTTATTTTTCAGTATTTTTTAATTGTTGATGTTGTACAGTTTTCTGTCTTTTACCCCATCCCAGCCCACCACCCCAGCCCTCCCCACCTTCCTCCCATTTCCACCCCCCATAGTTTTTGTCCATGAGTCCTTTATACTTGTTGCTCTAAACCGTTCCCCTTTTCCCCTGAAATTCCCTCCCCTCCCACTCTGGACACTGTCAGACTGTTCTCAAATTCAGTGTCTTTGTTTATATTATGCTTGTTTGTTTGTTTTGTTGATTAGCTTCCTGTTAAAGGTGAGATCATATGGTATTTGTCTTTCACTGCCTGGCTTATTTCGCTTAGCATGATACTTTCCAATTCCTTCCATGTACAACCACTATGGAAAACAGTATGGAATTTTCTAAGAAAACTAAAAATGGACATACCTTTTGACCCAGCAATTCCACTGCTTGGATTATATCCTAAGAATCCTGAAACACCAATCCAAAAGAATCTATGCACCCCTATGTTCATAGCAGCACAATTTACAATAGCCAAGTGCTGGAAGCAACCTAGGTGCCCATCAGTTAATGAATGGATCAAAAAACTGTGGTACATTTACACAATGGAATTCTATGCAGCAGAAAGAAAGAAGGAGCTCCTACCCTTTGCGACCTAACCATTATTATATGAAATATTAAAAGGACTTGTTTAAGAAAAAGAAGATAAAAATTTTGAATAATAAAATGGCAAAAAATACATACCTATCAAAAATTGAATCTAAAAAAACAAACTAACAAGAAGGACAGAGACAGAATGAAGGATACAGAGAACATTTTGATGGTTGCCAGATGGGAGATGATTAAGAAGTACAAATAGGTAGTTACAGAACAGACAGGGAGATGTACAGTACATATAGGAAATGGAGTAGTCAAAGAACTTATACACATGACCCATGGACATGAACAATGGAGGGGGGGATTGCCTGAGGGAGCGGGGTACTGGGTGGAAAGGGGCAAAAGGGAAGAATCAGAACAACTGTAATAGCATAATCAATAAAAATACAATTAAAAATAAAAATAAAATAATATCAGCCTGGCATGTATCTATATCCTAGTTTCAACATACACTAGTTTTGTGGATTAGGATATTTATTTATCTTTTTACATCAGTTTTCTCATATGTACAACAGCTGTAGCACAGATAATGCTAGTAATATTATTTAGAGATGACAGTATGAAATGATATTACAACACAGAAAGCCTCAATAAATAACTCTGGATCTGTTTAGTTGACTGCTTGATCTCTGGACAATGAATCATTTTTTATTGCTTTTTTTGATGTGTCTTATATTTTTTTTGTTTAAATGTCAGCCCTCATATGTAAAAAAGCAATGGTATAAAACAGAGGGAAGGAAGGAAAAGAAAGAAAAAAGAGAGAAAAGAAAAATAAAAGAAAGGAAAAAAGAAAATACGCCTTTTCTTTGATTAGGCCATCCAACTAGGTTGAGTGTATCTGGTTAGTTGTTAGGTTGGGATTGGAAATTGTTATTGGTACACTTCCTTTTGTTACTAGTAGAATATACCTGCAACTTCAAAGCTTTGCCTCAGTGGGCTACTACTTTCTTGCACTTAGTGTGTAGCTTAAGATGGCAGGGGGTTTTCTCAGCAATCTTGTTCCACCTTATACTTTCAGAAGACCACACGTTTCTGTACCACAGAGGGCGATTTTTTCACATTCTTTTCTCTTCTCTCAGTGTTTTATAGCTGCTATTTAATACTTGGGGTGAGGTTAATGTTGGGGGCAAGGATTTTCTTGTGCTCAAGCCTTAGTTTCAAGCAAATCCTATGTGCTAGGACTGCTTTTGCTTCTCCATCTAACGAGAAACTCTTATTGCCCTTTGAGATTCAAGTTCATTTTTTCAGCCTTCTAATGCACCCACCCCCAAATTATGATTATATATTTTTATTTTATTTTATTTTATTTTATTTTATTTTATTTTATTTTATTTTATTTTATTTTAGTTGTTCTTAGAATGAGAGTAACATTCTCTTGTGTCTTACTATGCCCAACAGAAACACTAAATTGAAACATTTTAAGACGTCATTTTTAACCTTTGATGAGAATGACTAAATAAATTTTTATAAGAATACAGCAAATTACATGACACTTTATATGCAAGGTTCTTGGTAAATATTTCAAATTAAACACACTTTTGAAGGGTACTTAGATTGAGAAGTTGAATTTTTATAGTCTCAATGAAACACTATAATTCTATAATTCAATCAATGAAACTGAATTAAACTATCCAGAGCAGTCTTACTTAATAAAATCTTATTACATATACACATATATACCAGATGTAATAGCTAAATAACTTTTTAGTTAAGGCAATATGCCTTCATTATCAGTATTTTGATTTGATTTCAGTAATTAAAAAAGACTTTATTTGAAAGGATAAATGCTTTTTTGAAAAGCAATTAAAAAACATAATAATTTATGTAACAGTTGACTTCCTAGTAGCTAATGCTTTTACTTAAAAAGATGTTAAAAGTAAAAATCTAACTATATGGTAAAAGTTACTAATTGAAACATTTTAGAATCTTGTCAGCACATGCATATTCACAGGCCATCTGATATACAGATTGTGTTTCACAGTATTCATCACTAAGGTAAGCTGGAATAATATATAATGTTTAAAAATGAAGAAATATTGAATAATGTTCACATAATAAGAAATATTTTTGCTCAATTCCTCTGCAAAAGGAAAAAGGACTCATGGTCAACAGTGAGGTGATTGCTCAGGAGAGGGGGTATAAGAGACTAAATGGTAAGGGAAAAATATAATAAAGATTATATATTTAAAAAAAGAAATATTTTTACCAAAATCAAAAATAATAATTTAAAATTATTCATTAACCATAGTAGTTGGATTAAAATATTTTAACTAACCCTCTCTTAGATTCCATTATGATATGATGCCTAAAGATGCACTTTTTAAAAAACCTATATTTGAATAAAATGTTCCACAAGGTATGCTGAGCAGCAAAATCTCAAACTCACATATTGGCTACTATCTAAAGCACAGAGAAAAAATTTGATAAGACCACTCACAAATTTTTAATCAAGGATTTCTCAACTTCATCACTATGACATTTTGGACTGGTCATTGTTTTGCGGTCTACTTGTGCAATGTAGTATATTTAGTAGCATTCCTGTCCTTTACCCACTAGATGCCAGTAGCAACCATTTAACAGTAATAATCAAACATTGCCAAAAGTCTCCTAGTTATGAGTGGCAAATACATTCTCAACTAAAAAAATGAAACTGACACAGTCGTTTGTACTAAACCTGAAGCACAGATCCAAAGGTAGTCGAACTCTGAAGACTGAGGTTCTCGGAGTGCCTAATGAGTTATATATTTGAGTATATATAAATATACATGTATTCTGTATGCATATCTATAAATATACTTGTACACTTTAGAAAAGTCTATCAGATGCTCGCTAAGAGGAAATTAAAATGGTATGGCCATCACTTAGGTTTTCTCAGGATACTTCCACAAACTTGAAGAGAAGTGATAACAGAAAACTTAGATATCTAAATGAAGAGAGTAGTACTCTAGAGTCTAGGTCTTTTAAGACTTGCAGGTGTTGTACAATTACCCAGGATGCACTAATGGATGACACATACTTCAGGATCATAAAAACCTGCAGACATTTTGCTTTCATGTAACTCCATTTTACTGTTCAGACTCTGTGGAGTCTTCTCATGAAATGGAAGATAAAATGAAAGTTGGAATTCATTTTTTTAAGTATAGAAAATAGAAGCGTAAAATTTCTACAAAATAGTATTTTAAAGATATTTTAAAAATCAAAGAAAATAAATACATCTTTACCCTGTAGAGCATCATCACATGCATTTTGGGGGTAACAGGGTAAAAAAAATATTTTACACTGTGCTTACTTCAACCTCCACTTCCCCAGCTTTTACTAACATCTCACACCAGTATTGACTGTTTGGTCAAGTTTTTCTTACCTTCTTCCACCTTCTGAGGAGACATGGTCTCACCCAAATGAGTTCCTGAAGTTTTAAAAGGTAAAAATGAAAAACTGGCAGAGAAAGAAATGAAACACAGAGGCCTGGTGAGGAATAGAGTTAAAACCTATACACAGGTGAAACTGATACAATAACAACAGCATAAAAGAGAAAGACAAACAGAATAGAGAAGGAAACAGTCTGCCAAGGCTGGATTTAGAGATGATTTGGGAGGAACTTGGAAAGTAAGGGGGTTTCAGTCAGCAAGGAGTGTAAGAGCCTCAGGAGGGGAACAAAGAAGTAAGACCCATTGTGGGGTGTTTTGAATTGGATCTACTTTACAATTTTTTGAAATATGCAAGTTAAATGTTAGAATTTTTCTTTTTTTTTTTAATATTAGTTCTGGTGGTGGTGGTTAATTATTTGTTCCTCTGAATGTGATTCCTTGCAGAATTCTGGAACAATTTAAATCAGGGATTTATTAATAAGAGTAAATTTATACTGATGTTTACCTACATTTGGGTAAATGATATAATATCAGTAAAAATTTTAACTTAAAGTAAATCTCATTACTTTAGAATAGTATTCATATATGTGGATAATAAAAGGGTTTCCTTGGCCCTTCCCTGGTTCCTGTGTCTACAATGACTTAACCAGGGATCTCAAGTGGAACTTCCATGTAAGAACAAGGACAGTACTGAGAGCACTCAGAAGCCACCTCGGAGTTCCCATGCCTGGGCACATGCAACTTAACCGATATACCCCTGATTCCATACGGCACTACTCAGTTCTTTACAGCACTCTGATAGAGTCCCTGCTGCGCACCTGATAAACCTTTGTTAATATAGATTAGCCTGAGTAATGCAAACCTAGCTTTTGACCTATGGGTCAGAGGAGGATGTTAATTACACTTAAACTGTGATATCTGTCAAGAGCCTTCTGTTTTTATACCTGTGCTTTAGGCTGGAATCTTAAAGTGTGATGACTATATACTGAATGGCAAATTATCATCAACCAGGACCGAAATGTACAGAAATAAGCAAGAAAAAGATGGGGTTGAGATGACAATGCTGCAACATCTCCTGAATATGTAATGTTTCCAACCTAAGTAACAGAACCACCTTTTAAGGGCAAAGCTATTATCATGGTCCATGGGGGTGTTCAGATGGTTAATTATCTGTTAGCTATATTATACAAATGGTGCATTCATATTTCTAATTCAATATGAGGTTGGCTTGTTTAGATGGTTCTGAAAAATAAAATCCATATCCAGAACATTTTCCCCTGAGTTTTTGTGAGCTTTAGTGCACACTCTTGCATTTAGTCCAAGCTGTGATTTTCAATTATTGCTTCAAAATAAAATTTTCCTTCACATACTTCCTATCATCAAAACCACCACCATTCCTAAGTAGAAAACTGTTTAAGAAACATAGCCATTTTCATCCTGTGGCACTATTCTCATTACATTTATTTCACATGTTTGGAAGTTTGGGCTTTTTAGCATCCAGAATTTGGCTAGTGAAGTTTCTCTTCTCCTTTTTTAGGAGTGATGGTGGTCATAAACTGTTTGTATTTTGTTTACTTTCTTTAGTTTTTTTGTTAATTTTGTTTATTGAAAGGCTTTACTATTTCCCCCAAGCACAAGACTCTGTTAATTACAGAGATCAAAACTGATGCGGACACCGGCTAGCAGTGTCCGCGTCATTATGGATGAAATAAAAACATAAACACGGACTACCGAGTCCAGTGGAGGAAAAAGGACAACAGTGTGGCTTTTCTCTCAAGGGGAGCAAAAGCCATGGCCTCTGCCATGACAGGCCTTTATTCTGTATCTCCTCCCATTACAAGATGGTCCTCACTCACTATCCCCAGTTACTACAAAAGGAGCCAATGCCCCTAATCACATCACAGAAGAAGGATATTAGTAAATGAAAAGGCAAAAGTGGTTGAGCCAGTTACACTGGTCCCTGCAAGGTTTAGCATGGATTTTAGGAAGTTAAACAACAATCATTTGCAGGGTGAGGGAATTTTCAGCAAAAAGCAGCTTAGGTATATTGCAAATCTGATTACCCACGAAAGAACCTATCTGTGGGCGTGGGTCCTGTGCATCCCTGAGTAGAACTGGGCCCATGCCATGCAGAAGGGTCTGCCACAAAAACCAGTAGAAAAACTGATGTTTTCACTTAGAGAGAATTGTTTTTATACGTGTGGCATCTCCCATGAGTATCCAGTTCCCTCAATTGTGTTCTCAAAATGCATTTCCTTAATGTTCAAGATTTGTACCCACAAAAGCCAAGATTCAACCAAATTTTCCTTTGACTTTTTCCCTCCAGGTATCTGCCTCAGGAGTTAGTGAATTAATAATCATTTGTGTGACATTTAAAATACTGTCAACAAGGACAGAATTTGTCAGAATTACCTAGGGAGATTTGTTTAACTTCATATATCTGTCTTCTGCCCTGTCTCCAACCTAAGCTTTTTAATAAAACTATTATCTGTCAAAAATATGATTTTTCTTCAGAAAAATTGTATCCAGACATGATTTTTTAAATGTTGCCAGCAACGAAATTCACCTCTGAACTATTTCACCAGAAAATACATTTACTGAATGTATATTGAGTTGCTAACAGAATTACTGGACAGTCCGATTCAGAATTGTGCAAACCAAAATAAGCTAGGCAAAAGCCAGGGCAGCAATCAAAAGCACACCCCAGATCCCAAACTAAGAGAACACTGCTGGTCACTGAGTATCAGATGCTGCCCCTTGCACTCCACTATGGTGAGCTCTGGGCGCTCAGCATGAGCCCGGCCCTGCTTCCCCTCCTGCACCTGGAATACGAACAGTGCTGGCCCTTTGCCACCTACTATAAAAACAATACTCACCCTTGCTCTTTAGATTACTAGTTCTCAGTTTTGAGTCTTGAGTGATATATACCAAAAGAAATGCTGGGGAACTGAGTATCTGGCAGTTTCATCTTTTGTGGAGGATTCTCAAAACGTAGAAGTTGAGATGATGGGTACACTCCAGCTCTGTGTAAAAATGTATGTATATTTGACTTTGAGATCCTGGTAATATAAAACTACTTTGGAACCTAATCAACAAAACAAACAAGCCAGCAAAATACAATCAGAGACATTGAAATAAAGAACAAACTGACAGTAACCAGAGAGTAGCAGGGAGAGGGATAATAAAGGATAATAGAGGAAGGGCCATCGAGGAACATGTATGAAGTACACATGGACAAAGCCAAAGGGGATAGGTTCGAGGGTGGGAGGAGGGGATGGGTGGGGTTGGGGGCATGATGGGGTGAAAATGGAGACAACTCTACTTGAACAACAATAATAAAACCCTCTTGCTTGGTAAGTATGTACTTTTAAAGATACATAATTTTCATTTATGCTTATTAGCAGTTTTGTCTTTAATTCTAGAAGTGAACACTCTAAAACACTAGTTCATAATACACAAACAGATATAAGTTATATTAAAACAAAGAACAGAAAACAAATCCATTAATTGAATGAGAAAAACATATATCACTCTAGAATAGTGAGCATCATTTTGCATTTGTTTTACCAGTCCATATATACTATAAAGCTTAAATTGTCCTTTATTTCTCATATAACAAAAATGGCATTGACCTGAGGATGGGGAGGCTTAGGTTTAGTCTTAACTGTGCACTAACACACTGTGCTCCCCTGGATTAGTCATTTATTCTGTGTCTCACTTTCCAATTTTGTAAAATAGGTACGTTGATGCAGGGTCAAAATACCTCTCTGAGTTCTTAAAAGAAATTAATAATAACCTTTCTCTGGCTCCTTCTCTCTCTAGGGTCCCCTCATCACAGTGACCCTCCAGGACTACTCTATATTAATTGGTACCTTCTACAACCTCACTATCGTATCAATCAGATTTTCCTTACTTTATCAATCTCCAAAAACTTATTTAATAAGTTTCTAGGGGAAGGGGTAAAATTTGTCTTATTAACCAATGCATCATCAGCATCTAGAACAGAACTCGGCACATAAAAGACACTTAACAAATGTCTGTTAGCAAATAAACAAAAGACATGAAAGCTTTTGGGAAAAGTTAAAATATCTACAGAAATTAAAATCTATACAAATATTTATTTTTCAAGAGTTACAACAAAAGTAGACTTTTCCACTTGAATGAGCTGTATCTATTGTCAACTCTGCTGTCAATGCAAAATTTGAACATATTAGCAATACCACACATATGGTTCCTTCCTGATTCTGGTATCAGAAATATGTTTTCGCATATACCTAAAAAAATAGCACACGCAAGATTTTACATGTCTCTTTCAAAATATTTTTTCCCAACAAGGAGAAACTTTCTATGTTATGTGGACAAGTTCCCTGTGATGAATAATACAAGATAAGGGAGCAGACCCCTACTTCTCTTTCCTTGGTGCTATGGTTCACCTGATACACTCATTCTTTCTTCTTTACAATGATATACCATTGCCACTGGCCTTCTAAATGCTCCTTTAATTTCTTCCTCCTGCTGCACTGCATGATTTTTATGGGGATGAGCAAAGAATTACTAGTCCATTTCAATCAGCAGTAAATCTCCCTTTTGCCCTTCTTGCTTCTTAACTGTACTTTTAGTCTTATTTTCTGAAAATGATTAATTTGAGTGGAAAAATACTATATTGCATCATCCTTGGATTCTACATCTTCTTTCTGAGTAACTGCTGTGTGGGTGCAACTCATATGCATTGAACTTGGCCAAGACTCTGAAACTTTCCTTGTAGTATTAGACCAAACCAGGAGTAGAAAGTCCATGAAACTGACAGTTAGGACACATGGGATCTACCCAGATTCTGATATTACCTTACCCTATTAACTTGAATAAATTGTTTAGCTATTTGGCCAGCTTCATTACCTATAGTAAGAGTATAGTATTAGAATGGAAATTAAGAACAATCTATAGTTCCCTATGAAATTCATAGGCTAGAATTTGATATATGATGTGACCTGGAAACTTTCCTTGAGATTAGATTATTTATCTTTAAAGTAAAGATAAAAATAATCATAGTATTCCTCACAAATACAACAACAAAATTCAAGAATTATTTCCCCATTTTGATATATGAAGGAATAGGTATTTGTAAGTGAAGTTAATTAAAAGACAGTTTGGTCTGAGATTGAAAATAAACAGTGTGATAGACTGAAGGCTAGAATACTTACTAATCACATATTTCAGGTGTCATTTCTAACTTGGTCAAATGATTGCTTTATAACCTGAGAGCAATAAGAAACTTTTTAGATCTCATTTTTTTCAGCTGTAATTTGAGATAGCTTCTGGATTAAAACCACTGCAGTCACTAGTAGAGTCTTCAATCAGATAGGTTATCTCTTTCACACAAGAAGTGGGACAAGAGACTTCCACAGGAGATTTATAAGTGGAACCTATGGCAATTCATCTATCACAAAGATGGCTGGTTCCAAAAGAAAGGAAAGAATGAATTCTTTGTAAGGCATTCACAAAGCACAGATGATGTCATATAGATGAGGGCATCCTAGCACCTGACTGAAATTTAGTTACACTGAGAATAAAGATGGATGCAGAAATATGCAGAATGGAAGTTGTACTTGTCATATAGTGAGGTTCATATATGGGGAAGGGAAGATCTTTTTTCTGATATAATAGAGTAGTAGTCATAGTGAAAATTTTGAAAAACAGGCCTTTATGATGCTCTTTAATTTTCTAATATAACCCTTTTTTTAAATTTACTACATCTTCTTTTCTTAAGAAGGTCATCAATCTTATTTAACCCCAAGAATAACAACTCAGTCATGGCTGCCTATATGTCAACTTCCTGAAGTATCATTCGTGTCCTGGTTTATCATGTAAGACCATCCTTCCAGTGGATTAATTAACCAGTTATAATAAAGGAGGTTTTTGAGGGGGTGCTTCTTAAAACATCCTACAAGTGTGAATGATGCTGTGGTAAAGTGAAGACCCTAAGATGCATCTTTAAAACACTCTGAGGACTGGTTGTTGCCCTTGACTGTGACATTTCTGTTCTTGGCTCATTCTTCTTAAGAAAGTAGCCAGGCATTTTGAGGTCCTTTCTGTGTACTTTCCTAAAAAAAAGTGTACTTAATTCAATCTTAGATTATTTATATGCTTATAAATATGCTACATGTCACTCTCTCTGGCTAGTAAATGTGTACAACTTCCTGTAGCTCTCAGGCTAAACTTAGCTAGAAAGGTTCTCATGATATTTGCTCCCATTTTCTGAATTCTTTACAGTCTATTATAGAGCCATCTTAGCACCAGTTTTTCAAATAGAAAAATCTACTCTTTGCCACTTCAAAGATAGGGGAATAGTAATGTCAATTCCAGGGTAAAAGTAATATTAACAAACAGTAATATTAATAGGCAGAATAGTAGTACAAAACATGGAAACTGACATAACAAGAAAAATAATAACAAAAATAGTTCAAGACAAACCTTGCATAATGGATGATAATGCAAAAGGGGTTGTTTGTCTGTTCTTTTATTTGTTTTTGCTACTACAGCTCCTAGGATTCTTTATATGTGTAGACCCAAGGCTAGTAGTCTCAAGATGAGCCCATTTTTCCTCAGCTATAGAAATTCTCCAGTAGTTCGAGTTCACTGCTGTAGATCATGTTGTATGAACTATGAGAATCATGGATGAGGTTAGTTGAGAAGCTAAGCAAGGTGAGTATGTGTTCTGGGATGACTCCTTCATAACCCCTGCTGTTCAGAAGATTTGGAAATCAAACAAATTAATATATATAGTACATACTTCTTTCTCTTCATATCTTTCATTGCCTAAAATAAAATCAAATGGTGATCTGTGATGCTTTTCTAGTGCAGAGAAGTTTGGACAATAACTTATACAAAAAGAGCAGCAGATTAATGTGTATCTGGTGCTCAGATACATTAAGCTTTCAAACACAAAATAGATAAGTGCTATAATGAACAGGCCATATAGTGCTTTGAGAAAAATTTCTGGGTAGCAATATTAATTAACAATTAGATTGCTGGAGGGTAGCTGTAGAAAGTGACAATAGGTAAGAATGTGTCAACTTAGGAGAAGAAAAGAAAACCATTGGTAGAACTACAGAAACAGCACATTTTATAGACAAGATAGATCAAGTGTTTATAAATCAGCTTTTAAAAAAAAATAAAAAGAAAAATCAGTATAGTGTTCAGCATATAAAGGATGGATGCTCAAAATTTTTCAAATAGTGGAGTAAATTATTAGCATTGAAATTTTAATTCCACATGAAGGCTTATACTTTTTCTATTAAGTAAAATGTAAAAAATTCTGATTAAAACAAGCAAAAAGAAATACTGTATAGAAAAAAAGTAAGGAAGAATATCTTATTCTTCATTAAAACTTGTCCTTAGTTGATAAAATCCCAACAGCTATCTTCTATTTGATGGGATACAGGGAGGGGGATAGCATGTTCCCAATTCGTCTGACCTAGAATTTAACAAACAAAATATTGACTACCCTTTCAAATAGCTCAATTGGGAAATAATGATTAGTGTCAAACATAACATCACAAGGTCAGTAACCTTTCATCCCACAGAGTAATATTTTACTGTGTCTGCCCCAGATATCAGTTACAGTGGACTCTACCATTTGTCATGTAGATCATTTGGATTTTCTGAATGTAGGAATAGTTGACCTTAACCATTCTATAACTAATACAAGTTGAAGGTCATTCCAGATGTCATTGAAAAGAGAATTTCCTCTGAATTGGCGATAAACTCTTGACATTTACCTATGACATTAGTGCCATGAAGTAAAATGTTTTCCATTTTTTCAATTTACATGGAAAATATGTGTACTTTATTCTGCTATAATGCTTCATACCTCTACAAGAATCTTGTCCATTTGAAAGGAAGTATGCAAGTAGCAAGACTTACTTACTGCTAAAATTTACTTGCTTCCACACAACATAGTTCTTAAGAAATTTCTATTTTCTCTATTGCATATTTGATAGCTAGAGAAAAAAGGAGGTTAATATCAATAAATTGAGTAAACTGAGAAGCCATAAACATGATATAATTGGGAACTGAAAATATTGCTCCTTTTAAAGTCTGTAAATATTTAAGACCCACACTTTGAAATCTCTTATCAATTGTTATCTTTTTTTTTAAATATATTTTATTGATTATGCTATTACAGTTGTCCCATTTCTCCCCCATCATTCCCCCCACCCTGCACACCCTCTCCCACCCACATTCACCCCTTTAGTTCATGTCCTTGTGTCATAAGTTCTTTAGCTTCTACATTTCCCATACTATTCTTGCCCTCCCCCTGTCTATTTTCTACCCACTATCTATGCTACTCATTCTCTGTACCTTCCCCCCCCTCCTCCTCCCACGCCCCTGTTGCTAACCCTCCATATGATCTCCATTTCTGTGGTTCTGTTCCTGTTCTAGCTGTTTGCTTAGTTTGCTTTTGTTTTAGGTGTGGTTCTTAATAGCTGTGAGTTTGCTGTCTTTTCACTGTCCTATTTTTGATCTTCTTTTTCTTAGATAAGTCCCTTTAACATTTCATATAATAAGAGCTTGGTGATGATGAACTCCTTGAACTTGACCTTATCTGAGAAGCGCTTTATCTGTCCTTCCATTCTAAATGACAGCTTTGCTGGAAAGAGCAATTTTGGATGTAGGTCCCTGCTTTTCAAGATTTCAAATATTTCTTTCCAGCCCCTTCTTGCCTGTAAGGTTTCTTTTGAGAAATCAGCTGACAGTCTGATGGGAACTCCTTTGTAGGTGACTGTCCCCTTATCCCTTGCTGCTTCTAGAATTCTCTGCTTCATTTTAATCTTGGCTAATGGAATTACGATGTGCCTTGGCGTGTTCCTCCTTGGGTCCAACTTCTTTGGGACTCTCTGAGCTTCCTGGACGTCCTGGTAGTCTATTTCCTTTGCCAGATTGGGAAAGTTCTCCTTTATTATTTGTTCAAATAAGTTTTCTACTTGTTGCTCTTCTTCCCCTTCTGGGACCCCTATAATTCGGATGTTGGGACGTTTAACGATGTCCTGGAGGTTCCTAAGCCTCTCCTCATTTTTTTGAATTCTTGTTTCTTCCTCGTTTTCTGTTTGGTTGTTAATTTCTTCCTTCTGGTCCACTCCATTGATTTGAGTCCCAGTTTTCCTTCCATCTCTATCGGTTCCCCATGCGTCTTCCTTCATTTCACGTATTGTAGCCTGCATTTTTTCATCTAGTTTGTGAGCAAAATCAACCAATTCTGTGAGCATTTTGATGACCAGTGCTTTGAACTGTGCATCTGATAGGTTGGCTATCTCTTCACTGCTTAGAGGAATTGACTCCGGCGTTTTCATTTTTTCTCTGGTTTGAGCCATTTTTGGTGGGGTTTTTTGTTTTGTTTTGTTTTGGTTTTAGTCTGGTTGCAGCTATTACGTATGAGGGGTGGAGCCTTAGCAGCCCAGTCGCTGGGTTGTGACGCTATAGGTGGGGGCGGGGTCTGAGAGGGAAGAATGGCGCCTGTTCCGCTCTCTTCTGGACTCCGGTCACTTCCGCCTTCCGCCGCTTCCCCTTCACCTGGATTATCTGCGCATGCCCGCGTGCTGTTCCGTAGTGAGGGGTGGAGCCTCAGGCGCTCCCCAGTGTGGGGCAGCCCAGTCGCTGGGTTGTGACGCTGTATGTGGGGGCGGGGTCTGAGAGGGAACAATGGCGCCTGCTCCGATCTCTCCTGGATTCAGTCCCTTCCGCCACTTCCCCTCTGCCTGGACCGTCTGCGTGCGCGAATGTGGGACCCCCTGGTCAGCCAGCTGCCTTGTGCGTCCTCACTGGATCTGCACAGTTGCCCCCCTGTGCCTGGGGTCCGCCAGCTGCCGCCTGTGTGCCCCAGGACCGCCAGCCACCGCCCGTGCACCTGGGAACTGCGAGCCGCTGCTACCTGCGTTCCCGGGTCCGCACCTCCACTTTTTCCTACTGCGACTCCACCCCTCTTACCGGTCTGGATGAATGGTTGTTGGACTTCCGTACAGTTCAATTTTCTATAAGTTCTGGTTGTTTTCTTGTTTCTAAATATTTGTTGTCCTTAATTTTGGTTGTGAGAGGAGGCACAGTGTGTCCGCCTACGCCTCCATCTTGGCCGGAAGTCCAATTGTTATCTTTTTTTCTGCATGTGATGTGTTGAGAAAAAAAGAGGAAGGACCCTGGTTAAATACTCTGTTGCATTTAATATATTTTACATCTCCGATGATGTTTACAGAATTATTAATCTACAACCTAGATTTTACCTGATGAATGTTCTGTAAGAAAAATGCAATGTACTCATGTAACACCCCCCCAAAAATAAATCTAAGGTTATATTATGTTGTTTAGTTCTAAAACCATCTTTAATTCACATCTTTCATTACATTTCATTTTCTATCATACAACATAGATGTGATATTTGTGTTTCTTAGTGGAAAACACTATAAAAGGTTGCTAAAGGCTGAACACTTCAAATAACCAAGAAACCATGAAGAAAAAAATATTTTGTATCAACTTAGATTTAAAAGTCTCCCAGGGAGGAGTGTAAAGAGAAAGGTAAGAATAGAATATATTCTTCTTTATATGAATATATGAATACCTTGATTATGTTTATGTTACAAACAGTGATTAGTATATCACAAGTGGTTATTGCAGCATATCTCTATGTAGATATAGAGATATATCTCCATCCCATATATTTTATATATTTAATGATGGCAATAACTTTATTTATTCATTCATCTTTATTTATTTTTAATTCTCCAACGTGATTATGATCTTCCTGTAGGCAAGAAACACACTGTACTCTTCTTTGTGCATTAATGCCTTAAATATGTTAGGTACTAGGGAAATGCCTGTTGGATATTGATAAAAAAAAGGAAAAACACAAATTTATATGTTTAGTATTTACTATTTAGTACTTCACCTTAGTGTTCTTAAAACTTTGTTCTTTCTCTTGCAAGGAGCTTACTGTATTTCAGTGTGCCATGTTTGGTTTTGATACTTTGCTCCCACAGTTATTAATTATGAGATAGGCAAGATACTTAACAATATATGCCTCATTTTACCCCATGTAAAATAGATATAATAATTGTATATACCACATATGGTTATTAGGAGAATTATTTGGGTTTATATAAGTAAAGTACCTCAAGAGTGCTGGGTATGTATTAAATGTTATGTAAAGGTTTGCTATGATGATTATTAATATCTCCTAGTCTATTTACCTGAAATAAGGATAATAACACATACTCATGTATTTATTAGCACTAAATGAGACAATAAATATAAAGCAACTAACCATTTTATGGTAGTTTGGATACAGGGCAGATGAGGAAAAGGAATCAAGGATGAGTATAAGGATTTTCTCCTGAGCAACTACAAGGAAGGACTTGCCATTAACTGAGATGGGAAAACTGGGAGAAGTATTTAGTGGGAGCCATTCAAGAGCTCAACACTGGAAGCATTAAGTTGGAAATTCTGTTAAATATTTGAATGTATATTTTGGGCAAATGCTGGCCTTATCTCTTCAAATATTCTTTCAGTTCATTTGCTTCTGGAATTTTGGCTATGTACATATTTTTATTCTTGCTGGTATCCTACATGTTTATGATTTTCGGTCATTTTTCTTCTTCCTTTGTTTTTTCTTTGTTTCACACTCAGTAATCTCATTTGACCTATAATCAAGTTCACTGACTTTTTGGCCAACTCAGATTTTCACATGAGCCCCTCTAAGGGATTTTTTATTTTAGCTATTGTACTTTTCAGCTTCAGAATTTTTATTCAATTAGTTTTTATGACTTTTATTCCTTACTGATAGTCTCTATTTGTTGATATGTTGTTCACATACTTTCCTAATTTTTTAGAAATTATTTCCTATTAAGAGGAAAAATAATATCTAATTTCCTTTAGATATTTTTTGGTTCTTTATACATTTTTATTATAGGTGATTTAACATCTTTTGTCAAATTCAATATCTGGGCTTACTCAGAAAGTCTATTGTCTTCTTTGATTCCTTGTGCATGGGCTATTCTTGTTTGTTTCTTTGTATATCTTGTATTTTTTTTAAGGTTTTATTTATTTATTTTAAGAGGGTAAGGGAAGGAGAGATGGAGAGAAATACCAGTGTATGGTTGCCTCTCGTGCGTCCCCTGCTGGGAACTGTTGCTGGGAACTGTCCTGCAATCCAGGCATGTGCCCTGAAAGGGAATTGAACCGTGATCCTTTGGTTCGTGGGCCCATGCTCAATCCACTGAGCTACACCAGCCAGGGCTACATCTTGTATTTTTTGATGAAAACTAGACATTTTCAAAATATGTTCTTGTCTTTTTTATTTTGCTGATGGTTTCCTTTGTTGTGCAAAAACTTTTTAGCTTGATGCAGTCCCATTAGTTTTTCTCTTGTTTCCTTTGCTTGGGGAGATACATCCAATAAAACATTGCTACAAGCAATGTCAGAAATTTTACTATCTATGTTTTCTACTAGGAGTTCCATGGTCCATGTATAACCATGTAAAGACACTTTTCACATCTTTTATCCTCTTTGACTTTATTCTTGTGTGTGGTGTGAGGTGTTCTACTTTCATTTTTCTGCACACATTTGTACAATTTTCCAAATGCCATTTACTGAATAAACTATCTTTAGTCCATTGTATGTGCTGCTTGCTTCCTCCATTGAATATTAATTGACAATAAAGATGTGGATTCATTTCTAGGCTCTCCATTCTGTTGTCTGTTTCTATGCCAGTACCATGCTATTTTGATTGCTATGACCTTACAGTATAGTTTATTTATAGTTTATGATATTAGATAGCATGATTCTTCCAGCTTTGTTCTTCTTTCTCAAGATTGCTGTTGCTACTTGGGGGCTTTTGTCATTCCATATAAATTTTTGAAATATTTGTTTTAGTTATGTGAAATTCATCATTGGTATTTTGGAAATACAAATTAAAACCACAATGAGCTATCAGCTCACACTAATTAAAATAGCTATCATCAATAAATCAACAAGCAACAAGTGCTGGCGAGGATGTGGAGAAAGTGGAACACTTTAGCACTATTGGTGGACAATAGATTGGTGCAGCCACTGTGGAAAGCGGTATGGAGACAACTCAAAAAATTAAAAATAGAACTGCTTAATGACCCAGCCCTTCTACTTCTGGGAATTTATCCAAAGAAACTTGAAACACTAATTTGAAAGAATATAAGCACCCCTATTTTCATAGCAGCATTATTTACAATTGCCAAGATATGGAAGCAGCCCATGTCCATCAGTAACGAACTATAGAAATGATCCCTGAAAGTATAGTCTTCCCCATGTCCATCAGTAAATGAGTGGATAAAACAATAATGGGTAGAAAATAGACAAGGAAAGGGTAAGAATAGTGTGGGTAATGTAGAAGCTAAAGAATTTATGACATATGGACATGAACTAAAGGGGGGAATGTGGGTGGGAGGGGGTGTGCAGGGTGGAGGGGAATGATGGGGGGAAATGGGACAACTGTAATAGCATAATCAATAAAATATATTAAAAAAATGGGACATTTACACAATGGAGTGCTACTCAGCTGTAAAAAAGAAGGAAATCTTACCTTTTGTAGTAGTATGGATAGACCTGGAGAACATTATGCTAAGTGAAATAAGTCAGTCAGAGAAAGACAACTACCATATGATTTCACTCATGTGTGGAATCTAATGAACAAACTGAACTAATAAGCAAAACAGACAGACTCATAAATAGAGAGCAGGCTGACAGCTCAGACAGGATGGAGTGTTAGGAAGTGGAAGATGGGGCTAAAAGGAAAAAGGACTCATGGACATGGACAACAGTGTGATGATTGCAGGGGAGAAGAGGATATAAGGAGGATAAATAATAATGGGGAAAAGTACAATAAAAATCAATTAAAATAATATAATATAGTACAACTCTGTGTAGTATATCCCTATTTTCCATGGTTTCTTGTCACTGTTTGTTTAGTTAACTATTTTGAACTGGTTCTGCAAACTCTGTATAAATAGTAATGTGTGGCCAGTGAAGACTCTGCTTGGTTAGCTCTACAGTCAGCTAGTTACTAGACAGAGATTTCCTTAAATCTCTTGAACTAGTAAATGTTCCAACAATTACAAAGGGGTTCTGTGAGTTTGGGGAAATACTTTCAACCTTCTGTCAAGAAAACTACAATTCTACCTTAGCCTTTACTTCCTACTGGAACAGAGCCTCTAAATAAGCCAGGGGTGAGAGATTTGGACCTTCTCAGATATTTCCTTGGCATATGTATAGCTCAGTACATGTTAGTGGGCTTCAAAATTCCCAGGAATGTGTCAGACCTTTACAAAGCTATTTGCAAACATCCCACTCTCTCATATCCCTGCTAGGTTTTGTTGATCAGTTGTTACGCCCAACTGGTAACTACTGCCTCAAGTAGAAGTGATGTTAAACAATGGGCATTTTTTTAAACCAGCCTTGGGTGTAAGTTCATACATACATAGGGAACTCTGACTCAGACCCAACAAAGATAAGCCCCGAAGATGGAACATTTCATGGAATTGACAGACACGTCAAATAGTAAAAATTCTCCAGAGACAGGATTTGGAGGACACTCCAAATGCTTTCTGTCCTTTTATGTGGCTACTACACTGCTGGTTTTCAAACACACTGTAGTTATTAGGCTGTTGGTTTTCAATGCTGCTCTGTACTGAGGAAAGGGGCATGGAGTAAGACATCCACAAAGCTTTCTGTTCTTTGATCAGCTGGGGTTTGGTTTTTCTGGATTTTTTGTGGTGTTTTGTTTTGAATTAACATTTCTCATTTTTTTCAATAATATTTAGCTCACTTACAGAATTCTGGAAAAAATTTTAACCATTTTTGTCAGTGTTTATCTTGTTTTTTTTTTTCCCCGAGGGGCAGATTTTTGGGTGTCCTTATCTCCCCATTCTGAAAGAGGTTCTCGTCACCATCTGTGAGTAAATGAACAGCAAGCTTTATTCAAATTCATATGGACTATAGAACATACTCACCTAAGTCATTAACAACTAGAAATCAAACCATTCCAATGTTATTTTTCTTAAATTTACCATACTGACTCTTTATTTATTTTACCTTTATTTTTGCTCTTACTTGTGATTTGTTTAAAAATGTTTTTAATCTCTTTCAGTACTGCGTAAAAATATATGGAAGAGGAAGAAGTAATCATGTATAAGGATATAATCCAAAACATAAATAAATAATAAAATTCAAATGTTAACATATGATAAAATGAATTTAAGAAAACTTTACTATAAAAGCTTTACCAGCTCAATAATTTAAACATTTAAATTAAAATGTTTATTTTTTAAGGTTTTTTATTTATTTACTTTTAGAGAGAGGGGAAGGGAAGGAGAAAGAGAGGGAACCACAGTGTGTGGTTGCCTCTTGTGTGCCCCCCACTGGACACCTGGCCTGCAACCAGGCATGTGCCCTGACTGGGAATTGAACCAGCGATGCTTTGGTTCACAGCCCATCCTCATTCCACTGAACTATACCAGCCAGGGCTATTTTTAATTATATTATGTTGTGAACAGATCTTAAACCTATTGTCATTGTAAAATCTAAACATGCTTTTGTTTTCCCTGAATGTTATCATCCTATAAAATGTCAAGTAGTTTTTCCGGGGGGGGGGGGGGAAACAGTAACAAAGCATAGCAGGAATGCCAATAAATTACATCTGAAGTCATTGAACATAAGGTAATATAACTATTCCAGATGAATGCAAAATGTTAAAAAATAAGGGGAACTTGGCAGGTAGTAAGGAGGGTATATGGAGACTATACTTTCCACTCAATGCTTCTGTAAACTTAAAACTGTTCAAAATATATTCTATTAAATTTTTTAATGTGGTAATAGATATTTCTGATAGATATTTTACCAAAAATAACCATCCACAGCAAGAAAATAATTTATATCTTCAAAAACTGGCAAGTTTTTTTGGTGGAAAGTAAAATTTTTACACCCTAACTATATTATTTCCCAATCTCTAAAAAATATTATCTTGCAGAATACATTTTCTGGATTGTTCTTTTGGCTTCCAGTTAAAAGTTGGTCTTTAACTATATACTCTTACTGCTGCCTCATACATGTGAGCATTGCATGGTAAAGTTCTTAACCAGAGACCCGTATTTATTCTTATTTACTTAGACTTTTACCTTAATGCTGTATGTTAATTTCACATAATACCACATGTCAATCATTACATGACATCACAATAATTTTTCTAATATAAAAACTGGATGATTATTTAAAAAATTGAAGCCCCTAAGTATTCTATCAGAGTATCATAACCATATTAGAACTGTATGAAGAAAAAATAAAGGAAAAAAATCTTACATTTGATATTAAAAATAAAATCCTAAATAAAATAGTTTCACACTAGTAGTTTATCCTAGAGATGTAAAGGCGGTTTCAAAATTAGGAAATCTAATGCAATATGCCCCATTATCAGATCAAAAAAAATTACAATTTGATAACTACAGAAAACAGGTGATGAAATTCAAAACAACACAAGAGGCTTAGTACCACTACCACTGTATTGTTCTAGGCAATACAGTAAAATATGAAAAATAAGAAGTGTCAATATTTAAAGGCATAAATTAAATCATTATTTTTAAGACAAAATACTAATAGAGAAAATTCAAAAGTAAAATACTTCAGAGAGAGACTTTGGTATAATAGCAGTACCGACTCCAATTGAAAATTTATAAAATCTTAATCACAATCACAATATAATTAAAGTATATAAAAAGATCTACTGAATTAAGGAAATCTGCCATATTCTTTTACGGGAAAACTCAATTTCGTAAGGCTGGCCCCACTATTCTATGTACATGTGGTAGGCAGCCTCCAGTACCCTGATGATACCCGCCTCCTGGAATTTATGCCCTTCTCTAATGCCCTGTCCTTGACTGTCAGCTGAATCAAGTTAATTTTAAGGAACAGAATGCAGCAAAATGATAGGCTGTCATTTCTGAAATTATGTTACAAAAAGACTCTGGTTTCTGTCTTGCTCACTCTCTTTCACACTCTGTGTCTGGTTCTAAGGGAAGTCAGCAACTATGTTGCAAGCTGACATGGAGAAACCTATGAGACAAGACTGAGGGCAGGTTTTAGTCAACAGTTGAAAAGAAAGTTCTCAATCTAATAGTCCATGAGGAACTAATCCTGACACCAGGCTGCAAATTGATCCTACCCCAGTCCAGCCTTGAGATGACTGCAGCTCTAGTTGACATCACACTGACTTCAGGTTTGTGAAAGTGCTTGTGGCTGGGGCATCTAGCAAAGCCAGTCTGAACTTCTGACCTACAAACACTCTGATAGTTTTTAGTTTAGTTTAGTTTAGTTTAGTTTAGTTTAGTTTAGTTTAGTTTAGTTTAGTTTAGTTAGTAGTATAACTTTTTTAAACTGTTATATTTGGGAGTAATTTGTTATATAGAAATAGATAATAATATAGATTTCAAAACAAATACAATAAATCCATTTGCGACATTTTAAAAGATAATACTAAATTCCCTCTAGAAAATGTTAAAAATTTTTCATGACACTTCTGATAAAGAATAGGCAAGGTGGAGAGATATTTTTCCTACCATATATTGTAAAAGTATAATCATTAAATAGATATATGCTGCTTCAGGAACAGACACAGATCAGTGGAAGAGAATAGATTCCAAAAACAAAGGATATATATGTATGTATAAAGGGAGTATTTGAAATCAAGGGAAATGATTGATAAATGAAGCAGTATCTTCAGGACAAATGAGTTGCTTCTTGGAAAAAAGTAGGTGACTAAAAATCCCAACATTATATATATATATACCAAATATTAATTCAAGATAAATTAAAGTGCTTAAAGTTTTTGTTTAAAGACTATGCATTTTTTGAGGTGGTAAAGACAACCTTATTAAATAAGACCAAATACCAAAAAATGTAATGGAAACATTGATATATTTGACCACATAGATATTCAAATCTCCTTTGTTATTAAAGATTTAAAACAGGAGGGCCAAGCTAGAAGAAAAATGTTTGGAAAATATGTAACAAAAAAATGGATAGATAGATAGATAAATATAGATAGATATTATAGATATATACGTACACATTGTATATGTATATACAATGCAGAAATGTATTCCACAAAAGAATAAGAAAAATAAAACAACCACATATAATATTTTAAAAAGCAATGAAAATTTACATGTACATGCATATATTATATGTGAATTGTGTACTTGTGTGTATACAATCAATCCTCATATTCAAAATTCCATATTTGAAAATTCCCCCACTCCCTGAAATTTACTTGGAACCTCCAAACCAAAAGCAATAGGCTTTCAAAGTCATTCATGGACAGGCTGTGAAAAATTTGTGTCCTGCTACATGCGTGTTCCCAGCTGAGATCAAACAAGGCAGTGCTCTGCCCTCTTGTTTCGGCTCTCAGACAGCAATGACTGGATGCAGGTGGTGGCTGGCAGTGCAGTGGGTTGCAAGAAGCTCCATTCTGGGGCCAGTTAGATGAAGTTTGGGTCCCCAGACTCTGTCTGACACCCATTAGTGCACAGCCCACAAGCGAGTCACTTAACACTTCTGAAGCACGTTTTCTCTTTTGCAAAATTAAAAAAACATTGAATCTACCAGGATGAGTTGTTCTTGGGATTCACAATTAAAATGATAAAGGGTGAGGTTGCGTGTGCATATATACAATAGACATGTAAAAATGCAAAATCTCACTAGTAATAATGAAAATTCATATTAAAATAATGAAACATTTTTCCAATAAATTAACAAAAAAGTAAATGTTGGTAATATAGAGTTTTGATGAGGAAATCAAAGAAATAATATTTTTACCAAATCTTACTTAGAGGGATACAAATTATTACAAACTTCAGAAATAATTTTTCTTTTAAAAAAATTTTAAATATTATCTTTTTTCTATTACCATTTAACGCCCTATATCCCCCTCCACCCAGCATCACCACACAGTTGCCCACGTCTATGAACCCCCTTTTTCCTTTTTGTTCAATCCCTCCACCCCTACAGCTCTCCCCATAACTGACTAGCTGTCATCCTGCTCTCCATGTATGAGTCTGTCCCCATTTCCCTTGTTAGTTCACTTTGTTCACTGGATTCCACATATGAGTGAAATCATATAGTGTTTGTCTTTCTCTGACTGGCTTATTTCACTTAGCATAATATTCTCCAGATCCATCCATATTTTCACAAAGGGTAAAATTTTCTTCTTTTTTATGGCTAAGTAGGATCCCATTGTGTAAATGTCCCATAGTTGTTTTATCCACTGATCTACTGATGAACACCTGGGCTGCTTCCATATCTTGGTGACTGTAAATAAGGCTGCAATGAACATAGGGATGTTTACGTTCTTTCAAATTAGTGCATCAGGTTCCTATTGCATAAAATTCAAGAGGATAGAAGGCTCCCAAAATCATTTATGTAGCCAGTATTATCTGAATTCCAAAACCAAATAAAGACACTAAAAGAAAAGAAATTAGCCCTGGCTGGTGTAGCTCAGTGGATTGAGCGCGGGCCTGCGAACCAAAGGATCGCGGTTCGATTCCCAGTCAGGGCACATGCCTAGGTTGCCAGGCCAGTTCCCAGCAGGGGACATACAAGAGGCAACCGCACATTGATGTTTCTCTCCCTCTCTCCTTCCCTTCCCCTCTAAAGATAAATAAATAAATAAATAAATAATAAAAATAAATAAAAAAAAAAAAAAAAAAAAAAAACGTTTTAAAAAAAAAAAGAAAAGAAATTATAGGCCAACATTCCTAATGAACATAGACTCTAAAATGCTCAAGAAAATATTAGCAAACCAAATACAACAATGTATCAAAAAGATCATACACCATGATCAAGTGGGATTTATTCTGGGAATACAAGTTTGGTTCAACACTCACAAATTAATAAATGTGATTCACCACAAAAAACAAAATGAAGGACAAAAACTACATGATAAGCTTTTGATAAGAGCCAGCACTCGTTTAAGATAAAAACACTTAGCAAAGTGGGAATACAGGGAACATATCTAAACATAATAAAGGCCATATATGACAAACCCACTGCCAGCATCATACTCAGTGGGCAAAATCTACAAGCATTCCTCTCAAGATCATGAACAAGACAGGGATGTCTGCTTTCACCTCTCTTATTCAACATAGCACTGGAAGTCCTAGCCACAGTAACCAGACAAGAAGAAATAAAAGGTGTTCAAATTGGAAAAGAAGAAGTAAAACTGTCTTTATTTGCAGATGACATGATACCGTACATAGAAAACACCAAAGATTCCACCAAGAAACTACTAGAACTGATAAATGAATTCAGCAAAGTAGCAGGATACAAATTTAATATCCAAAAATCAGTTGTATTATTATATGTCAATAATTAATTAACAGAAAGGGAAATTAAGAAAACAATCCCATTTAAAATTTCTATAAAAAGAATAAAATACCTATGACTAAACCTAACCAAAGATGTAAAAGATCAGTACTAAGAAAATTATGACACTAAGGAAAGAAACTGAAGAAGATACAAATAAGTGGAAGCACATACTGTGTTCATGGAAAGAATTAACATCATTAAAATGTTTATATTATCCAAAGCAATCTATAGATTCAATGCAATTCCTATAAAGATTCCAATTTCACAGAACTAGAACAAATATTTCAAAAATTTATATCCAACCACAAAAGACCCCACATAGCAACAGCAATCCGGAGAAAGAAAAACAAAGTTGGTGAACTCATGCTACCTAGTGTGAAATTACACTATAAGGCCACAATAGTCAAAACAGCATGGTACTGACATAAAAACAAACACACAGATCAATGGAACAGAATAGAGAGCCCAAAACAAACTCACACCTTTATAGTCAATTAATATTTCACAGAGAAGCAAGCACATACAATGAGCTAAAGATAATTCATTCAATAAATGGTATTAGGAAAAGTGGACAGATACGCGCAGAAAAATGAAACTAGACCACCTTCTCACACCACACACAAGAACAAATTCAAGATGGATCAAAGACTTAAATGTTATACCTGAAACCATAAAAGTCCTAGAAGAAAACATAGGCAGTAAAGTCTCAGGCATTGCTCAGGCATTTATTGTTATAATAAAATATAACAATATTTTTTTTTAATTTTTTTTAATCAGTATTTTTTAATTGTTGATATTGTACAGTTTTCTGTCTTTTACCCCGCCCCAGCCCACCACCCCAGCCCTCCCCACCTTCCTCCCATTTCCACCCCCCCATAGTTTTTGTCCATGAGTCCTTTATACTTGTTGCTCTAAACCATTCCCCTTTTCCCCTGAAATTCCCTCCCCTCCCACTCTGGATACTGTCAGACTATTCTCAAATTCAGTGTCTTTGTTTATATTATGCTTGTTTGTTTGTTTTGTTGATTAGCTTCCTGTTAAAGGTGAGATCATATGGTATTTGTCTTTCATTGCCTGGCTTATTTCGCTTAGCATGATACTCTCCAATTCCTTCCATGCTGTCGCAAAGGGTAGGAGCTCCTTCTTTCTTTCTGCTGCATAGAATTCCATTGTGTAAATGTACCACAGTTTTTTGATCCATTCATTAACTGATGGGCACCTAGGTTGCTTCCAGCACTTGGCTATTGTAAATTGTGCTGCTATGAACATAGGGGTGCATAGATTCTTTTGGATTGGTGTTTCAGGATTCTTAGGATATAATCCAAGCAGTGGAATTATAAAGAACTTACAAGACTCTACTCTAAGAAGACAAGCAACCCAATTAAAAAATGGGCAAAGGATTTGAACAGACACTTCTCCAAGGAGGACATACAGAGGATCCAGAGACACATGAAAAGATGCTCGATATCTCTAGCTATCAGAGAGATGCAAATTAAAACTACAATGAGATACCACTTGACACCAGTCAGAATGGCCTTCATAAACAAAGCAACAAACAGCAAGTGTTGGAGAGGTTGTGGAGAAAAGGGGACCCTAGTGCACTGTTGGTGGGATTGCAGATTGGTACAACCACTATGGAAAACAGTATGGAATTTTCTAAGAAAACTAAAAATATAACAATATTTTATTGGATACATCTCCCTAGGCAAGGGAACAAAAGAAAAAATAAACAAATGGAACTACATCAAACTAAAAATTTCTTGCACCAGAAAGGAAACCATCAACAAAATAAAAAGACAGCCCACAGGATGAGAACATATTCATTCGTACATTTAATAAAGGGCTAATATCTAAAAGTTATAAAGAACTTACAAAACTCAACACCATAAAAACAAACCCAATTAAAAATGGGAAAAGAACTTGAATAGACACTTCTCCAAAAAGGACACACAGATAGCCAATAGACATATGAAAAAATGCTCAACATAACTAATCATCAGGGAAATGCAAATTAAAACACAATGAGATATCCTCTCACACCCACAAGAATGGCTATCATCAATAAATCAACAAACAAGTGCTGGCAAGGATGTGGAGAAAGGGGAACTCTATTGCACTGTTGTTAGGAATGGAGATTGGTACAGTCACTGTGGAAAACAGTATGGAGATTCCTCAAGTAAAAATTGGATCTGCCTTTTGACCCAGTGGTCCCAGTTCAAAGGAACCCAGAGATAATTTTTCAATACCTATGAAACCAATTAATTATTTAGAACCCAATCTCACAGACCTAAAGATTTGTTTCGATTGTTTGCAAACCAAAATTTAAGTTAATCCAAATGTCTATGAGTAGGGAAAAGTTTTAAAATACTTAGTGTCATCCACACCCAAAAATAGTATTAAAAAGTAGGGAAAATTAAAAGACATATTACCAAAGTATTGCTATCTGTTTTATTTCAAGTGAAAATAAAACAAATTGTATGT
The DNA here is from genome assembly GCA_039655065.1 of Glossophaga mutica. NCBI lineage: Eukaryota > Metazoa > Chordata > Mammalia > Chiroptera > Phyllostomidae > Glossophaga > Glossophaga mutica. Next base: position 59,456,995 of record CM077305.1, on the reverse strand, counting down.
GGAAATATGTATATGTAACATATACAATGTATACTTCTTTTATGGCATAATGGAATCTTATTGCAGGAGCATGGGGAGGATGGGTGACATCAAGATTTTATTTTTTCTTTTGTTGCTGTTTTTACTTAATACTATTATTTTCTAATATTTTCACCTATTTAAGAGGAGCATACAACCTTGCTTTACTTTAAAATTTAAGTTTTGTTTGCCATTTAACATTCAAAATTTTCAACTAATTAAACACATCAGAATTTGAAGTTTTGTTTATACATCTTAGTCTACATATTTTTTATTGTCCTATCATTATCCCCATTGCCTATTTAGTATAAAATTGTTTGGTAACATTTTAATGGACATGAATTGGTTTCTTTTCTCTATTAAAAAGAACACATTATAAAGATAGTTTATATATATATATATATATATATATATATATATATATATATATATCTCCACTATACTGACCTGTCCAAAATTTCCTAAACAGACATTAATAGAATTCATTTCTCTGTTGTTAATGCTGGGAGGCTCTCCATTCATTTGTTTGTTTAGAGCTTTTTGGCATCTGGCAACTCTGTTTAAATTTAAGCAAAACTTATAAAACTCTTATGATTTACTCAGAGAATATAAATCATCCCATTACAAATGGTACTGGCTTTATTTTTCCCTATGAACACCATATAATACATGGGAACAGAAAATACATTATCTTGTAAGCCCCAAAGTGACTGTTACATGTGTCTAAAAAGTCATCTAACTCATTCTTAATGATTTGAATCTCTCAGGGTCAAAGGCATTTTTTGTATCAACTTGCTTTTACAAATTAATGTTTTGAAGGAAACAGTAAAAGTCAAGTTGCTTGGGAGAACATGAAATTATATGCTAGTTAATAGTATTAGAGAGATGACTTAAAAATAAATTGCCCATAATACCTTTTAATAAAGAAGCTAAATGCACTATTTTATTCTGTGTTAAAAGCAGATACCTATTTGGCACTGTTTGGAATCCCATTTGCCATGTATATTTTGATTAATATTATGCTGGGTAATCTGCTCTACGTGGTCTAGGTTCAGTAACCTCACTGTAAAATAATGAGCCTTCAAGAATAAAAAATATGTTCACTATAAAGCTGCATATTCTGAGAAGCAGTGAACATATTCAAATGAAATGAAAAAATGAGGTTTTCACCCAGTAAATTTGCTCAAAGTGAAACTTACATTTCTCAATTTGTATTTAGCTGTCAGTCTGCACACTAAAACTGGACCAGCTATCAACCTTTTGCATATGTTTTCTATAAATACCTTTTCTTCTCTGATTCAACTGCCAACGGACTCCGGAGAAGTAGTGGTCATGGGGGAGCTTACAACAACTGGGATGCAGCCAATGGCAGTGAGTTCACACACTAAGTGCCATCTTCAGAAAAGGACCAGCACTCATATTTTATGAAATATGTAACATGATTTACCTAGGGTTGTCAGAGGAGATGAATTTCAGCCAATGAAAGGTAATAAATAGTAAAATGTGCTGTATATATTTGACTTATAACCCTTGGCATTTCGAAACAAAGTTCTTTTGAAGAATTCATTTTATACATCATAAACTTTTCTATTGTTTTTCCTGTTTGGGCTATTTTGTCATCAGACTTCTTATGAAAATATTATTCAAAATTATAAATGAAGTGATATTTTTTAGAATACTCACCTAGGACTTTCTTTCTAGGCAACACTTGCAGTAGGAAAGTTAGTAGTGTAGGAAATGTTCGGTTTCATTAAATCAGCATCTAAGGAGGAAAAAAAAAGTTGTTTGTCCATAATTATGGAATATTTGTTTTAAAGTTTAATGTGATTGTCTCTCATGAAATACTATCTTTTAGAAACACAGAAAGATAGTTTTGCTATATTTTTACATATTTAAAGGAAAATTTGGAGAATCAGCTAATGTACACATGCAGATTCTTGACTTAAGAATACTTTCCAATAAATATAAATATACCTACAACCAGAGTATCTAAAAGATACTGCGTTTTAATGGTTTATAGTTCAAAAACCTAATGAGTGGCTTACTTTGCTTTTACCCAATGGATAATAGTTACAGGTTCAGGTTCATTCAGATACTCACATACAGCTTTGCATTTCAGTTTACATATTCTTCTTTGTTTTGATCCCCACACATAAACTCAGTTTTTAGAGATTCTCACATAATGTTTAATTACAAGTATCTAATGAATGTTTAGTGCCATATTATAATCATATGTAAAACACATAATTTTTAAATATGCCATTCCATTTCTGTGTACAAAACTATATATTTTCAAAAAACATCCTTAAATAGATTTTAGTATTTGGTTATATTCATAAAAAAACAAAATAAGTGAAGGAACTGCCCTCACACACATTATTTTGATGAATACATGTATATACTTCATGTTATATGGACACAGCCCCTGAAACAGATCCTGCTTTTTCACTAGACATTCTGTTCTCCCGGCATAACCTTTGGAGTTCACAAAGGAAACTTAAAGCTGCCCCTATAACAAGGCCCCAGAGACTTTGCATTTGCAGTCGCTCCTTACATCTCAATAGAAAACAAGACCTGCGGATAGATATATCTTCTCAATCTTATGAGGAGTAGGAAGGCTACTACTTGAATTATTCATTGAACGGAGAATAGGAAGATTATGTGACCACAGCCCAGACCACCTTTGCTACTGAACATTTTAACATCATTATTAAAATCATGTAATACACATCTGTTATGGTGCTGAGCCAGGAGCTGTGTAAACTGAATTCATGAGAGTTACCCTCTATAAATTTCCAGTCAAGACATAAATGAGTATCTGTAAGACAATCAACATATACTTATATAACTATATAAGTATCTCATAAATATTGTAACCAGAGATGAAAATGCACACATTTTATTTCATTAAGCCACATATTTATTTTTTATTTGTTTTTAACATCAGTTTTTCTAGACCAGGAAGTAATAGAACAAAGATTTTAATAACTGTGAAAGGAGTCAAGAGAAAATAATAAATTTCCATATTCCCTAATCTGAATCAGTTCCCAAGCTGCAAAATTTTACATATAATAAGTTATCTTGAATTCCACCATTGTTACCATGAAAAGGCTTTGTCATAGATCAGCAAGTTAACTTTGTATAGGTTTCCTAACTGAAGGCAAATTGAGAAGAGAAATTTAAAAGATTGTGCCTGTGCTAACACCCAGATTGTTGATGATGATTTTACTCTCCCTATTCAGCTAAGTCATGAAATGCTATTTTTCTTAGAAGGAAAATAGAAGCTCAATAGCAGATGGATTCCAGGATCATTTTATGATTGAATAAGGCATTTATTTGAGCCTAGTAATACGGTAAGAAATGTTTTATTCACTTCATGTTTGTCACCAACCTGGGCACTGGAGAAATAAATGACACAGCACAGCCTCTGCCTTCAGCGAGCTCCCTCTCTAATAATCAGAGAATAGTGAAGAAAATCAGAAAAACAGGTGGATCATGATAATGATGTGCCTGAGAATTCAGAGAATAGCCATCAAGCCCAGACTCAAGATTTACAGACTGTATCCCACAGGATAATTACAAGTTATACAGAAAAAAATGGGGCACTATCGATTAAGGGTGAAGAATGGTGGTGATAAGAGGAGCACTACACACAATAAGAAGCTTGTGCAAAATCTAAGAAACACATAGAAATTTTTTCTCTTCTAAGAACCCATTGTGGGAAAGGGTCAGGGAAAGGCAAGATATGGTAGACAATAAGCCTGCCATAAAGAGGCTTGTGTCTAAGGCAAAGAGGTTTAAAGTTAATCTTAATCAGTAAGAGGAAACATTAAAGGATACCAAACAGGAGGGACATGTGATCAGATGGTCGTTTTAGAGAATAAATCTGCTAGCATAATGGAGGATAAATTTGCAAGGCCACAAGCTCAATTAGGAAACCTCAGATGGCAGAATGCGGTTTGGGCAGGAAAATTCTGAGGCTTTTGTTATTCCTGTTAGGAGGTATTTCTATAGTGTGGCAATCATGTTTTTTCCATGTAGTAGTCTGCAAAGCATATGCATATCCAACATAAACATTAGAATTTGCCATTTTGACTAGTACGATTAACAGCCTCGGAAAGAGTGATCTTTATAAAAGAAGACTGTCCTCTTTCTCATTCCAAATTAAAATATTAGCAAAATTTTACAGCTAAAAATAAAGACTAGGAATGGTATTGTTAACCTAAAGTCTCCACTTATTTATATGAAACTATAATCCCAACTATTGAATATTCCCTTACTCTTTCCCAGTGGACAGACAGGCAAGTTTGCAAGAATGATTGTACTTGATTTTAGACATACACTATTGCCTGAATTCCACCATTTATTGTTTACTAATAATTAGAAGAGCAACTAAATCACCTGCCTGGATTAAATGATGAGTTAGTGTGTAGGGGCCATTTTCAGGGGGAGCATTTTGGTTCTGGCAAAATAATAAAAAAGACCCAAAAAGGTATTTGGAAAGTTCCCAGGATAAGACTGTAGGAAACATTAGCATCCAATTACCTTCTTTGACTGCTCCCCTGAATCCAAAAGCCTGCCTGAAGATGCCTACAGCAGAGAAATACAGAAAGGGAACTAGCAAGGAACTTGGAACATTATCTTTGTCCTATTAGCATAGTGTCCTTAGTTAAATAATTTGTACTATGGGTAATAAATTTTCTCTTGAAAGTTGTTGTTAGGAGTAGAAACTTATTTTCAGTAATCCCATAAAAAGGGGTTAAAAACTAATATTCAGAATAAAAATAAAATAGATAAAAGGATTAAAACCTAACCTGGAGAGCTGGATGACAGCTAGTGGGAGGGGGAGGTGAGGGAGTGGAGGATGGGGCTAAAAGGCAAAAGGACTCATGGACATGGACAATAGTGTGGTGATTGCTGGTGGGGGGGAGGTATAAGGAGACTAAATAGTAGTGGGAAAAATACGATAAAGATTAAATTTAAAAGAAAAACTAATACTTCAGCAAAAACTAACTGAGGAAGAGAATCCTCTGTGGATAAATAAATACATTATTATATATTACCCAAGGATTATAACTTCAGGATTGTTGATCCTAAGTGAAGTTGAAAATTAGAACCATTCCCTTCTCTGTTTTTGCATTTCTTTCCTTTTTGTGCAATATCTCATTAGATATATCGTAGATAGACTGATGGATGGATGGATGGATGGATGGACGGATGGATGGACGGACGGACGGACAAATAGACAGGCAGACAAAGTTAATAGCCCATAAAATTCAGGTCAGTATGGAAAATGAGTTAATTATGAAATAGATATGAAGAAATTACAGAGAATACAGCATAGAGAAAATTTAGTTGAGAGGGTGATGAGACATGGAAGAAAGAAAGAAATATTTCAAAGTTCATCAAAGAATTCTAGGAAGACAGCAAATCTAGAAAAATAGAATATGTAAAGTGTTGGCAAGGCAGTACGAGTCATCTAGAAAGACAAACCCCAAATACATGAAGAACAGTAATTCTCACACAGGGGAATATAATAACCCAATATATAGACCCAAATGTATAATACAAAGGAGAAAAGGACTATTGTAAAAGCAGTAAAAAAATTTACCAATCAGAGATAAATTGAAATCTGACCGGCACCAATAGTGACAGCTGTAAATCAGTGGGATATTGTATTTAAGAAATAAAATAAGTCAGAATTGAATTATGTATACTGAGAAGTTACCTTTCAAAAACAGTGAAAAGAAGAATATTTTTAGAAAAACAAAAACTGAGAGAACTTACTAGAACCAGATCCTCCTAAAGGAGCATTAAAGATGGACTTTAGAGAAAAAGAAAGGCAACCTAGAAAAAATGGTAAGAGTAACTCTAAAATAATGCTTGTGGCATAAATAATAATAATGTCTAATTTGAAGGTTAAAATGAAAACGAAATCAGAAAAATGCAAAAATTCTATGTATACTATGTAAAATAAGAGGGAGAATGATTAGCATTAAATTACACTATATGCTGTTTATAAGATAAACTTTTCTTCTTGTAAGTTGCCTGGGGTGATCTCTGAAAATGGTTTACTATTCACTTGACCCAGAAAACCCCACAAACTCATGCAAATCAAAGGCTCAGATCTTCATGTTCACTTGAAGAACACTCATGAAAACACATCTGAAAGACCATCAAGTAGCTGAAAGATGTCACTTTGCAGAAGCAATGTGTGCTGGTCTGTCATTACGGTGGTGGAGTTGGCAGGTGTGCTCAGGCCAAACAGTGGGGCTGGACACAGAGTAAGTGGTTCAAAACGAGTACTGAATTTTTGCTGCACATGCTTAAAAACGCAGAGAGTAATGCTGATTTTAAAGGTTTAGATGTAGATTTTCTGGTCATTGAGCACATCCAGGTGAACAAAGCTCCCGAGACGTGGTACAGAGCCCATGAGTAGATGAACCCATACGTGAGCTCTCCCTGCCACACTGAGAGGATCCTCCCTGAAAAACAGTAGATTGTCCTCAACCAGAAGAGGTGGTTTGTTCACAAGCAAGAGATAGCACAGTAAAAAATGAAGAAACAAAAGTTTATGGCCCAGGAATAAATTCAGCATAAAATTCAGGCTAATAAAAGCAAAAGCAAAGAAAAAATAGTAGTAAGCATGGCATTAAAAAGTAGAAAATAAACAATGAGGGAAATAATATATCAAACCATGAATAATTTATATAACCATTTAATTTCAGACAGCATAAACTCAGGGCAAAATAATTGGTAGAGATAAAGAGAAATTACATATATTGATAATATATTTTAATTTACCAATGAGATATAATAATACAAGCTGGTGTGTACCTAAAAACATAGTTTCAAAATATGCAAAGCAAAAATGAAAGACTATAAGAATAAATTGATAAGTTTATAACAAAATGAAAAATTTTAACAAAACCCTATAAAAATTGCTGAAGTTGATAAAGTAAGCATATAACCTAAGAAATTTGTTTAAAAATTACCTAACAAACCCAAGAAAAACAGAAATAGGAAATTAATAAAAAATAATATCATATAAATACAATAATGTAAAATAAATAAATACAAATTATTATAAAATAAATACAATAGAGAAGGCCAAATAATGTCAAAAGTTGGTCCTGTGAAAATATTTCACTAATAATTTTGAGAATCCTCTACCAAGACTTATCAAGAAGAATAAAACAAAAGGAAACAAATAATATTAGGAAATGTGTCAGCTATTTTTAAACAATAAGTGACAACTGTCAATATATCTGAAAATAAACAAAGGGTAAATTTTAAATTAATCATGTTACCATATTTGATCTAAGATAAGATCTGAAAATTTCTATAAACAAAAGGAAAATAATGAGTAATCTAAAGTTTTTCTACCACAAATGCCACACACAGTTTCATGGGGAAGTTCTACCTAACATTCAAAGACAGATAATTTCAATCCTACACAAATTCTTCTACAGAATGGGAAAAGCAGATTCTCAAATTCATTCCGAAGATGTTATCTCCTTAATACAAAATTAAGTCCTATTACAAAATTAAATAATATTCTCACATCGTAAAATTTTATTCCAAAATGTAACTGAATATGAACAACAACGTTTTTCAAAACACTGAAAAACTATAAACAATCCAAATAGCCATAGACAAGAGAATGAATAATTTGCAGCATAATCATATGATGAAATAAAGAGGTAATATGTGATAAATCCATAGAAGAAAAGAAAGGGACTGTTTAAGGACAAATTTCAAGACAACAGTAATCTCAGAGCGACAGGGGAGCTTGACCAGGGAGTAAAACATGCTAAGCTTCAAAGGGTGGACTATTTAATTTCTTAGGCTGGATAATGGTACACATTTGTGCTATTTGGAAAATATTAAATACCACACATGAAATTTTCAGCTTATAGGGTATCTCATTTTCTAACTAGCCATACTACAAAACTAAGTAGATTATTATTTGTAAAAATATCATGTGCTTATATTTTAACATCATATTCATTCATTTTATCAAGCCCAGTTTCTTCAACTATATTTAAAGCCTGCTTTGGTCAATTATTAGCTTCATGGGCATGAAGGTTCTCAATAAATAATCATTAGGTGATCTATTCCTCAGAAGGTGATATCTGATAATGTTAAGAATACAACTGTCTTGGCTAAATCTCTATAGCATTTAAACTAAATGTACATCCTGAAATTTTGAAGTTGTTAGTTAACTGTGCTTAGCATTTCTGTTTTGTATACTAGTCACTACTTTCTTGTCTAAATTCTGATTTTAATATGCCATTTTATATAAACAAGTCCCATCTCTAGAATGATTGTGTCCTGCATAAAACCACATAAGCCCTAAGTAATTAATTTACTGTGGGGCTAAGTACGATATTGGGTTAGTCTATTCCCTTCAAAGAGCTATGGACCCAAGAGCCCTTAGGTTTTACAATTTGTTGAAGTATAACAGAGCTTTCAGCTGAGCTGATTTAAAAAAAGAAAAACGAAAGAAGGTTTAGTAAAATAATTGCATACTTAACACCTACCATAGTTTCCACTTACAATGCCATTTAAACCATTATTTAGTGCAAATATTCCCCTTCACCTATTTTCTCCTAATTGTTTGGAAAATGTTTTCTATTATAACTTTTGTTCTTAATAACAATGATATAAAATTTATCTACTGTGAAGTCTCCCCCAAAAGACAATATTATAAATACTTTTCAAATTCTGCCATATAATAGACAATTATTTGTCCAGTATAGTTAAGAAATTCAAAAGTCTCTAAAATGATGATCAACCAAGGATTATAACATAATTATACATATAAAACTATTAACATTAAAATATAACTTTCCCCAAGGGTATTGAAAAACATCATTCTTGGATATTTAATTTATTGTTCTAGAATCTTGAGACTGTTTTGCTTATTTTCTCAAAAGTTATATATTCTATGGTTTAAAGTAATGTGTAAATATGAGAACCTAAATATATGTTTGAAGCTTACAATGGCCATAGCATCCCTGTGCTGTCTTCAGTAAGCCTTTTGATACTTTTAACTCTTTTCCTTCATGGACATAAATTTTTTCTTAAATAAATGCATTTCCAATAGATAAGCCATATTGTATATCTTAAAATATAATTACTTCAAATATAATCATGTCTGTTAAATTTATTTTCCCTCATAAACATTGAAATACAGAAATCATTGGCTTTATTATTATTTGCCTTTGATCAATAATATTTAATTTGTTTTCACCATGAAATTAACCATTTGAATATTATGTATAAGTGTGCTTTCTAGTAGCTGGTGCACTGTAGCAATTACAAGCATCAGGATTGTTTTCCTTCTTATTTCTTGTCATCATAACTGCCACAGAGATGGCTTTTTTCTTTAAAGTTGTATCCCCTCTCTCCTCCAAGATCTTAGTGATTGGTGTATCTTACACCTCACATCTGTGCCTTAAATAGGATATATATACTATGTAAATGAGAATCAATAGTCTACCTCTCTGTTTCACAATATGGATTTTTAACTTGAAAATTTGGTTTAATAAAAGCATTATTTCCATGACATTAAACAGAAGCATAGCTATAGAGGCCCATAATAGAATTGCACTAAACATAACATTATTTTGGCCACCACCCAAATTCTACTAGCCAGTTTTTAGTACCAAAATGAGTATGCTAGTTATACACATGCATATGTGGAGAACTACATGTATGTGTGTATACACATGCAGATTGAAGGATGTCCTCAATGACACAGTTTCATGGATGTTTCCAAAGACAGTTCCTAATGTGCAGAGATGGGTAGCATGCTTAAGTCACTTGTCACTTTCTATGGTGGTTTCACTCTTGTCAGTAACCAGTGTTCAGTTTGAAGCTAATGAGAAAAAGGTCTCAGTCATGAGATGGACCAGTTATTAGACCTCAGCCATGGCAGACACTTCACACATGCATGCCATGCTACTTTAAAAGAAGATGGATAAAAGATGTAGGGGCTCAATTTAAATGTTCTTTCCTCAGGGAGGATAACCCTGACCCTCTAATCTAAGATAAAACTTCTACATTGTATACCCAGAGCTTTCTACTCTTCACTGTTCATAACACACATAATACATAATTGTAATTACTTGTTTAATCACTATCTTAGATTGGATTCTCTATAAGCAGAGCCTGACAAGGGATTCATGAGGCAAGTAGCTTATTAAGAGTGAACTCTCAGAAGAAACCTTCATGGCAGTGAGAGAAGAGGATAGGGAAGAGGAAGAAGTTAAGCAAAGGTGTAGTTGGAGTGAAGTTTAGCTTCAGTCTCATCACACAGGAGAGCTTTGAAACACAAATTGTCCCACAGAGTATATCCTGCCTTGAAGTAAGGTTATTGGACTATTACACACAGCATCAGTCAGTCTTCGAATACAGACTGCCCCAAGGCAGCAGAGAGGCAAAGGTTTAATTCCTGGGCATCTCCAAGCAAGAGGACTCCAGTATCCTCAGAGCAAAACTTTAGGGAAAGTTACAGATGTGAGTCATTACCATAAAATTCTATTATTGGCAGCTGGGGTAGGCACACCAAATCAGTGAAAAGGTTCCCAGAGGATCTGGGCAGGGCACCAATGAGTCTCTGGCAACTGCCTTTCTTCTCTAAAAGTGTAAGTTCAATAATGACAGAGGCAGTTTCAAGCACATAATAAAGACACAAGAAATATTTATATTAAGAATGGGTAAATGATTGGATCAATGGAATTACTTGGCAGTTAACAAATCATGCTTCTCCCTACTTTAAAATTTACTAAGCCCTGTATTTGGATTCAATGCACTGATATTCAGGTATAACATTTGACTATAGAGAATAGCCCACCAGATCAGGGAATACATCACTTAGTATGGTGCCCAAAATTTTAACTATGATTTTCAATGTAATCATTGTTTTTAAAAAATTTATTTATTCAGTTTAAGTCAATATATTACTTTTGTATATAATCAGGATATAAATGATAGCATTTATCCAGCAGACAGTTTAGGTGAGCAAAAAGGCAGAGATCTGAGTCAAGAATTTAACATTTCATATAATAAGGGCTTGGTGATGATGAACTCCTTGAACTTGACCTTATCTGAGAAGTACTTTATCTTCGCTTCCATTCTAAATGAAAGCTTTGCTGGATAGAGCAATCTTGGCCTTATTATATGAAAAATGTTAAAGGGACTTATCTAAGAAAAAGAAGATAAAAATATGACAGTAAAAAGAAAGCAAACTCACAGATATTAACAACCACACCTAAAACAAAAGCAAACTAGGCAAACAGCTAAAACAGGAATAGAACCACAGAAATGGAGATCACATGGAGGGTTAGCAACAGGGGCATGGGAGGAGGGAAGAGGGGGGAAAGGTACAAAGAATAAGTAGCATAGATGGTGGGTAGAAAATAGACAGGGGGAGAGTAAGAATAGTGTGGGAAATGTAGAAGCTAAAGAACTTATGACACATGGACATGAATTAAAGGGGGGGAAGTGAGTGGGAGGGGGTGTGCAGGGTGGAGGGGAATGATGGGGGAGAAATGGGACAACTGTAATAGCATAATCAATAAAATACATTAAAAATAATAATTTGCATGGTATCACAGAAAAAAATTATTATCTTGTTTTGTTAACATATTAGCAAGTCAATAAATTAACATTGGTTAGTTTATGCAATGAACCTATTTCTATCCACTGTCAATGATTGGTGATACATACATGTATATACTTGCAACATTAATTTAATGCATTTTATACTGTTTTCACCTAGCTTATATCATAAACTTTTTGGGTTTTTTACATTTCCTTCATATTTATAGTAATATATATATATATATATATATATATATAATATACACATGGATGTACGCACATTCTATTTGATTGTACTGTATGTTGGTAAAATATTTTAGTATTGAATACTTTTATTCATGATTTGCTATTAAAGCTACAATGAACATATTTCAGGATATTATGGCTTCCGTTTGTGTTTATTACTTGCCATTGGGTCAGTTCTGACTTCTGATGACTCTATGAATGAGTGATGTCCACAATGCCATGTCTTCGACATCCCTGCCCACCTCTGCCTATGCCTTTCGTTATGGAGTCCATCCATCACATATTCAGTCTTCCTCTTTCCTTCTTCCTTCTATTTTCCCCAACATTATCGTCTTTCCAAAGAAACTGCCTTTACTTGGAACAAAATTAGGAATGAAAATATAGTATTTAAGTCTAAAGCAAATTAATTTTTCTGCCATATTGCTTTTCAAAAAGTCCATACTAAATCACTAAATTACCAGTAATGAATAACTATGGCAATTTCTTGACAGTATCCCTAGCTTGGGATATTATGGGTTTTGTTTGTAAATTTTTCATGTAAAACAATATCTTAAGATTTTACATCTCCTTTATAACTACAGATGATAAAATTTACCCCATTAAACAAGTTATTTCCCCTTTTATGAATTACCATATTGTTTGCCCACTAATTTATCTGAAATCTTGAATCTTTCTTACAGATTTGAGTATATATTTTCATTATTACATTGAGAAAAATATCTATAACATATAGCAATATTATCATTGTGTTACCATCCGCATTTAGCTAGTTATTGACAGGAAAGCAGCAAAGGGAACTAGACATTGAGCTTAATAAACTGGGTAGCATAAGCCTGTTGACTTCACCAGGAAGCTGCAGCTTGACACTCCAAGGGATCACAGCATTGTGCTCTGCAGTTCATTGATACTTCTCCCCTTCCACCTCTGGTACCTGATTGCCAGGTAGCAGCAGTGGAAGGCAGGTACATACGCAACTGAAGTCAAAATAATGCAGGGGGAGGTGCTGGACCAAAGCAGCCTATCAGGCTCGTGTGGGAAAATAAGAGACTGGTTTAGAGGTAAACCCATCCAAAGTCCATGAAAACTTGGGAAGATGATTGGTCATTTTAAGAAAGCACCTGGTATGTCCTAAACACAAGGTCCTGGTTATAATCCCAGAGGAACAAAGAACACTCGTTCTTGCTCATGACTTCACTAGCCCCGGGCATTTGTGCACCCTCTCTCCATAGCCAAGTAGCCCTGGCAGCCACATGGCACATGGCCGTGGGAACTCCACACACAGGCTCAAGGATGGAACCTGAATGTCACAGTACAGCAATGGACTGCAGCTGGAAACTCATGCTAAACTAGCAAGATGCTGGAGTTAACTGCGCTTTAATATGGCACAGGATCTCTGGACATGGACTCGATTTCTGGCCCTGATATTCTATGGTGGAATGGAGGGAGATGGGACATTGAAAACCCAGGGGGAGCTTCTATTTCCACAAAAATAAACCATGCCACACCACAATCTCCCATGCATGGGTCCTTGGAATGCTTTCCTTGCGATCCCATGGAAGGGCCTAATTCCCACCTACAACAATTTAATTTAGGTTTTATTAATATACTTTCCCATAGATCAGTATGCATACATATTTCATCATAATTTATCCTGTTAATTCAAAAAAATTAAAAGGTTATTACACCACAGAACATTCATTATTCTATTTCATTACTTCCTAATTTTTTGATGTTCATTTTAACTTTTTAATGCACCTGACATGTATTTTAAATTAAAAGAGTAAGAGAGAAATAATATTTTCCATAATTGTCCCAAACATACTTATATAATAATTTTATATAATAATTGTTTTAATTTTTCCCTTGGAAGGCTTATATTATTATACAACAAGAGTTGTACATAATTATTGATATTTCAGATCTTGAACTTTTATTCCACTAAATGTTTAATATTGGACATATTATATACTATCTTATGTATTGATGCTAAATAATATTTCTAATATTTAATGTGGCAAGTGACTTTTTTATTATTTCATAATCCTATATATTTTCTTTTAAATAAAGATTTTTCAAGTTTACTTTTTATTAAGCATCATAATACCAAGTCCAATTTTGATATAATTATTTAAATTGCAATGTTTTATATGCATTGCTTAAAACTTATATTTTTAGTAATATAAAATAGAAGGATCTGGGAATATGTTCTATACATCTGATTATTCAAACTTCCATTTAAATCTTCCAATGAAAGGAATATATAGTTTCTGTGTGAAGTTTCTGTAAATAATAAAATTCAACTTTGTCCCTTAAATATCCCTTAAATATATTAAGAAATATATTTTATATATTTCTTATTTGATAAAGATCTCCCTGACAATAAACTAACAAACAAGATAGCAGCAGAAGCATAGATACACAGAACAGACTGACAGCTGCTGGAAAGGAGTGGGGGAGGGGTGTTAACAACAATGTGCGGATTGGCTGAGGATGGGGAGGGATGGGCCTAGGTGATGGAGGAGAAGAGGAGAAAATTGAGGAAAACTGTAACAGCATGAACAATAATAAAAAAGACACAAAATTATTTTTTAGCTGTTGTTAATTACTGGAACATTGAAATATATTTTATATCTTTGTAATACAACTAGATATTTATTAGTTTATGACTGATTTACATGTATATTCTAAGTATATAATATTATATATGTACACACATGCACTAAAATACACTCCTAGTCAATATTTAGTTTTCATTTACTTTTCTTCTATTTTAATTCTCAAGAAATCTAAATGCTTTAATAATAATATAGAAGTATTATTCCTGATTTAAAACCCATCAATTCCCTTTAAGACTCTCAAAGCAGCTGTTTCCATTTTCTTTAAAACTGCACACATGCATACCCAGTATACACATGTACATAGAGGTTCTTGTTTAAATATTGCTATTAATTGCAATGCTATGTTTACTATGTTACTACTATGTTAATACTATATTAATACTATGTTAATAATATGTTACTATTTAGCAAAAAACTTTTATATTGCAAAATACATTTATTAGGATTTCATCCTAGATTTTAGCAATTACTTTTTAGATATCTATTAAATTAATGCCAGTTAATTTTTAAATTTTTGATGTGGTATTATGTTAAATTTTCTTCTGATATTGATATTTATTCTTGAACCTCTAAGGAGGAAAACTCCTACTTATTCATGGTGTAGTATTTTCTAAAGTGTAGCAACTGAATTCATCTTGTAGTACTTTATTTAATGATCAATTTCTAAGATTAAGATCTTTACCATTAAATTCTCATCTTACCAGTGAGATAAGTGAGATATTGGTTTTGTCATTAAAAGAAACAAGGAAGTATCGGAGATGGCTGCAGGATCGTAGGCCCCGAGCCACCACAGAAAGCTACACAGGGGCCAAAGCAGATGGCTGCACGTGACTGGAGACCCAAGCTCACACCCATAAACTCGGGGAAGTGCGAGCACACCAGAAGGCTCAGAACACATGCCGGAAGCCCTGTGGGGAGAGGTGCCAGACTAACTCTGGGAACCATAGCACAATGATGACTAAGTGCTGAACACAGAGAAAAGCAATACTATTACCCTTTGGCCATTACAGCCAACAAAACCAGAAAAACCGGCTCGGCAAGTTTGAAAACAGCAAGAGTTTTTTTTTTTGGTGGGGTTTTTTTTTTGTTTTTTTTTTTGGGGGGGGGTGGTTCTGGGTTTTTTTTTTTTCTTTTTTCTTTTGGTTGTTTGTTTTTCATTTTGTTTGTTTTTGGGTTTTTTTTGTTGTTTGTGTATCTGTCCATTTATATAATTGTTATTAATTATTATTTCTTTATTATTTTTATCTTCCTTTTTACTCCCCAACTCCTTTTGCCTCTCTTTACTTCTTTCTTGTTTTATTCCCCCTTCCTTTCTTTCCAATTTTATCTCTTCTACCTTCCTCTTTTTTTTTCTTTTTTTTTTAATTTTTATTTTCATTGTTGATCTTGTACAGTTTTCTGTCTTTTATTCTCACCCGAACCCGCCACCCCAGCCCTCCCCACCTCCCTCCCATTTCCACCCCCCGCCCATAGTTTTTGTCCATGTGTCATTTATACTTGTTCCTGTAAATCCTTCCCCTTTTCCCCTGAAATTCCCTCCCCTCTCCCCTCTGGTGACTTTCAGCATGTTCCCCATTTCCATGTCTTTGGTTATATTATGCTTGTTTGTTTGTTTTGTTGATTAGGTTCCTGTTAAAGGTGAGATCATATGGTATTTATCTTTCACTGCCTGGCTTACTTCGCTTAGCATGATGCTCTCAAGTTCCATCCATGCTGTTGCATAGGGTATGAGCTCCTTCTTTCTTTCTGCTGCATAGAATTCCATTGTATAAATGTACCACAGTTTTTTGATCCATTCATTTACCGATGGGCATCTAGGTTGCTTCCAACACTTGGCTATTGTAAATTGTGCTGCTATAAACATAGGGATGCATAGTTTCTTTTGGATTGGTGTTTCAGGGTTCTTAGGATATAGACCTAGCAATGGAATTGCTGGGTCAAAAGGTATATCCATTTTTAGTTTTTTTAGAAAATTCCATACTGCTTTCCATAGTGGTTGTACCAGTCTGCACTCCCACCAGCAGTGCACTAGTGTCCCCTTTTCTCCACAACCTCTCCAACACTTGCTGTTTGTTGCTTTGTTTATGAGGGCCATTCTGACTGGTGTCAAGTGGTATCTCATTGTGGTTTTAATTTGCATTTCTCTGATAGCTAGCGATATCGAGCATCTTTTCATGTGTCTCTGGATCCTCTGTATGTCCTCCTTGGAGAAGTGTCTGCCCAAGTTCTTTGCCCATTTTTTAATTGGGTTGCTTGTCTTCTTAGAGTGGAGTCGTGTAAGTTCTTTGTATATTTTGGAGATTAAACCCTTATCTGAGATATCATTGGCAAATATGTTTTCCCACACAGTCGGTTCTCTTTTTATTTTAATACTGTTTTCCTTGGCCATGCAGAAGCTTTTTATTTTGATGAGATCCCATTTGTTTATTCTTTCCTTTATGTCCCTTGCTTTAGGAGACATATCAGTAAAAATGTTGCTGCGTGTAATATCTGAGATTTTCCTGCCTATGTTCTCTTCTAGGATTTTAATGGTATTACGGCTTATGTTTAAGTCTTTTATCCACCTTGAATTTATTTTTGTGTATGGTGTAAGTTGGTGCTCCAGTTTCATTTTCTTGCACGAAGCTGTCCAGTTCTCCCAACACCACTTGTTGAAGAGGCTGTTTTTACTCCATTTTATGTTGCTGCACCCTTTGTCAAATATTAATTGACTGTAGAGACTCGGGTTTATTTCTGGGCTCTCTATTCTATTCCACTGGTCCACGTGCCTCTTTTTATGCCAGTACCAGGCTGTTTTGATTACAGTGGCCTTGTAATACATTTTGGTATCAGGTATTGTGATCCCTCCTGCTTTGCTCTTCTTTCTCAAGATTGCTGCCGCTATTCTGGGTCGTTTATGGTTCCATATAAATTTTTGAAGAGTTTGTTCTATATCTGTGAAATATGCCATTGGTACTTTAATAGGTATTCCATTGAATCTGTAGATTGCTTTGGGAAGTATGGACATTTTGATGATGTTAATTCTTCCGATTCATGAACACGGTATGTGTTTCCATTTATTTGTATCTTCCTTGATTTCCTTCTTCAGTGTTGTGTAGTTTTCTGCATACAGGTCTTTTACCTCCTTGGTTAGGTTAATTCCTAGGTACTTTATTTTTCTTTTTGCTATATCAAATGGTATTTTTTTCTTGATTTCTGCTTCTGTTGTTTCATTGTTGGTATACAAAAATGCCTTTGATTTCTGGATATTGACTTTGTATCCGGCTGTTTGGCTAAATTCATTTATTAGGTCGAGCAGTTTTTTGGCCGAGACTATAGGATTTTCTATGTATACTAACATGTCATCTGCAAACAATGATAGTTTTGTTTCCTCCTTTCCAAGTTGGATGCATTTTATTTCCTTTTCTTGTCTAATCGCTGTGGCTAATACTTCCAATACTATGTTGAATAGAAGTGGAGAGAGTGGACAGCCTTGTCTTGTTCCTGATTTTAGTGGAAAAGAATTTAGTCTTTGCCCGTTGAGTATGATGCTGGCTGTAGGTTTCTCATATATAGCCTTTATTATGTTGAGGAATGCTCCCTCTATTCCCACTTTGCTGAGTGTTTTAATCATAAATGGGTGCTGTACCTTATCAAATGCTTTTTCCGCATCTATTGATATGATCATGTGATTTTTGTCTTTGCTTTTGTTTATGTGATGAATTACATTTACTGATTTGCGAATGTTAAACCATCCTTGCATCCCTGGGATGAATCCCACTTGGTCGTGGTGTATGATCTTTTTAATGTGTTGTTGGATGCGGTTTGCCAATATTTTGTTGAGGATTTTAGCATCTATGTTCATCAGGGATATTGGCCTGAAGTTCTCCTTCTTTGTTCTGTCTTTATCTGGTTTTGGGATTAGGATGATGCTGGCTTCATAAAAAGAGTTTGGGAGTCTTCCATCTTTTTGGATATTTTGGAATAGTCTGTGGAGAATAGGGGTTAGCTCTTCCTTAAATGTTTTGTAGAATTCTCCTGTGAAGCCATCTGGTCCAGGGCTTTTGTGCATCGGGAGTGTTTTGATTACTGATTCAATTTCACCAGCTGTTATTGGTCTGTTCAGGCTTTCTGTTTCTTTTTCATTGAGTTTTGGAAGGTTATATTTTTCTAGAAACCTGTCCATTTCACCTAGGTTTTCAAATTTCTTGGCATACAGTTCTTCATAGTAATTTCTTACAATCCTTTGTATTTCTGCGGTGTCAGTTGTAATATCTCCTCTTTCATTTCTGATTGTGTTTATTTGAGTCCTCTCTCTTTTTTTCTTGATGAGCCTGCATAAAGGCTTGTCGATTTTGTTGATCTTTTCAAAGAACCAACTCCTGGATTCATTGATCTTTAGGATTGTGCTTTTAGTCTCTATGTCATTTAATTCTGCTCTGATCTTGGTTATTTCTTTCCTTCTACTTGCTCTGGGCTGTCTTTGTTGTTGTTCCTCGAGTTCTTGTAGGCGAAGGGTTAGGTTGTTTGTTTGAGATGTTTCTGTCTCTTTTAGATAGGCCTGTATCGCTATAAGCTTCCCTCTGAGGACTGCCTTTGCTGTGTCCCATAAGTTTTGGGTCGATGTGAGTTCATTATCGTTTGTTTCCAGGAACTTTTTGATTTCCTCCCTAATTTCATTCTTGACCCATTCATTGTTTAATAGCATGCTATTCAATCTCCATGATTTTGAGGGTTTTGGGTTTTTCTCCTTGGGGTTGGCTTCTAGTTTCAGTCCCTTGTGGTCAGAGAAAATGCTTGGTATGATTTCAATTTTCTTGAATTTGTTGAGGCTTGATTTGTGTCCTATCATGTGGTCTATCTTTGAAAATGTTCCATGTGCATTTGAAAAGAAAGTGTATTTAGCTTCTTTGGGATGAAGGGCTCTATATATATCAGTTAAGTCCATTTCCTCTAGAGTGTTGTTCAATGCCACAATATCTTTGTTGATATTTTGTTTGGAAGATCTGTCCATTTTTGACAGTGGGGTGTTAAAATCCCCCTGTATAATTGTGTTGCTGTCAATATCTTTCTTGAAGTCCTCTAAAA
This sequence comes from Glossophaga mutica, assembly GCA_039655065.1. Classification (NCBI taxonomy): domain Eukaryota; kingdom Metazoa; phylum Chordata; class Mammalia; order Chiroptera; family Phyllostomidae; genus Glossophaga; species Glossophaga mutica. The sequence goes on along the minus strand of CM077305.1, from coordinate 59,437,436 downwards.
TTTTCTTGGTGTATTTAGGTGCTCCTATGTTGGGTGCATATATATTTACAATGTTTATGTCTTCTTGGTGGATTCTTCCCTTGAGTATTATGAAGTGACCTTCTGGGTCTCTCTTTATGGCCCTTCTTTTGAAGTCTATTTTGTCTGATATGAGTATTGCTACCCCAGCTTTTTTTTCCTGACCATTTGCTTGGAAAATTTGTTTCCAGCCCTTCACTTTGAGCCTGTGTATGTCTTTTGTCCTGAGGTGGGTTTCTTGTAGGCAGCATATGTGTGGGTCATGCTTTCTTATCCATTCAGCTATTCTATGTCTTTTGATTGGAGCATTTAATACATTTACATTTAAGGTTATTATTGATAGGTAATTATTCATTGCCATTTTCGTACCTGTGTTCCTCTCTCTCTTTCTCTCTCTGTCTTTTCCTTTCTTCCCTTAAAGCAGTCCCTTTAGTATCTCTTGCAGCATTGGTTTGGTAGAGGTGTATTCTTTTAGACTTCTTTTGTTTGGGAAGCTCCTTATTTGGCCTTCTATCTTGATTGAAAGCCTTGCTGGGTAAAGTAGTCTGGGTTGCAGGCCTTTGGTTCTCATTGCTTGGAATATTTCTTGCCATTCTCTTCTGGCTTGGAGCGTTTCCATTGAGAGGTCAGATGCTAACCTAATTGGGGCCCCCTTGTATGTTACTTCCTTTTTCTCCCTTGCTGCTTTTAAGATTCTCTCTTTGTCTTGGAATTTTGCCATTTTAATGATGATGTGTCTTGAAGTGGGCCTGTTTGGGTTCCTTTTGATTGGGACTCTCTGTGTTTCCTGGATTTGTGTGACTTTTTCTCTCATCGAATTAGGGAAGTTTTCCATCATTACTTTTTCAAACAGGTTTTCTATCCCTTGTTCTTGTTCTTCTCCTTCTGGTATCCCTATTATACGAATATTATTCCGTTTCAGGTTGTCTTGCATTTCTCTTAAACCCTCTTCATTCTTTCTAAGCCTCTTTTCCTTATCTTGCTCATTCTGAGTGTTTTTTTTTATTTTGTCCTCCAACTCGCTGATCCGATCTTCTGCTTCATCAATTCTGCTTTTCATTCCTTCTACTGTGTTCTTCAGTTCAGAGATTGTGTTCTTCATTTCCTCTTGGCCCTTGTTGATAGTTTCTATTTCCTTTTTCATGTTGATATAGTTTGCCGTGAGTTCATCATAACTTCCCTGTAGTTTCTGGTAGCTCATTGAGAGCTCATTGAGCTTCCTGACAACCATTGCTTTGAACTCGATATCTGATAGTTGAGTTGCCTCTGTTTCATTTAGCATTCTTTCTTGAGCTTCCTCCTTTCCTTTCGTTTGGGGATTGTTCTTTTGTCTTCCCATTGTTTGTAAGACTCTTGTTGTTAGCCTCAACTTCTTAAATTGATCTGTTCTGGCTCCCTGGGTTTGTGGTATGACCTTCTGTGGTAGAATATCTGTGAGATTCAGTGGTGGATTCTCCTTCGGATATCCTGTTGTTCACCGCTTTCACTGTCTCATCAGCTGGTATACCCTCTTTTGGGGGCCAACTCTGGTTTTTGTTTTTGTTTTTGTTTTTCCCCACAGTTTCAGGCTTGCTTGTTTGTTTGTTTTGTCTCACTCGTGGGTATTTACAGAAAGAAGAGGGGGGAAAATGAAAAAAAGAAGCAAGAGGAAACAAGAGGAAGGTAGAAGAGATAAAATTGAAAAGAAAGGAAGAGGGGATAAGAGAAGAAGGAATTCAAGGGAGGCAAAAAGAGTTGGGGAGTAAAGAAGAAGATATAAACAATGAAGAAGGAGTAGTTAAAAACTCATATAGATAGACAGGCTTACAAACAAAAAGACACTAATAAACTGGCAAAACAAAAAAGAGACACGCACACAGACACCCCCACACAAATATAAGCAGCCAAAGGGGGGGGGGAGGAACAAACAAAGCACAACAAAATATTTTTTAAAAAAAATAAAAATATATTAAAAAAATAAAATTAAAAAAATGAAAAAACCAAACCAAAACAAAACAAAACAAAAAAAAACACCCTCTTGTTGTTTTCAAACTTGCCAGCCGGTTTTTCAGGTCTTGCTGGCTGCAATGGCCGAGGAGTGATCTTATTGCTTTTCTCTGTGTTCAGAACTCAGTCCTCATTGTGCTATGTATCCCAGCGTTAGTGGGCGCCTCTCCCCACAGGGTTTTCAGCGTGGGATCTGAGCCCCCTGGTGTGTGCGCACTTCTACGAGTTTATGGGTGTGTGCTAGGTTCTCCAGACGTGCACAGCCGCCTACCTTTGTCCCTGGGAGGCTTTCAGTGTTCGGGCACAGCTGCCTGCATTTGCTTCTGAGAGGGGCCTGCGTTCCAGCTGTTATCCGGCGCCTGCACCTTGGGCCTGAGCTGTCCGCGTTTGAGCACCCACCCGTGAAATGGCCCCTCTGGCTCCACAGCTGTCTCCAGCGGCCTGCGCCTATGTTTTCACGAGTGTCCACTAGCCCACGACCGTGTGCGGTCCCCTGAGGGTGTCTATTTTCATGCAGTTGTCTCACTTCGCCCGCGCCTCTGTCTCTGTTGGGTGGCCTGTGCTTTCGTAGTCACCCGGCGACCACGAAAACTTGGGTCAAAGTCGCGCAGTGACCTGGTGCCAGGCACCCACTTTTGCTCCCTCGAGGGGCACCCACTTTTGCTCCCTCGAGGGGCACCCACTTTTGCTCGGGCGCAGTCGCTCGTGGTGGCCCCTGAGATCTCCCAGCCGGTTCAGCGGCTGACCCAGCTCCCTCCCCAGGGCCCTGGGGCAGGCTTGGCGGAGCGCCAGGCCAGGGCCTCAGCCGCCCCGCTCTCCGCGCGCTGGAACCCTGGGCTCTTATTGTTCCAAAGAGCTCTCCTTACCACTTGTTTTTCAGTGTCCGCTACAATTTCCAACCTCTTATTCTCCAATATGCTGTGTTACTGTTCCTTGTCTGTTCTGGTCTTTCATAGATTGGTCCAGTTTTTCTCCCGTGTGTAGAGGAAGAATAGGGCCTGCTCCCTCCTACCACGCCGCCATCTTCTCCTCACCTTCCTCTTTCTTCTACCTTCTTCTTTCATTTTTTCCTGTCTTTTCTCTTTTTAAATACCCAAGAGTGAGACAAAAACAAACAAACCTGGAACTGTGAAGAAAACCAGAGTTGGTCCCAAAAAGAGTGTATCCCAGCAGACGAGACAGTGAAAGCTGTGAATAGCAGGATATCTGAAGGAGAATCCACCATGAATCTCACAGGTATTCTACCACAGAAGGTCACACCACAAACACAAGGAGCCATAACAGATCAATTTAAGAAGTTGAGGCTAACAACAAAAGTCCTACAAACAATGAGAAGACAAAGAAACAATCCCCAAATGAAAGGAAAGGAGGAAGCCCCAGAAATAATGCTAAATGAAACGAAGGCAACTCAACTATCAGATATTGAGTTCAAAGCAATGGTTGTCAGGAAGCTCAATGAGCTCTCAATGAGCTACCAGAAACTACAGGGAAGCTATGATGAACTCACTGCAAACTATATCAACATGAAAAAGGAAATAGAAACTATCAACAAGGGCCAAGAGGAAATGAAGAATACAATTTCTGAACTGAAGAACACAGTAGAAGGAATGAAAAGCAGAATTGATGAAGCAGAAGATCAGATCAGCGAGTTGGAGAACAAAATAAAAAAAAAAATACCCAGAAAGAGCAAGAAAATGAAAAGAGGCTAAGAAATAATGAAGAGGGATTAAGAGAAATGCAAGACAACATAAAACATAATAATATCCATATAATAGGGATAACAGAAGGAGAAGAAGAGCTAGAGATAGAAAACCTATTTGAAAAAGTAATGATGGAAAACTTCCCTAATTCGATGAGAGAAAAAGTCACACAAATCCAGGAAACACAGAGAGTCCCAATCAAGAGGAACCCGAATAGGCCCACTTCAAGACACATCATCATTAAAATGGCAAAATTCCAAAACAAAGAGAGAATCTTAAAGGGAGCAAGGGAGAAAAAGGAAGTAACATACAAGGGAGCCCCAATAAGGTTAGCAGCTGACTTCTCAATGGAAACACTCCAAGCCAGAAGAGAATGGGAAGAAATATTCCAAGCAATGAGAACCAAAGGCCTGCAACCAAGACTACTTTATCCAGAGAGAGAGAGAGGAAGGAACACAGGTACAAAAATGGCAATGAATAAATACCTATCAATAATAACCTTAAATGTAAATGTATTAAATGCTCCAATCAAAAGACATAGAATAGCTGAATGGATAAGAAAGCATGACCCACACATATGCTGCCTACAAGAGACCCACCTCAAGACAAAGGACCTACACAGACTCAAAGTAAAGGGCTAGAAACAAATTTTCCAAGCAAATGAACAGGAAAAAAAAGTCAGGGTAGCAATACTCATATCAGACAAAATAGACTTCAAAAGAAGAGCCATAAAGAGAGACCCAGAAGGTCACTTCATAATACTCAAGGGAAGAATCCACCAAGAAGACATAAACATTGTAAATATATATGCACCCAACATAGGAGCACCTAAATACATCAAGAAAATTTTAGAGGACTTCAAGAAAGATATTGACAGCAACACAATTATAGTAGGAGATTTTAACACCCCACTGTCAAAAATGGACAGATCTTCCAAAAAAAAAAAAAAATCAACAGAGATATTGTGGCAATGAACAACACTCTAGAGGAAATGGACTTAACTGATACATATAGAGCCCTTCATCCCAAAGAAACTAAATACACTTTTTTTTCAAATGCACATGGAACATTTTCAAAGATAGAGTGCATGATAGGACACAAAACAAGCCTCAACAAACTTAAGAAAATTGAAATCATAGCAAGCATTTTCTCCAACCATAAGGGACTGAAACTAGAAACCAACCCCAAGGGGAAAAACCCCAAACCCTCAAAATCATGGAGATTCAATAGCACGCTGTTAAACAATGAATGGGTCAAGAATGAAATTAGGGAGGAAATCAAAAAGTTTCTGGAAACAAATGATAACAAACTCACATCGACCCAAAACTTATGGGACACAGTGAAGGCAGTACTCAGAGACAAGTTTATAGTGATACAGGCCTACCTAAAAAAAATAGAAAAATCTCAAACAAACAACCTAACCCTATGCCTACAAGAACTCGAGGATCAACAACAAAGACAGCCCAGAGCAAGTAGAAGGAAGGAAATAACCAAGATCAGAGCAGAATTAAATGACATAGAGACTACAAGCACAACTCTAAAGATCAATGAATCCAGGAACTGGTTCTTTGAAAAGATCAACAAAATCGACAAGCCTTTAAGCAGGCTCATCAAGAAAAAAAGAGAGAGGACTCAAATAAACACAATCAGAAATGAAAGAGGAGAGATTACAACGGACACCACAGAAATACAAAGGATTGTAAGAAATTACTATAAAGAACTTTATGCCAAGAAATTTGAAAACCTAGGTGATGGACAACTTTCTAGAAAAATATAGTCTCCCAAAACTCAATGAAGAAGAAGCAGAAAGCCTGAACAGACCAATAACAGCAGATGAAATTGAAACAGTAATTAAAAATCTCCCAACACATGAAAGCCTTGGACGAGATTGTTTCACAGGAGAATTCTACAAAGCATTTAAGGAAGACCTAACCCCTATCCTTCACAGACTATTCCAAAAAATCCAAAATGATGGAAGACTCCCAAACTCTTTTTATGAAGTCAGCATCATCCTAATGCCAAAACCAGATAAAGACACAACAAAGACAGAAAACTTCAGGCCAATATCGCTGATGAACATAGATGCTAAAATCCTCAGCAAAATATTGGCAAACCACATCCAACAATACATTAAAAAGATCATACACCATGACCAAGTGGGATTCATTCCAAGGATGCAAATATGGTTCAACATTTGCCAATCAGTAAATGTAATTCATCACATAAACAAAGCAAAGACAAAAATCACATCATCATATCAATAGATGCAGAAAAAGCATTTGATAAGGTACAACACCCATTTATGATAAAAACACTCAGCAAAGTGGAATAGAGGGAGCATTCATCAACATAATAAAGGCCATATATGAGAGACCTACAGCCAACATCATACTCAAAGGGCAAAAACTAATCTTTTCCACTAAGGTAAGGAACAAGACAAGGCTGTCCACTTTCACCACTTCTATTCAATATAGTATTGGAAGTCTTAACCACAGCAATTAGACAAGAAAAGGAAATAAAAGGCATCCAAATTGGAAAGGAGGAAACAAAACTATCATTGTTTGCAGATGACAGGATAGTGTACATAGAAAATCCTATAGACTCAGCCAAAAAGCTGCTTGACCTAATAAATGAATTTGGCCAAACAGCTGGATACAAAGTCAATATCCAGAAATCAAAGGCATTTTTGTATACCAACAATGAAACAGCAGAAGCAGAAATCAAGAAAAAAATCCCACTCAATATAGCAAAAAGAAAAATAAAATACCTAGAAATAAACCTAACCAAGGAGATTAAAGACCTGTATGCAGAAAACTATACAACACTGAAGGAAGAAATCAAGGAAGACACAAACAAATGGAAGCATATACTGTGTTCATGGATCAGAAGAATTAACATCATCAAAATGTCCATACTTCCCAAAGCAATTTACAGATTCAATGCAATACCTATTAAAGTACCAATGGCATATTTCAGAGACATAGAACAAAAACTTCAAAAATTTATATTGAACCATAAATGACCTAGAACAGCTGCAGCAATCTTGAGAAAGAAGAGCAAAGCAGGAGGGATCACAATACCAGATACCAAACTGTATTACAAGGCCACTGTAATCAAAACAGCCTGGTAGTGGCATAAAAACAGGCACGTGGACCAGTGGAATAGAACAGAGAGCCCAGAAATAAACCCGAGTCTCTACAGTCAATTAATATTTGACAAAGGAGGCAGCAACATAAAATAGAGTAAAAATAGCCTCTTCAACAAGTGGTGTTGGGAGAACTGGACAGCTACATGCAAGAAAATGAAACTCAAGCACCAAATTACACCATACACAAAAATAAATTCAAGGTGGATAAAAGATTTAAATATAAGCCGTGACACCATTAAAGTCCTAGAGAAGAACATAGGCAGGAAAATCTCAGATATTCCATGCAGCAACATTTTTACTGATATGTCCCCTAAAGCAAGAAACATAAAGGAAAAAATAAACAAATGGGATCTCATCAAAATAAAAAGCTTCTGCACGGCCAAAGAAAAAAGTATTAAAATAAAAAGAGAACCGACTATATGGGAAAACATATTTACCAATGATACCTCAGACAAGGGTTTAATCTCCAAAATATATAAAGAACTGACATGACTCCACTCTAAAACAAGCAACCCAATTAAAAAATGGGCAAAGGACTTGGGCAGACACTTCTCCAAGGAGGACATACAGAGGATCCAGAGACACATGAAAAGATGCTCAGTATCGCTAGCTATCAGAGAAATGCAAATTAAAACCACAATGAGATTCCACTTGACACCAGTCAGAATGGCCACCATAAACAAAGCAACAAACAAGTGTTGGAGAGGTTGTGGAGAAAAGGGGACCCTAGTGCACTGTTGGTGGGATTGCAGACTGGTACAACCATTATGGAAAACAGTATAGAATTTTCTAAGAAAACTAAAAATGGATGTACCTTTTCACCCAGCAATTCCACTGCTAGGATTATATCCTAAGAACCCTGAAACACCGGTCCAAAAGAACCTATGCACCCGAATGTTCATAGCAGCACAATTTACAATAGCCAATTGTTGGAAGCAACCTAGGTGCCCATCAGTAAACGAATGGATCAAAAAAGTATGGTACATTTACACAATGGAATTCTATGCAGCAGAAAGAAAGAAGGAGCTCCTACCCTTCGCAATAGCATGAATGGAACTGGAGAGCATCATGCTAAGAGAAATAAGTCAGGCAGTGAAAGACAAATACCATATGATCTCACCTGTAACAGGAACCTAATCAACAAAACAAACAAACAAGCAAAATATAACTAAAGACACTGAAATTGAGAACAGGCTGACAGTCACCAGAAGGGAGAGGGGAGGGAATTTCAGGGGAAAAGGGGAAGGCTTTAAAGCAACAAGTATAAAGGACACATGGACAAAAGCTAGGGGGGAGTAGAAATGGGAGGGTGGTGGGGAGGGCTGGGGCGGTGGGCCGGGATGGGAGTAGAAGACAGAAAAGTGTACAAGAACAATTAAAATAAATAAAGAAAAAAGTTAAAAAAAAAGAAAAGAAACAAGGAAGTATTGATGTAGTGTGAGTAACTAGACACTTCAAGAAGTTATTGTAAAGGAAGACAGGGGAATATCCAATGCAAGTGAAGGAATGGTCCAAAAAGGGAAATATCACACAAAAATTTTTCCTAGGGCAAGTCCAGTGGCAAATAGTTTCATTATACAGCATGGAGCAAAAGTAGGTTTATAGTTATATGGAAAAAAAATACAATAATTTATAAATAATAACACAATAATAAACTCTTGTGTACTCACAACTGCAAACTTAATTTTGCCATACCCTGTATTTTGTATTAAATTAAATTATAATCAAGGATAAATATAAGCATCAGGAATATTTTCAAGTAACTATCTCTATAATTGCTCTCAATGAACAGACAGTGAGCCCTTTGAAGACAAAATACCCTTTCCCTCATTATTCCTGCAAATAAAGGAAGACTTTTGGGGGCCTGGGTGAAAAGGGCAAAGAGATTAAGAAGTACAAATGACTAATTACATAATAAATACAATAATGTAAAGTACATCCTGAGGATACAGTCAATGACATTTTGGTGACTCTGTATGGTGACAGGTGGGCACTTGGGATAACAGAAGGAGCACTTTGCAAGGCTTAGTAGTGATTATCTGACTACTAAGCAGTACACTGAAACTGGTGCAAAATAGTAATGAATGTGAAGTGGAATTGAAAAAAAAATAATTGCACAATTGAAATCTATATAATTTTATTAACCAACATCACCCCCCCAAAAAGTAATTTAAAAAGTGAGGATAAATGTTAACATTAAAAAAAAGACTGCTTTTGGAATCGGTATTTCATTTCTGATTTTAATTTTTTCTATTTATGAAATTAAGCTACTTGAAGTAGCTTATTCTTTGTATACTAAATTACTTGGTTCTTGTTTGCATAAAAATTTAATTATGGATTCCTTCTCTAAATATTTCAAAACATACAAAGAATACTTACCTGGCAGGGGAAATGTGATCATGAAGGTGGTTTTCCCAGAGCAGGGGCTCATCCATTGCTCTCCAGATTAGCTGACCCCTGCAATTTCTCCAAATGTGGGAAACTCTACTGCATAATTTGTGGTAGTGGGGGACTGCAGTCATGCTTTCCCCTGGGGGGGGGGGAACATGCAAAGAAAACTATTCTGGATTGCTGTCAAATGTGGGACCATGCCTCTGAACCTTAACAAGTAAGGTGCTCCTCCTCTTGTCAGTGTCTAAAATCATTTAACATTCAAAACAATTTTTAATGCCAAAATCTTCCTTGATTCCACCTGCATCTTTGCAGAAAGAGTGTGTTGCCCTGCCCACATTCAATCATATCTTTGTTTCTGGTGGATATGATGGAGTACACAGGTTTAATAGCAGGGGTAGGGGTGAGAGGGTAGGGAGACATAATTCCCAATCCTAAATCTGCTACTTACTAGCAGTGTGAGACTGAATGATGTACTGAAGGACTTCATTTTCTCTTTTGCAAAATGAGAAATTGCCACATCCCTCTCACAAGGTTGGTTTGAGTTTTTATGAAAGAATGTGTTGAATCTCAACAAAATTAGTTCATCTTCATTCTTTCCTAAAACTTTAATGTTTGTATGTATATTCATTATAAAATTCTTCTGTTACAATGCTTTGTCAGTCTACTTGAGGTCCAGGATGACGTTTTAGTCATCTTTGTGCCTCATGTTTGACTCAGTGAGTTTGGGAAGTCAATTACTGTGTTCCAGCCTCTGGGAATTGAAGAGGCCAGACAGTGCTTGCCCAGTTAATTCCTACCTTCCTTTGGGCATTTGCCTGGAGTGCCCCCTGTGGTGCTTGTACCTACTGTGTATTACCCCAAACACCAATACATGAGCACTAGTTCCTCACTAAGTGCTTTTGGTGATGTTGGAAGAAAACAAATTGATGTTGTTGCCTCATTTCAGTTTGGAAAATATATAATGAACTTTTCTATGACCTGATGATGCAAAGATTTTATCCCTGCATGTCTGATATCTATCTAGTGTTAATGTCAGTCTGGACTGCGGCTCTCAACGCTGCCACTTGGAGAAAGTTCCAGGAGGCTCCATTACTGACAAATCCATGTGGAACTGGGACACAAAGACAAAAAGTTACAAACTGAGTCATTTCCCCTGAAGAAAATGGGGCAGTCCTGAAATTTTTAGGAAACAATATTTATGTCTTGGTCCCCAAAACTACTTTTAGCCCTCTCTCATTTTTCACAGACCAAACAAAATTGTGCCAAGACTTAGAAATCTCTAATAAGAGCTATGCTGGTGCTAAAGATTTCACTGTATACTTACCTAGCAGGAAAGACACCATGATCACAAAGGTGGTGGTCTCAGGGTGAGGTTCTTCCATTGCATTCCGATGTTTGACCCCTCCAATTGCACTAATGGTGGGAAACTCCACTCTATAATTTGTGGTAGAGTGACCCTGCATTCACACTTCCCCCTAAATAAAAAGGAATAATTTTCTTGAGGAAAGTACAGACAAATATTTCTTGAGTTTTATTTCAAAGTTGGGAAGGTTGGATTGAAAAGACCAGTATGTAGCTTTATATTCATAGCAAATCATTAAGAGAAATCACCTCCACCGAGCAGTAAATAATCCCTCTTTGTATGAAGATGGTAATTCTAGGGAGGAGAGGGAGGATAAGAAGTGATTTAGGTAATGCTGATGTTATTTTGTTTGATACAGATGTTACTATTATTGTTTGTAATGGATAATCAAAGCACAACAACATTAAAATACATTCATAATTGTATAGAAAATGGAGCCTTTATCCCTGCAATTTTCTGCCTGCCTTGGGGTCGATCTGTTGTTATCAGCATCAATTAAACTATTTCCCTGTGTGTGTTTATTTTGTCCATAGCCTGTGGCAACCGTACCGGGTTCGATTCCCAAAAATAACAATCCTTCTAAAGGTCCAAAAGATATGTGGCATCTAGGCTACACAAGTTCACTTGAAAAGGGGCCAGAATTTTAACTCAGACATACAAAGTCCTTCACATGTTCCCATAAGTGTTTTTCCATTTTCGTACTCAGGAAAAATGATAGGTATTCATAAGGATTAACTTACATGTTTTAAAAAGGGCAACAGAAATCTATTTGTAAGTCTGAAATGCATTTTGATTACATCTAGAATGGTTTATACTATTTCCAAAAGGATATTGTCCCAAGAGCACATGGAAATTTTATTATTCTTTTGAAATACAGTATCAAGTAATTTTCTTTCAAATTATGTTAAATATTTTATTTATAAACATTACTTTGTTAACATAATTGTTTAGTAGTTATATCATTAAGTATTATACTTAGTAACAGAAATAATGATTTAATTACCAAGATTAATGCTAACCAAGTGCATTATGTAGTCCTTAATTATGCTTTAAAATATTGGTATCAATCCCTGGTATAAAGCACAAATACATTTTTTGCTTTTGAAAAATTAATCAAATAATGTTAAGTAAATGTCAATAACATGTTCCTCTGGAACTCAAATAAGCACCTATCTACTTAGTGCACTAGCTGGGGAAAAAATCAGTTGAAAAAAGAATTCTGTAAAGCTAAAAAAGGAAATTCTACAAATCAATATAGATCACCTTGAAATGGAAAATATGAATTAATTATTGCAAAGCAAGAATGTCTATCAAACAAAGTAATCTATTAGAAGCTAATGTAGACTAATCAGATGCTATCTCTAATAGAATTGAATAATCAGATGTATAATTATTTTCCGATGAACAATCATACAATCAGTTGCTCTTTCTTGACCTTTCAGTTATTGTTAGAATGTCATTGATAAAAATCTTCATAAAACAATGCCAATTAAAATCGTATTTACAGAGGAGCTCTGAAAGAGGTCCCAATAGAGAGCTGAAACAATTTGAACAAAAACATAAATAACAATCGTATTGGGTTTTAACAAGGATTAAGATAATTATCCTTGCATCTATATTGATTTCACTGTTTAGTTTTTAAACTTAGAAATTTCATACAATACTATTGACTTTTTTCTCTTGACATGCAGTTCAATGAATTTTAGTGTACGTATAGATTTGTGTAACCACCACAGTCGAGACACAGAATAGTGAAATCACAACACAGAATTCACTTGTGCTATCTTTTTTATAGTTGCTTCCCTCCTAGACCCTACATCTGGCAACCACTAATCTATTCCCTAAAACTACATATTTTTTTTCCTTTTTAAATGTCATACAAATGGAATCATACAGTATAAAACCTTCAGAAACTGGCTTTTTCACTAGCCTAATAGCTTTGAGATTCACCTGAGTTGCTGCACATACAGTGGGTCCCCCTTATCCGTGGTTTCACATTTAGCGCATTTAGCAGTTTCAATTTTTCCAGTTTCAGTTACTGGCCCTCAACCAAGGTCCAAAATATTAAATGGATAATTCCAGACATAAACAATTCAAAACTTTTAAATTGCATGATAAAATATCACAATGTCCCACTCCATTCTGCCCAGTACGTGAATCACCCCTGTGTCCAGCATATCCATACTGTATATTCTATACACCCATTAGTCACCGAGTAGCCATCTCAGTTATGTGAGCAATTGTCTAGGTATCTCAGTGCTTGTGTCCAAGTAACACTTATTTTACTTAATAACAGCCCAAAAGTGCCAGAGTAGAGATGCAAGAGTAGGGATGAGTATGTTCTGACTGACAGTAATATGTTTCACCAGAAAGTATTGAGCCTATACAGAGACTTCACTAATGGACCCCTGAAACGAATCACCCCAAGACATTTACTGCAAGAGATTGTTACACAGATTCAGGAACAATACTGGCATTTTCTCATCTCATATTACTACAAGAAGAAGATGAGTTGAGTACTGTACAATATGATATTTTGAGAGAGACAAAGACCACACTCACATAATTTTATTACAAGCTTTTATTTTATTTTATTATTAATAATTGCTGTTAATCTCTTACTGCTCCTAACAGACTTTATCATATATATGCATGCATAGGAAAAAACATAGTTTAGTATATACAGGGTTTGGTACTATCTATGGTGTCAGGCATCCTCTAGGGGGCTTGGAAGGTATCTCCTCCAGAGATAAGGGGGTGCCGCTCTATCAGCAGTTTGTTCTTTTTTCCTGCCAGTTAGTATTCCATTGTATGAATATGCACTGCTTGTTTATCTGTTCACCCACTGAAGGACATTTGGGTTCTTTTCAGTTATTTTTTGTTTTCTGCTTGCAAATATGAATAGAGCTGCTATAAACATTTTTGCGTAGATACTTGCGTGAACATTGGTTTTCAGTTCTCTGGGCTTTATAGCCAGGAGTGGGATTGCTGAGTTATATGGTAAGTGTGATATGGTATGTAACTTTATGTGAAATTGTCCAAATGTTTTCAGAATGGCTATACCATTTCATATTCCCACCAACAATATATGGTATCCACTTTCTCTGAATGCTTGCCAGTCCATCTTTTTTTTAAATTTAGTCTTTGTAAGAGTTGTAGAGTGGTAACTTATTTTAATTTGCTCTCCCCTAATGGCTAATGAGGTTGAACATACACTTTTTGCCATCATTATATTTCTTTCTTTTTGTAAATATTTGTTCAAGTGTTCTGACCAATATTTTTGTAATTGATTTTATTGTATTTTTTCCATTACCATTATCTTCCTTATACTCCCCCTTCTCCTTCCCCATGCAGTCATCACACTAATCCATGTCCATAAGTTGTTTCCTTTTTGCTCAATCACTCTACCCCATAACCCCCCCCAATAGCTGTCATCCTGTTCTCCATCTATGTGTTTGTCTCTTTTGCTTGTTAGCTCAGTTTGTTGATTAGATTCCACATGTGAGTGAAATCATATGGTGTTTGTCTTTCTCTGACTGGCTTATTTCACTTAGCATAATATTCTCCAGGTCTATCCATGCTGCCACAAAGAGTAGAATTTTCTTCTTTTTTACAGCCAAGAAGTATATTATGGGACATTTATACAATGGAATACTACTGACCAATTTTAAATGTATAGTTTATTTCCCGATTATTGAATTTTGAGAGTTTTCCACATATTCTGAATACATTTCATTTGTTAGATGTGAAATTTGCAAATATCTGTAGCTTGCCTTTATTTTTTTGAAGTGTCTTTCACATACCAAGTTTTTAAGTTTGAAAAAGTGTAATTTATCTTTTTCTTTTATGAATCATGCTTTCAGTGTCATATTTAATATTCCATCTACTACCAAGCCACATAGAGTGTCTATTTCCTTCTAAAAGTTTTTTGGTTTTAAGTTTTATATTCAGAACCATGATACATTTTGAGTGAATCTTTCTATACGGTGTGAGGTGTAAGCTAAGGTTTATTTATTTTCTGTGCATTCCTTTCACCCAAGTGTCTGTCCCTTTACCAATGTCACACTGTCTTGATCACCTTTAGGATGATAATGAGTCCTAAAATAAAGTTAATGTGACCCCTCCAAATAGTCCTTTAATTCTTCTTACAGAAGAATTAAAAATAATATAGAAGGGATGAGGGAAATATAAAATCACCATTAGACCACCACAATAACAATTGCAATAGGAAAGACTCACTGATAAATGTTAAAATTGCTAGTCAACAAAATGTTAAGAAACAGGACAGTTGCTTGATCTCTAGGTATCCTCCTAAAACATTTATGTTAATATGGTGGTTTTTAACATATATTTTCAAATTGTTTAATACTCTTCCCTGGAAGATGTAGAGATTAGTTCTCCTCCCCTCAGGTGTGACCTGGATTTAGTGACTCACTTATACCAAATAGAATATGGAAAGGTAAAATCATAATTTTACAGTGTAGAAACCTGGCAGACAGCACTTTACCCAAGTAATCATGATTAGCATCATGAGCAAAAGTCATGTCAACACTAAGTACCCTGATACGATGTACAGAAAAGGCACATCACCCCTGGGATACACTTTCCAAAAATGTATAACCTCAGTCTAATCTTGAAACATCACACAAACCCAAATGGCTATAAAACACTGACCAGATCTCTTCCAAAGTATAAAGGTCATGAAAGACAAGAAAAGACAGAGGGACTGTCACAGATTAGACAGACCTATAGAAACATGATGACTAAATGAAACATGGTACCCTGTATTAAATACAGGGAATGATTAAAACCATGAAAAAATGGTAAAACACACACACACACAAAGTCTATACTTAATATCATTGTACCAATGTTAATTTGTTAGTATTGTGAACTATCCCATGGTTATGTAAGTTAACATTTGCAGAAGATTTATGAAGGGTATAGTGAATTATCTGTACAGTCTTTGCAACTCTTCTGTAAGGCTAAACTTACTTCAAAACAAAAAGTACAAAAACCATGCTTCTTTTTGTTTAGTTATAAATACCAAAGCATTAACCACCAAAAAAAAAAAAAAAAAAAAACATTATTTTTTAAAATAACTTCTTGTAAAGGAATTAGTACATAAAACAATCCTTTCCCCTCACAAAAATACCTACATTTTTCCATTTTTTGCAGAGCGGGGCCCAGCCAGCTGAGCCACATGGGTCAGTGTTGTTCTCATTTTCCCATTTTTTATTGTCAGTAACTTCTAGTAGTGAATAAGAAGTCTATATTGGGCCTATGTACTGCTGCTAGAAACTGTGTTGTATACTCTTGGAGTGGCCACATATTGCTTCTGTCATTGTTTTCTGTTTTGGCTCCTGAAAATGACACCACCATGATTTTACTTGGGGAAATCTGTTTCCCCCACTCTCAGTTAATTTTGCTTTGGATGGGGCTGTTTTAGGGCAGGTTTGAAGTTTAAGACCAGACCTTCAAAGAATTCCCTATGCTGGCAGCTAGTAATGGGTTCTAGAATAAGTAAATCCCTCTTTCTGGTTCAGTCAGAGCTAATCCTGAACATTTTTAAGTGCCTGGAAAAGTACTATCTCTTCTTTTACCGAACTGTTATGATTGATATCATCTTAACCATGGAGTGTTTAGGTCCCACACACAAGATGAAGATGAAATCAACACAAGAGGAAAGCAGAGCCAAGAGACAAGGAGAATGAGAAATAGAAAGTCCTGATGACATTATTGAAGCAACCTTACTTAGTTATGTCTAAAGACTGTTTTTCTGAAAAACTGACCCCAGACTTTTCAGTTTTATGTGACAATAAATTCCTTCCTTAATTAACATTTTGCAATTTGGAGTGAAATTAGAATTAGGCCATACCCAATTTGCATCCAACAAGTACCCCCAAATTATAGATGTTGGATAAAATAAACCCTAAGTATGTTTCAATGTCCTTTTTAGATAAAAGTAAATGATTTCTTTTGAACCTTCCTGGTTTATTCCATACCATTCCATTTACAGGTGAAGTAGAAAATGATGACTCATCTTGCCTTTCAGTTGCTCATAACGTAGAAGATAAAAAAGAGCCCAAGGCATGAATCCGGGTAAAGAACAATGCAATAATCAATGTTATAAAATTAATAGATAACTATGTGTGCAATATTCAATAACTCAAGAGAATATTTGGATAGCATCTAGAAATGAGCCCCCAAAAGACTTAGAAAGTTCAAAGTCAAGAATCTTTACAGTCTCACAGAGGATATAAATAAACTTTACCTATATTTCTAGAACCAAATTAAAGAAGCCATTGAAATAGTGTTTTCTAGAAGCAACACTTTCGGCAAATAAAACTGTGCCTCTGTACTTGGTCTCCACTCATCTACTCAGCAGAAACTTCATGGATTAAGAAGAGTGTGTATATCCCATCTGCCTCCTTGCACAAACTATAACTTCAATTCCATATGGCTTCCCCAATTAATCTGAAATACCGTATTGAATTTATAACTCAGTAGTTTAAAGGATAAAAAGAATGGACTGATTCCATTCTTATGTGTTGAATTATTTTATGACATACTCAAAAGGAAAACCATTTTTTTTTTTAGAAAAGATCTCTAATTTAAGTATACAGGATTAGCAGACGTTTGAAAACCATGCTAGGCATGATAAAATGACAACCATAGCATGGGAGTGACAGGATTTTAAAATCCAGAACCACTGGATTTCTGTTTAAATAGATCATTTTAACTTTCTTTAAATTTCCTATTCCTGACAAAACCCTTACCCCTCCCATCCTTCTTTACCCAAATGGTTCATAAATTAAGTTGCATGAAACTCTACATGGAGGATTTGCAAGGGTGCAATAAGAGGACTGGCAGATGTTCTTCAATTCACTCTGAGCAGGAAGGGCAAGTGGAAATGGCACTGGTTTGAATGACATTTGGAGTAATGGCCTGCCATTCTGCTGGCACTTTTAGTGTTAAGCAAGTGATCTGCAAAGTAAAGTGGATTCACAGTTAGAGTCAGCACCAGTGCACAGGTCGCCCGTAAAAATAGAAGATTCCATTATTCTTCAGGCTCCCTAGAGGGAGCAAGGTCTCTAGCATCATTACCAGGACTAAATCTGACTTTTCTACCTCCCCTAATTTCCTCCTAGTAATTATAGGTCAAGCACTCTTTTGTAAATTATAAAACCTTTGTTCTTATCAAAAATGAATAGCTGAGGAAAAAATTATAAAAAGAGTCCAAGGAAAAAAATTTCAATTAGAAAACCAAGCTAATTTGGTATGACCAAAGACTGTCAGGCGTACTGACAGTGCTCTATTATGCAGTCATTTGGGCTCTTTCAAATTAGTTATGTTAATGTCCTGTGAGTGAATGTAACACTTGGATGGGACAAGATTTCTGCAATTAATTTCTGCAGTCAGTGGAGAGACAAGCAAATTTATTTTCCCCCTCTCTGGGAATTGGTAGTGGAGGGTGTGAGGTAGCGAAAGTGCATTTAGGAACAGAGTACAAGCTAAACACAAGCCCTAAATAAAGCAGAAACAATGGGAGCCAATGCCTCCTCATTCATTCAATTGACAATGTTTTGCAGCTTAAACCTGTTTTATTAATTATGTTTGACATTTCCTTAATTAGTTTCATTTACACCAAATCAATCCCTACTGCTGTATGGCATCATTTATCATTTTGAAAAATTTGCATACTGAGTGCTGACTTTTCCTACTTAATTATACATTAAAAGTGTCAAGCGCACTTGCTGCCTGGCATTATCTGCGGCAGAAAGGTTTGTGGCTGGACGGTGATGGTATTAATCATTAAGAGCCCCCAAGTGCTGCTGGGTAATATCTGGGGAGTAGAGTGGCTCTCATTTTAACGCTAGAGAGCAGAAGTGCTTTTGTAAAATGACCCAGAGCAAAAACAAAATAAATGACCTAAAACATCCGGTGTACTGTAATGCTTTGCTCTTTCAATAAAAATATGCTTTAGTTGGAAAGGTTTACTATTAACTATTCATTTTCTGTATATTTAAGCACTATGAATTCAGTAGTAGTAAATTTGTGGTCTCTGCTTGGACCTGAAGACAAGATATTTTAGTTGAATATATGATGGTGGCTTGGTAGAATACATTCCGATAGATGCCAACTCAAATGTGTTACTTTACAAATGAAAGCTAGAAAATATAGTATACCATTAATACAGTGATTGATGTTGCTCATTTCATTTCTACTTACAACTTTCAATGAATAAGCAACTATTTTTCACTGAACAACATGGAGCACAACTGAACACAGAATATGGATGAAAAATCTAATACTGCAATAGAACTTCATTTGTATAGTCTAATAGTTATTGTTTAATATTATGAACTTTTCAGTGATGAAAAAATTATAAGACTATAATTTTAAGCATAAAGCATGACTGTGAGCCATGACCAAGAAAGAGTTAACAAGAACCTGTTTGTAAATCGTGTATCAACTCTGCCTTCCTTCTTCCTGCCTTCATGTCAGAACCTAAACTTAGTGCACTTAATATTCAAATTCATTTTCAAATGCTTGCCCATTAACATAATATATGCTACTTTGCAAGCCTGGTCAAAGAAATCTGTAACTAAATAATTTTCAAGTTCCCTTCATATCAGATGCATTATATGCAGTGTGAAATTATTTCCCCACTCTATCCTTTTGCTGAACAGCAGAAAACCAACAAATAATATAGTAGATATTACTGCAAGTGAATTACACTATTTAGGAGCTACTATATATGCAGGAAAGTTTATAATTGCTAATTTTAAGTGAGGGCTTAATTGCATATTTTATATAATCATAAGGTTAATAAGCAATTGCAATATAGCATTACTTAAAACTTAGAAAAGAGGAATGTATGTATGCAAATACACATAATTCATTTATGTTTTCAGTTAAATATGTTGTGTCTAATGATTTCATCATTAAATGTACTTGTTTTTTCTCACAGGAAAATAATTCAATAATGGAAAACATACATCTCATTTAATATTTAATTTTGGAAAACACCAAAATTATCCATGTATGTAATGACAATTCACTAAAATTTTAAAAATAAAGTTGAACCAATTGTACAACTTTTACATATCTTTATGTTGTATATCTTTAAATCTATATTTACACTCTTTCTTGCCTTTCCAAGCCATGATCCTTAATTCTAGTTACAAATTTAAAGGGCAAAAAGCTTTTCTCATCTGGAAAGAATAATAAAACATTGTAATAATAATGGTGATCATAATAATAAGAGAGCATATTTTAACACCTACTGTCTCAGCTACCGTGCTGTTTTATATTTATTATATTTATCCTCACAATAATCTAATGAGACAAATATGATTACTCCACTAAGGCTAACAATTTCTTTAATTTATTGATTTTAGAGAGTGGGGGGAGAAAGATCAATTTGTTGTTCCACTTATTTATGCATTCATCGGTTGCTTCTTATATGTGCCCAGGACCCTCAGGTTTCGCATGTCAGGACAATACTCTAAATAAGGCTAACAATTTTAAGTAACCCATCTAATGCCACAAATCTAAGTGGCAAAGTTCAGTTTTACAAAAATATTGGCCTTCCAATGTCCATGTTCCCAGCAATTTTGCTGAACTGCATACGTTCACAATATTCTACAAACTTCTAGAGGCACGTGTGCTGTGGTAAAAAGGGATATCTTTTAAATCTGATACGCTTGAATCCAAGTCTACCACTTACTAATTGTAAGATCTGGGGCAATTTACTTAAATGTTCTGGGCTTTTTTCTTATCTACAAATTGGGCTGAGTGTACTTACTTCCACGGTTGTTCGAAGGACTAAGTATGCATTGTTCATCTCATAGTACACAAGTGAAAAAGGTGACTTGTCCGGTTCCTCTTAGATGTGAAATATCTGTTTATATTTGACCCTTTCATGAGACTTGGGCCCTCCTTTATCACCTGTGTTCACCATAGTTCACCAAGAATATAGAACAAAATTGGGCATATTATAGGGACCCACAGTTGTCCATAAGTGAGTCTGTGTGTGAGGGAAATGTTTTATAATGTTGAGTACAGCAACTGATCCTTCTCATTGTCAAATAATCCTCCTCACCCTAGAGGTGAGACATCCAGAATCTGTGTTTGGGAGAAAAGTTCTCTGCCTTTTCTCCACCACTTCTCTACTGCGGTCTTACACTGGGTCCAAGGCTAGGGCATTTCTGGTGCTCCTGCACCTTTCAACATGCTTAGGAGATACTACTGTAATGGCAGAGGCTAATTTATGTTTCATAATCTCATCATAGCTATCTTAAAAAGTTAAACTCACAGAAAAAATCAGGAGTTGACTGCAATTTTTCACAAACAGCATATTTTATAGTGTGTATATATGTATATATATGTTCTAATATAACGGTTCATAACTTGATCCTAAGACAAAATTTACCCAGATTATTTAACATTTTCCAGCTATTTGATATCATCAACTTTAAAACTATAGAATTAGATTTTCTTAGTACTAGATTTTATTACATATTTTTAATAGAAAAACTTCAATGTGGGAATTGAAATTCAAATAATCACACACTGAAATAAACAAATGCATGCATGAGTCATATAAACATAAAGTTATTTATATATCCACCCCCCCCAACTTTATTTGCTTTATTCTGTGCAGTAGCTCCAGACATACGTGGCCTTTCAAGGATACATACATACACCCACACCAATGCACACTCACACATACACACTACATTTCTAGTCTATGTAGCTATCAAACTATAGCTATATAGCTAGATATATTTCACAGTTCAGAAATTTTCTTCTTGATAAAAAGTTAGCAAAACTCATTTACTTAGCTCTTACAGGATTCATTAACCTTTGTCTTCTTTTAAGAAATCAAGAACTATTCTAAAACTGACATTGTCATTAAAACCCAATAGGAAGTCACCATTTTTAAATTAAAGTCATTAGATAAGTTTTTCAAGAGTTAAAAAAAGATTAGCAAAAATTCAAATGAGAAAAATAATTTTGCTTTGGGTGTAAAAAAGCCCCAAGAGGAATTCCTCAAGTTTTGTTGGAAAGTACTCATTTGTGATCAGAATATCTATAAAATTTCAACCCAGAGAGTTTTTAAGAATTTAACTCTTCCATGCTTCAAAATGAAACAACTCTTCAATAACAATTATACAATTACCATATTATGCCGTTATCAATTATACGATTATCATATTATGCAACAAAGAAAAATTATATTGCACAATAGGCTAAAAAATATTTTCCAGTGACAGTTACATTAATATTTCATGATTCATTCATATTTCATTAATTTGTGATTATATATTGGCATAATAATTATATTTCCACTATCAGTAAACAGTAATATTCCTAGTACTTATTTTTTGAAAGTATAATTGTTTAGTTACTGAAATAAACCAACTATATAATTCTATATGTAAACTGACATTATTTTCTATTGTCCAAATGGTGTCATATTTATTCTAGCACTTTGGTGAGATTTATCCATACCATAGCTTCTCACTGAGAAAAATGGCATGTGTAGGTGAAGAACACCTAAACCTAAGAAGATGGTTAGTAGTCGTGGAAGTTTTAAAGAAAACGAAGTTAACTCTAGCTATAGCTTCTTAACCACCATTCTCTAACACATTAAACATGGTAATATTGGAAATGACTTTGGAATATAATTTCTACTATTTTTCTTTCATATTTAGCAAGCCAGAAAATTACATAAACTCTAGCACCATAATAATAATTCCTACAATTAATTCCCTGTATTACTTTCACAGTATCCTATCTTGCTTCTTATGATCATCCCTTAATATTCCTGTAATAGCCTTCAAAGAAAATAAACTTTCTATTTTTATTTATAAACCTACCATCAGATTAATTTTTTCGACATACCACTCTTTTTCCATAATTTTTCATCTCAGAAACAGACTAACTTTGTATTTAGTTGCCAATTGTTGTATGTACCCGCCAAGTAAAACCACTCTCCCTTAAATATCTCTCTGGTTTCTCACATCTCTGAGGTTTTTAATATAGCTTTGTTCTAATTTTGGAATACTTTGCCACTTGCTACCTGCATATCTAAATTGTACTGTGTTGTCCCTCAACTGAAAGTGATATCACCTTTCTCTGGTTTCCTATAGCATGGCAAAACCACAGAATAGTATTTAGATTTGCCCTAAGGCATTGTTTTAATCACTTACTGTTTGTATGTTTTCTTTCAAAAGCTATATCTTAATTTTCATTAAGGTCATATTTTAATTTCTTTTCTTCACATTCACGTAAATGTCTTGAGCACTGTCACTGATATTCATTTCCCTGCACCTTTGTCTATACTTCGAGTTTATGAAGAGATACTACAATGCTTATAAAAATTTCTGGTTCACAATCAACATTCAAGAAAGTCTGTTAGAATATTAAATAAAACAAAATTTCCCTTTTGATCTACCATTTTTCACAAGAACAGATAAAATTAATATGTGCATATTGAGAAAAATAAATATAATGAGAGTATCATAAAATATTTAATCCTTTAAAGAACTTGACATTTCAGTACATTCTTAAGAAATTTCATTTCGAATTCAAACAATACATTATAAATTAATTTTATGTAATTAAATATATTTTTAATATTTTAAAAGTGGAGTGAGCCTGCATTCAACTCTTTAGATTAAATATTTTCAGTCACAAGAGAAAGCATGATATGACTTTTTTTAGCAGGGTGATTTGGAAGGTTGAGAGACAAAATCAGACACTTCTAAATAAAATATTTTCAAAAGATATAATAGAAATCAACATCATAATGCCACAATTAGGAAGTTTTTGAAACACTTTAATGTCAAATCATGTATTCAAATAGTTTAGGTGTCATCATTGCAGTTTATTTAATACAACTGAGCCTATTTGTAAATTCCTGTGTCTGCAAAAGCCAGGCAGAAGTAGTGAGCAATTAACTTTGTCTCCAGAGGTAACACCAGCCTGCGACTTGATATCATGTACAACAGGCTTTGGCAAAATAATGCTTTATGGGATGAGCAGCAGTCCAACATTACCCCAAATTTTTAAAAAATTAATGAGAGTTATGAAAACAGCATTTTTACAGAGCTTTGTTTTTCCTGAATGGGTAACGCATTAAAATTCTAATATTATAAAAATAAAATGTATATGATAGCCTCTTTTGTTCAAGGGGGTTAACCTTCTTTATTCTCTAAATTTGATGTATGGAAAGAGATACAGGGAGTAAGAAGGACAAAGAGAAAACAGAAGAAAATGAATATCAGTAACATTTTCATTACACTTAATTAAAAAGTTATCATTGGCATGATAGTATTAAGATAAAAGCCACAGGTAAAAATATTTAAGGTAAAACATCAAGGCTAACTTTACAATTGAAAATTCAAGCTTTTCCTTTATTTAAGTGGGCATTAGTAAAGTTCATTTAAAATTCCAAACACTTTCTTCCTCTTAGTGAGGACTCTCTTGTTTTCAGAAATAAAGAGTATCTGACTCAACAGGCTTAGAGAATAAAGAGAAGGTATTGATTTGCATAACTAAAAGTCACCAGTGTCCTGAAGACATCTCTCACCTTGGGCGTTTTCTGAGTTGGCTTTTTCATCAAGCACATTTTTCCTAGGTAGTGACAAAGATGGTCAACAGTGGCTCTACTGGGCTTAACAGTAGTCCAAATAAGACCCACAACAGTCCTAGAATTTGACTTAGAATTTGCATCACATACTGGGCCCTGAACCAATCAAAGTGGTGACTAGAATACAGTGTGTTCATTGGGCAGGTCTGAGTGATATGTCAGTCTGAAACTAGAGATGGGTCAATTCTTCTAAACCATATGGATTCAGTTCAATCCACCAAAGGAAAGAGATGAGTCCTTTCTGCCAGAGGAAGTGCTACTAAACAACAAAAACATGTTGTCTACTCTCTAAGGAAGAGAAGTTGACATCAATAATGTAACAATATAAGATGCTGGATAACTTTGTGTCATAAGAGAGAAAAAATAAAAATTAATTGTGGGAGACTGTGTTGATTATAAACACCTGTTTAGTAAGAACATATAACATTTCATAAAATATCTAAGACCATAACTATTTTCCAAGTATACTAAATATAATAATGGTATCTACAGTTCCATATTACAATATGGCTTATATATCAGTATCATAAATTTACAGTATCACAAAGTTCCAAATATAGTACAGGAATATTAATAAAAAGAAAGTGTGACTAAAGTAATGGGGTCAAGAAAGCCAAGTAGGTGGACACTGTATTCACCTCCTCCCATGAACACATAAAAATTACAACTAAATTATGGAACAATAAACCTGGATAATCATCTTAAAAACTAGCTGAAGTCCTATAACTAAGGTTATAAAGGAGCCACATCAAGACAGGTTGGAGGTGTGGACACACAATACAGGGCTGGCTTCACATCCATGTGTGGCAGTTGAGAACTGGGAGGAATATTTCAGCTGCCTGTGTTCCCCTTGAGGAGCCATGGGCCTCAGCCTCATGTCCGAGTCCCCAGCCCAGGATACCAATGATGGAAGACAACCCCACATAAAAAAAGGCTGTGAAAATCAGTGGGGATTGAATCCTTCCTGGTAAGACAGAAGGCTACTGGAATCCCAAGTGTCTTCTTAAAGGGTCAATGCACAAACTCTCACTCACAGGTACTCATGTTAGGCTCTGGCAGAGGGACAGTGGCTCTATGGATGTCCGAGAATGCAGGAAGAACCAGAATTACGTGGCTTTGGTGCAAGGGTTGGAGGGACGGCTGCCAATGTCACTGCATTGAATCCTCCTTCCAAAGGGCTGACAGGCACCAGCTTTCCTGTGTGGAGCCCTTTCCCCATCTACTATATGTGTATCTACAGTAGCCTGGTGAACTCCGCTAGCTCCACTCTGACGCCTTCCTGAGACACCACACTCAACTTACCCACCACACAAAGCTCTTCCAGTGGGAAACAGCCTGATCATGCTTTGTAATATTTCTTTTAAAAACTCTCAGGGAGTTTCAGTCAAGTTCAGGAGCCCCAGAGAGGTACAGGGAGAGATGAGATTTGTGACTTCAGGAGTGAGGCTAGAAGGACAGCCACCAATGCATCATCCTCACACGTGGCTAAGCTCTATTTTTTCTGTATCAAGCCCTCTCCCACTGACCAGATATGAAACTGTGTTAGCCTAGTGAAATCCAGATCCTGCCCCATCCAACTGGCTCATGCCCCAGGCTCTTTTGGCAGCAGCCAGCCTGGGCCTACTTTTGAAAAACTTCAGTCAAGCCTGGTGATGGGGAAGGAGACAGAGACATACCGAAATAAACTGAATTTTGTGGCTTCAGTGAGAGCTAAAGGGATAGTCACCATTGTCCCTGTGTTGGGTCATCTCCCCTTATGGTCAAACCTGATTCTGCATTAGCATGAACACCATTAGCTCTACCCTACCGACTCCCTGAGACCCTGCCTCACCCAACTTGCATTTGTGCATTTGCATAAGGTTCTATCAGCAGCTAACTTTGTTTGGGCCTTCTGCTGACCTGTCCAAGGGAAGGTATTGGTAGCAACTAGCCCAGAACAGGCAGCTACCAACCACAGATCACTTGGTATCTCCTAACAGGTAATCCAGCACCAGTCACAGGCAACACCTGACATTGATCTGCACCAGAGTCCGTCCAAGAAGCCCCAGAACAACATATCTGGTGACCAGCTTCAGACCACAGGAGAATATCAGACAATTAGCTCCAGAGATGGCACATACAAAGGGCGGTCTTGGCAGGCACCAGACATTGCTAGGGCAAACACCTCATTTTTCACACTGTGGTTGTGGCCAATCCTCAACCAACAGCCTGAGGGAAAATCCCACCAACTGGTGTGCCAACAGCAATCAAGTCTCAACAGCAACATGAGGGTATACACAACTGACACAAGGGACACTCCTGGAACACCCAGCCCAGGTGACCAGGAGACTGTACCACTGGGCTCCCCAGAACACCTACTACATAAGGTCACCATGCCAAGATTGGGAAATGTAGCAGATCTGCCTAACACATAAAAACTAACAGAGAGAGGCAGCCAAAATGGGGAAACAAAGAAACATGCCCTAAATTAAAATAATAATAATAATAATAATAATAATAATAATAATAAAGGAGAAATCTCTCACAAAAGTGCTAAATGAAATGGAGGCAAGAAAATGCAGAGTGCAAAATACTGGCCATAAAAATGTTCAAGGAACTTAGCTTGAACTTCAACAAAGAGATGGTAAACATAAAAAGAAGCTAGAAATCCTAAAAAGGAAGCACTGAGAAAATAAAGAATACAATAACTGAAATGAAGAATTTAGTAGAAGGAAACAATAGCAGATCAGATGAAGCAGGGATTAAGTCAGTAATTTGAAAGACAAGGTTGCAGAAAACACCCCATTAGAGCAGCAAAATTAAAAAGAATTTTATAAGATGAGAATAGTCTAAGGGACCTCTAGGACAACATCAAGTGTAACAGTATTTGCATCATAGAGGTACCAAAAGAAGAAGAAAGAGAGCAAGGGGTTAAGAATTTATTTGAAGAAATAATGACAGCCCTGGCCAGTGTAGCTCAGTTGGTAGGAGTGTCATCCCATAACTGAATGATTGCAGATTCAATTCCTACTCAGGGCACTTACCTAGGGTGTGGGTCTAATCCCTGGTTGGTGTGTATGGGATGTAACTGATTGATGTCTCTCTCTCACAGCAATGTTTCTCTCTCTCCCTTCTCTCCCTTTCTCTCTCTAAAAGAAATTTTTTTAAAAATGTCCTTGAGTGAGGATTTAAAAAAAAAGAAATAATGATGAAAAACTTCCTTAATCTAGCAAAGGACAGCCACAACAACTAGTAAGTGACAGAGCAGGCTTTCAGTGCAAATTCAAACACCATATAATATCATGTCTCAAAAGTTTGCAAAATTGTGAGTGTTCAAGTGAGTGGCACCTATGATTGTCATCTGGATCATCACACATATTGCTTATCATTATCCAATACTTGTTCAGAAGTACTGGTAAAAAAAGCACAGTGCGTGGACATATAGGAGTCCAGGAAGGACACGGAGTCCCAAGCAAGATAAATCCAAAGATGCCACATCAAGATGCATCATAATTAAAATGGCAAAGGTTAAAGTAAAAGATATAATTTTAAAAGTAGAAAGAGAAAGAAAGTTAATTACTTACAAGGGAGCTCCCATAAGGCTGTCAATTGATTTCTCAACAGAGACTTTTCAGGGCAGAAAATATGTGCAAATGATAAATCTGACAAGATGTTACTATTCAATGAAATTAAAGCAGAAATCAAAAACGCCCAGCAAACAATAGTGCTGGATCAGATAGCTTCACAAGTAAATTTTACCAGACTTTCAAAACAGAATTAATACCTATCCTCTCAAATTATTTCAAAAAATTCAAGAGGAGAGAAGTCTCCCAAGCTAATTTTACAAGGTCAGCATTACTCTGATTCCAAAATCAACAGATATTTTTTAAAAATTAAAGGTCAATACCCCTGGTATACATAGATGCAAAAATCCTCAACACAGTATTAGCAAACCCAATTTAACAATACATTAAGAACATCATACACAATGATCAAGTGGGATTTATTCCTGGGATGCAAGGTTGTTTCAATAACAGGAAATCAATTGATATGATACATCACATAAAGAAAATGAAGGATAAAAGTTATATGACCACATCAATAGATGGAGACAAAACATTTGACAAAATCCAGCACCTATTTATGATAACTCTTAGCAAAGCAGGAATAGAGGGAACATAACTCAATGTCTGTTTTCTCATAATATTATTATTGTTAATGTGAGGACTGAGTTAATATACTTCTTGTACATATACATCATGGCTGTTGTTTACGTTATTTTTTCTAGTAATTTAAGAAATAGTTTGGTCACACAGTCCTTTTGAAGAGAGTACAGTATAGTGGAAAGAACATGGTTCGGGAGTTTTTAACTCTATTACTGGCTATATGACTTGCAGCAACTTGTATAAAATCTCTTAGCCTTTATTTCTTTATCTATGAAATAATTATAACAAACTTTTCTGCCATACCTATTAAGAAAAGTCATGATAAATTATCAAAAATATCAAGTATAACTAACCAAAATTTATTGAGCACTTACTATGTACCAAGCACTGACCTAAGGAGTTTAATATATTGACTTTTCAATCGTTACTCACAAGAATACTATGAGGTATGTACTATTATTGTCTCTTTTACAGAAAAGGTAATTGAGACACAAATCATCTTCCTAAGTCACAACAACTAGTAAGTGACAGAGCAGGCTTTCAGTGCAAATACAAACACCATATAATATCATGTCTCAAAAGTTTGCAAAATTGTGAGTGTTCAAGTGAGTGGCACCTATGATTGTCATCTGGATCATCACACATATTGCTTATCATTATCCAATACTTGTTCAGAAGTACTGGTAAAAAAAGCACAGTGCGTGATAAACCAATTTACTCACATATACATATATTTAGAATCATGTGATAGCTAAAATATTTATAAAAAATTTGATAGTATGGCACATGAATTTTTCTTGATTTTTCAGTAAAATGTTATACCAACAGTACTGTTTAAGAACACATTTTTAAATGTTTAATCCATTTTTAAAGCTTTTCTTTTAAAAAGTGTTTCAGACTTGGTTCATAATTTGTAAAGATCAAAATAATCAGAGACCAAAGAGCATTTACTCTCTTTCTAATGGTTCATTTACTTTAAATGGATTAAATTTGTAGGCAGTATTCCTTGTATTGGGGGGGGGGGAGTTTTACGTTTCTAGAATTTGTCATTTTAAATCTTAGATTATTTTAACAGAACAGAAGCAGGTTTTCTAGGTAGTCATTTATACTCTTACTCAGTCATGGTTTGGGGGGTAATTAAGACAACTATCATCTCAAATATTTATCTCTTTTATAATGAGACCATTTAAGTTCTACTCTCTTAGCAAATTTCTATTACACATAATACAAGGTCATCAACTAGCAGTCACCATGTTTGATAATAGATCCCCAGGCCTTATTCATGTTTAACTGAAAGTTTGTACCCTTTTACCATATTTTAATAAAGAAAAATATCTCCATCTTGTATGCATTTCTTTTTGAAATCATCTTGACTCTATGTGACTTGAATCTCATAGAATTGGTGACTATTTTAAGGTAATCAGTGGATAAAGTTATCTTGGATAGTTAACCTAACAAAGATTCTAATTGATTATTGCTTTATAACGATACATTATCACCAGCTGCTTTTCCTTTAGAAGTTATAAAAATAATAATTGTGCCAGAGTCATCCAAGGTGCTCTAGTTATTAAAGTTGAGAATTACATAGCCATGTGTTTTTATGCTAAATTAAAATCACTTGTAAGAATGACTTAAGATTCCTTTGTTTTAATTTTATTTTAATAACTGTAAACTTTATAAGATATACTTTAGTTGTTCAGTAACTCTTTAGAAAATGATGTACAAACCAACCCAGAAGTATTAATAGACCATTATTTTCATTTATAACTTGTTAGCTAAAATATTAATTTAGATTATAGATGTTAAATTATTCAATAGTAGATATTAGGTAAAATTGGCATTTGAGCAAATATGCCCCAGATGGAAAATATTGATGGAAACATAAGTCAGTATAGTAAATTTCATATTATTCATATTCTTAGAAGTCAGAATCTATGTAAGGTAAAGTTAATCATAGGTTGGCTTAAATAGTCCCTAAAGTAATTTTAACCCTCCTTAACTTGGACTATTTCCCTGCTATTTTAAGCAAAAGTTTTGTAACAAAATTATCTTAAGGAGAAAGGAGAAAAACATTTTAATATTTATCCTCATCGGTTTGAACTCTCCCTTTCTGTTCACATACTCACAAACACATAAGATCTTTTTCATATCTTAAATTTTGTCCTAGAAAGTTACTTCTCATTAATACTTTAAGCATAAAATAGAACATATTAAACTTTGTATTTATAAGCCTTTTTTTTTTTCTAACTGCTTTGTTGGCACTAAAGTTAAAGAAGCTAATGCCAAATTCTCCAAGTTAAAGCAGCTGGTGCAGATTGCCATTTTTCCTATTTGAATTTAATTTTGCTACCAAGAGGTATATGCTACTAAAATCAATTGATGAATACTGGAAGCTTCAAATACAATTGTATTTGGGGGTGCCTATCTCCTATCACCAGCACACCTCCGTGGCACACACAGCGGCTGTGATATGTTACCAGGCTTCCATACACAGGCCCTTCATTCTGCCGCAATCATTCTTTTCACAGCACAATTTGTGGTTTCTGTGAAATGCAGCTATTGGTAGTTATGCCTGTACTCAAATGAAGTGATATTGAATTTCTATTATGCAAGTGCCTTGGAAACCTCACAGCTCTCCATAAAGATTTTATTCACACAGCAGATTTGTTGTGACTTAGACAGTTTCAGACAATTTTAGATTTGAATGGACATGGCAGGATGTGACAGTATAAAAGAAATATCAAGAGAAAGAAACATGTAGAACCAAATGATATATTAAGCAACCTACAGAACAAAGCAAAGAGAAAGCCTGTGATTGTAGTAAACAAAACCAGAAAGTACGTCTGTGAAGGACCTCTCATGGGGACTAATCTTTTTATATTGCATAAATGAGTTGGTGATGGAACTTGTCAACTCCTTTCCTTTTACAAATTAAGTTTTGATAAAGCTTTGTTCCTTATATAACCTTCATATTTTTGAAATAAATTGTTCATAAAGAGATGCATTCTAGTTTTCACATATTTTACAATAGTCTAGGTCACATATACAAAATGGGAAATAAACACAATTGCAAACAAACATTCCTCAACTGAAATTGGAAGATTTAATTTAAAAAAGAAGAAGAGTAATGTTTAATGAAAATAGAAAATGTGGGATTCAAGTGTTGGTAAATTAATTCATGGAAAAGGAGGGGAGAGATATGTTAATATATCTGGGGCAACATGAATTTAATATGAAGTTTCCTTCATTGTTGAGAGTACACAATGAATCAGGCATAATTTAGAGACTGAAAATATAACACTGAACAATGCGGAAAATATCCCTTATTTTGTGGACCTTATTTACTAATGAGAGAAAGAGTTCATAAAGAAATAAAAAAATTAAATAGTAAGTCTAGCCAGTAATAAATCCTATGAGGAACCTAAAAGAGGCTGGTGGGGTAGAATCTACTTGCAGAGGTGGCTTGGCATCAGGAGGCAGCTACTGTGTCTTTGGTGACTAGGGAAAGCCTCACAAAGAGGTGACATGAGTTGAGACATGAATTGGCTGTGGGAGTGGGGGCTGGGGGGAGAAGGGCAAAGTGGAAAAAACTGGGACATAAAATAACAATAAAAATGGTTAAAAATTTTTAAAAAGGTAGGCATATGAAGGCTTGTGAACAGAACATTCTATATTGACAAACAGCAAATGAAAAGTCCTTCAGCTCATATTCCTATCAGATCACACATATTACTTTAAAAATAATTCCTGGATCACATGGAAGTTATTTAAAAATTAAAAATAAAACTACACATTATCCAGCAATTCCCCTTCTAAGGACACATCCAAAGGAGAGGAAATCTTCATTGTGAAGAGCTGTCTGCACCCCCATGCTCACTGCGGCATTTCTCACAATAGCTGAGGTAAAGAAACAACCTGACTCTGTCGAAGGATGAATGAATAAAAACAGTTTTTGATACACACACAATGGAGCATTATTCAGTCTTAAAAAAGTAAGTCCCACCATTTAAGATGGATGAATGTAGAAAGGATTATACTAAGTGAAATACACCAGACACAGACAAATACTACATCACTATGGTATCACTTATATGGGGAATCTAAGTAAAAAAAAAGTTAAACTCATCAAAAAGAGAGTAGAATGGTAATTTGGAATTGGAGGAAAAGGGAGTATTGGTAAAAGAGCATGAACTTTCAGTGGAAAGGTAAATGAGGTCTGATGATCTAATGTATAGTACAGTAACTATTTTTTATAATGTATTGTATAGAAGACATTTGCTAAAAGACTAGAACTTAGTGTTCTCACAAAGAAAGTAAATATTTGAGGTGATGAGTGTGTTAATTTAGTAAATTATGGGAGTTGCTTCATAATGTGTACATACATTGAATCATGTACACTTAAATATGTTACAATTTTATTTATCAATTGTACTTCAATAAAGCTAGAATAAAATAAATGTATATATGAACACATACACAAAAATATTTTACCTTTGGAAGAAATGTTGGATAGAAACCAAGGGAAAAAGAGGAGAGGAACAGAAAAGAAAATATTGATACCTAGTAGCTATATTAAAGAAAGTCAAAACATAATTTTTACAATGATATTAAAAACTGGATATACCAAAGCAAAAATAAAGATAAATAATACATTTAATCATGTACTTTTAGAAGTTCTGACTCCAAATCAATCAAACAATTGTTTTACCATAGTCATTCTCTATATTTACAAATAATAATGTGTTTGATTTCTATGAGCATCTATTTTATGTAAATTACTTAACATAAGCAAAACAACACATGATTTCTACAGAAATCTTCTAAGAACCACAGTCTTAGCTACCTCCTTTCTTTATTCCTCTCCAGCCCAAATTTCCCAAATTTCCTATGATCCCCTTAGCTCTCTCATGTTTCAAAGGAGAACTATATGATGTTTTAATTCATACTTAGATGTTAGTGATTTTCATGTTTGAAAACAAAGTGAAAGGAAAGGTAATTGTCAA
The DNA here is from genome assembly GCA_039655065.1 of Glossophaga mutica. Classification (NCBI taxonomy): domain Eukaryota; kingdom Metazoa; phylum Chordata; class Mammalia; order Chiroptera; family Phyllostomidae; genus Glossophaga; species Glossophaga mutica. The sequence continues at coordinate 59,404,016 of CM077305.1, read as the reverse complement.
TACAAAGTAGCATGTCTACATATGGTATTTCAATCACCTAGTAACCATGGAGAAATTGCTTTTAAGTAAAATACCATATTATTATCCTTCCAATAATACTATTAATCAGCCACTATGTAAACCTGTCTTTGAGTATAAATTTGGAATGAATTTTGAACCAGAAATTTTCAGATAGTCATTATTCACCTGGAGAACCTCTAGAATACCTGCTTTTGTAGGTAAATTCAAATGTGAATTAAATGAATCTGTAATATGTATTTGAAGTTTTCCTTGAAGTCACCTTTATATCAAGGAATTGTCAAAACTTTAATCATTTGTAATCTTTTTGAAGGTAAAGACAACACCTATCCCAATCATGTCTTATATCTTCCACTAACACAGGACTTGGAATTGTCAAAGAAAAACTGTACTGGATGAATTAAATAGGAAAAGATCTTTTTTTATTATTATTGCAATAGGGAAGAGAGATTGAACTCAACTCTGCTGAAACAGAAGGTGGGAGAGATTTTAACTACTGGAGTAAGCCAGTGGAAAAGTACTGGAAGATATTAGTGGGGGGAGGTGTTAATGTGATTAGGCCATTGGGTCTGGTAATGCATTTATCAAAGTCAGGCTCCTATCCATTCACTAAAACTGGAAGATAGGGATGCTGTCTTTCTTAACGATTATATGTCAAAGAGATGGTTGCCAGGTCCTTGAGAAAGACATTCCTGAGCTATAAAAGTGGCAAGAGGATGGAAGATTTATATATCAAAGGCACAGAGAAAGAATTTACAATTGAAAGTTTTCTAAAGTGAATGCTTTCCAAAAAGGGAGGTCAGGGATCTATAGTCAGGAAGAAAACTATGTAAAGTTTATTAAGACTGAGGGTGAATCTTAAGACCATCTTGGTCAGACTGTAGTACTTGCTCAATAAATATTTGCTTTTGTTGAACAAATAACATCCCAGGAGTTTAGAAGACTATGAAATCTTTCAACCACAACATTCCTGAATAAGTCATTATGAAATAAATGTCCCCCTTAGATATTAATTCCAGAAAATTTAAATCTAAAGCTTTCGCATAATTTTATTTCTATATATCATGAGGGGGACCCCCCAAAAATGGAATTATCTTCTGGACAGTGGGCTTCTTGTGAGTGTTCTAGGTACCTATCTATATCAGTGTACCAGCTGGGGGTATTGTGAGAAGCTATATTTGGCTTCAGTAAATATTTTAAGACTTTCATTGAGTTTGCCCATTTCATGATGGGTGATTTATGAGCACACCTACCCACACCACACTGAGTGTTCAGCCATTTTTGACCAAAAAGAGCATGACCCTCATGCCCCACCTCTCTATTCACCTGATTTTGCCCTGAGCAACTTTATTTTTGTTTGTTTCCCTGGATGAAAAATGTCCTCAAAGGGAAACATTTTGCCGATATGATAGAGGTGAAACAAAAAATGGCAGAAGCACTAAAAGGCATCAAAATTGATGAGTTCAAAAACTATTTTGAACAGAGAAAAAAACTTCTCATAGGTATATTGCATCAAATGGAGAGTACTTTCAAGGTGACTGAAGTTTAAATATGTAAGACTAAATACACATTTTTTATGAATTCCAGGGTTTTTGGGGTCCCCCTCATATAATACTTGGCATATAGTATATACTGATGGCAATTAATAAGGTAAAATATAATATATATACAGTGTCAGAAGCTCAAACTTTGGGGGTTTGTGCTAAATGCTTGCTTCTATTTAGACCATATCTTTTTCCTTGTCTTACTGTGTTAATTTTGGTGGGTAGAAAGTTGGGCATTCAACTATGAGATGTTTTAGGACTAGAATGAATTCAAGTCTCATTTGAAATAAGTTATTTTCAATGAATGTTAATGGAGAGGAAAAACTCACTTTATTAAAGTGATCACTCAAACCAAGAGTATTTTATTTGCCCTTCTCCACTGAGATCTATGCCCAATTAATTAATTAAATCTGAAATTAACAAATAGAGTGTACTGTCCAGGGTTTAGACAGTCAAAAAAAAGTAATTTTCATTTTCTGTTTAAAGTATTTAAAAATAGATGTCTATTTTGGAATGTTATGACCCCTTACAATCTCAATTCAATATTCCTTGCCCTTGTCACAGGACCGGGAAAGTGTCTCAAAGAGTCCTAACAGCAATTTAAAGTTGCTTCCCTGCCTGATTCTATGGAGCAGGAACCCTGTGTGCCAGGATCTTCAAGCACTACCCTCCCAGTAGTGCATCTGAGAAGAAATTATGGTAATCTCAAAATCCTATTGATGCGCAAAGACATTTCATCAACTGAAAAAAAGAAATGACAAGTAAAATGCAGTTTTGGTTGTTTTTTTTTTTTTAACTGAGAAGAACTCAAGTTTATGTGAATAGGTCTCATGTGGGGAGTCTTTTGAAGCTAGGGACTTCAAAGCAGATCACAGACTTCCACTGGGTTAATCACTTAATGCAAGAGTGGGGAGATGGAATTACCACCATTCAGTCAAGCTAAATTTATCTCTTTCTTTTTTTCAGAGAGAGCAAAAAAATATCCATCTTTTAGTTCCCAACAGTTCACCAGTTAAACACGTTTGTGAGATTGCTTTGCTGGTAAGTTTTTGTTTTTTTTTTTAATGTAAATCTCAAAGAAAAGAAGTTCCAAACATCTACCAGTCACATTTGATACAGCAGTTCATTCAGGGGGCACGATCTTTCCCTTTGCTGTAATTCATAGGTTTTCACCATTAAAACATGCCTATTCAACATATAACAGATTACACAAAATAGCAGCAAGATGATATAAAGTTAGGACAGAAAAAGTTGGGCTCCCTAACTATAAGAACAATAAGAAAAGAGTTTTGTATACTGATTAAAGTTGTTTAAAATTAGTGAAAATCATCTAGAATGCCTAGAAACTAATAGATGACAGAAAGGGTGGGTATTATTTCCATAAACACACACACCATGGTCATCAATCTCTGTAAAAAAAAATAATCACATACTGTGATTACGAATGAATATGTAGAAAATCAGTAAGCCTGTGAAAAATAAAGTAATATCTTCCAGGTTCATAGTTTGGTGAAATATTAATAGTAATAGTAACAATAATAAAAAATAATAATAATTTTAGGGCTTAACCAGAACAACCTCAGAGAAGTATTTAATAGGAGCCAGAGGTAGGTGATGGGTGGACACCATCTTGCTGATTTACAATAATAGCTACGTGACATCTTTGGTCCCTCCAATGATCCTTCTGAAGAATAAAAATCGATTTAATTATAATTCATAAAGATTGCTGGATAATGACCAAGAAAAGGAACGAAAGACAAGCATACTTCAGATATTTTACTGCAGGAACAGCAATGGGAATGGAATTGTAATGAAAATACAAGTAGTAGTTGTGTCACAGTGTATATGCAATCAATACGTACATGCGTATTATCTTATGTATTTAAAGTATAATTGTTTGTTATATATAACCCTGTTATATATTATATATAAAAACAAATGATAAATTAAAGTAGAAGTAGAGTAGAGGTCCTATGTATGATACCTACTCCATATATTATTAGTTAAGGTAAAGGCTAATTACAGTTACAGGGACCCCAAAAATTCAGTGGCTAAAATAAGACAAAAGTTTACTTATCTCTTACATAATAGTCCAGATGTAGTTAGTCCCGCCCTGGCTGGTGTGGCTCATTGGATTGAGCACAGGCCTGCAAATCAGATGTAGTTAGTCCCCGCTGGCTGCTGGCTTGCTCTTCTTCACTAGTCATTAGGAAGCCAGGTTCCTTCCATCTTACTGCTCCAACATGTTCCAGGTATAGTTCTCATCTAAGTATTCGAAGCAGAGTCCCTGCCATATCTAGCTTTGGGAAGGGAAAAGAGACAATCCAGCATTTTCTATGTTGTCTTTTAAGGAAATGACCTCAAACCCGCACATATTACTTCTGCTTATACCCCAGTAACTTCAACTCAATCACATGGTGATCCTGCTTTACTGGTTTCCTAGGACTGTCATAAAGTACCACCAACCAGATGGTTTAAATAATAGGAATTCATTTTCCTCACTATTCTAGAGACTAGAAGACTAAAATCAGCAGTGTTGGTTTCTTCTGCAGCCTCTCTCATGCCTTAGAAATGACTGCCTTCCTCTGATGCGCTCACCTGTTCTTTCCTCTATGCATGTTTGTTTCTTGGTGTCTTCTGTAAGGACCCCAGTCATATTGGATTAGGGCCCACACTAATGACTTCATGTAACCTTAATCATCTCTTTAAAAACTCAATCTCCAAACACAGTCACATTCTGAGGTCCTAGGAGTTAAAACTTCAGCATATGAATTTTGAGAGTACACAATTCAGCCCATTATACTTAGCTTCAGAGGAGACTGAGAAATGTGATTAGCAGTTGGATGGTCATTTAACTAAGTAAAAATAAGTCCTATTACTAACCAGAAAGAAAAGAGATACTGTGGAATGGTTAACAGCATCTGCCACATTATTCTATAATGAATAAGTATAAGGCCAAGTGGATACTAGGCAAAAACACCAAGAAAAAGAATGGGAAGATGGGAAGGATATATTATTGATAAGGAAACCAAAAATCAGTTGAGCTCCAAAAGAGAAATCCTGTTTCAATACACAAGCCTGCTTAAAATTAACTAAGTTTTAGGAGTAGGAAGGCCATTTCAACTGCAGAGAATATAATAACTTAAGATACATATAATATCAGGAGAGATTTTTTTAAGCATTAGGAGAAATATATCTCAGGGTTTATAGCTAGTTTCCTTTGATCTCCATGAAAAGTGGAGATAATTGAGCCACCTGTAAAGTGAATTTTATCAATGCTATCATTCTTTTTATGTTTAAATGTTTGAATCATGCATGCATATGATTGTTTCTTAGTCTAGAAATGAATACAATAAAAGGACTTTACAATATAAAATCAAGTCCCATAGTTTAAGAAACTTGCTATATGGGCAAACTATAGGGATGTGTTCTATACAGAAATTACTGATTTACACAAATGGACAGAAGATAGTAAACAATACTCTTGAATTATTAAGCAGAATAGTTTCTTGCTAAGTTTTGGCATTTTAATTTTCTTAATAAATACTAAAATGTACTCAATGGTTTTTTTTTAAATCCCTCCACAAGGATGTCTGAAATATAATGCAGAAACCTACATATAACCTTCATTTCTTGTTCTCAATTCCCATGGCAATCTATACCATAAAAGCATAAACATGAACACAGTAACAAATTGTTAATTTATGAAATGTATTTGCGTGGACTTTTACTGGTGTCTTCCTACTGTTACTCATGTCCGGGCACATGCCAGGAGCACCCATTGCCTTTTACCTTACATATACAGGGAGGAAATGGGAGCACAAGGCACTTTTACTAAGAAATATTGTGATTAAAAAATAGTTATACAGCAAAAAAACAGTTGCAAACACATAGTATCATTCATTGCTAATGAGTTAAAAGGATACCACAGTGCACATATAAATCACTATACAGTATCTTGCAGTTTATTTAAATTCATTGTGCCTCATTATAACTGAGCTATGCACCTTTAGGTCTGAGTTGATTAGGAATGCAATAGCTCAGAATAGCTTTTAATTCAGAGAAACATGGCCTGACCTTTACCATAATCCTGTGTGAAACACACTATAGTTTAGACATTAATAATGATGCTACCTCTTTTTCATACTGGTGAGATGCTACTTAAAATTTGGTATTATTAGTTAACAGGCTCAGGCTAATACATCAAAACCAAATTACCCTTCTGTGTATAACTACAGTACTTAATTCTGAGTTCTTCATCTCTCATAACTATTACTTCCTCTTTAAAAATGCTAAAACCAAAATGTAATAGTGTCATGCCATAGCAATAAGTCACAGACACAAACTAAAGGCACTCCTCTTCACTCCCCATGGACTGCCACTGTACGCTGTTAAGGATTTGTGCTTCATGATATACGTTTTAACAGCCAAGGCACTGCTTGTCTTTGACCTTTGTCTCTCAATTTAAGAATGCCATTTCTTTAAATCACCTTCTGGTAAGCCAACTAGCACAAACAATAGAACTTTCTTACCATTCTCATTCAGATGCTGTAGAAAATACAAATCACAGGTTTAAATATCTATTTTCTTTTTTAAAAATCATTTACAGTGTTTATCACTATACATACAGTAAATGATAAAGTAATACGGTGACCGAGCTTAACTGATCTAATAGTTCACTAAGGCTCATAATGGAAAAGAACATCCCTCTGAGCCACCCACTTTTGCCCCTTTCCGCCACTGCTTCCCGTTCCCCAGACATCACTTACTTTGCTCTCTTAGCTGTTTTCTCTGGTATTTTTAACTCATATTCCTAAATAACATATTTTATTGTTAAATCATAATATTTCAGTTTTAGATATTACATTTTAACTTTTTATAATAAAATATAAGATACAGCCTTTTAACAACGTCATCCCCTCAAAATCTAAAATTTCCTTTCGTTATCAGTCCTGAGGATTTCCGCTGCCACTCATATGTTCAATAACCTTTCACAGAAGCCCTTTTTTGGGGTTAGAATTGCCTTTGTCTCTGAAAAACAGAAACTCAACATGGAGATCAAATCAAATGAGCATCTACTTATCACGGGCAGAAGAATGGTCAAGGAACAGAGAAGAAACTGTTATTTTTGTTTAAAAAAGCCCCTCGGATCTTATTTTGTGTTGCTTGCTTTTAATGACCCAGGATACCAAGTTATGGTAAAATACGGCTGCCAGAAGTTCAACCAATACACATACACTATGGAAGACAAAGGCGAAAGGCAAGTCCATTCTGTTTCAGGACATGTCCTGGAAGTTGTACATACTATCTCCACATAAATCCCATAAGCAGAACTTACTCACATGGCCATGTCTACCTGCAAGGAGACAGGAAATATAAGTGTATATTTTAGCAGATCTGTTACCAAGAAAGAAGGAGGGACAATATTGTGGGATACTCAGCATACTCTGTCATCCTTCCAGATTATTTTAGTGCAGCATATTAAAGGAACTCTCTGAAAAAGGGTAAACTAGAGAGACATTTTTTTCACGTCTTGCCTCTTTTGAAATGTCTCTATTTTGATACTCTCACTCTTCAGTGAAAGATTGGCTGAGATATAAAACCAGATTGTAAATGTCTTTTTTTAAATAGAATTTTGAAGGTGTTTCATTGTCTTCTAGCTTCCAAAATTGATATTGAGAAGTCCAAGTCTGTCCTGATTCTTTGTCAATGAACCTTTTATACCCCACCACTCTGGAAGCTTTTAGGGTGGTCTCTAGTATTTACTCTGGTATTATTAAATGTCACAATAGCAAGCATTATTTTGGGTTTTGTTTCATTCATTCATTGTACTCAGCCCCAGGAGGGTCTTTCAACCTGGAAATTAAATTCCACCCATTTTGGAAAAGGTTTTTGCCTGATTTCTTTGACAAATTTCTATATTCTTTTTTTCTCTTTCTCTCCCTCTAAAAGTTGGGCACTAGCATCTGTCAAAATGAGTTATATCAGTGGTTTAATACAACAGAAGTTTATTTTTCATTGCTACTCTAAGTCCAACAGTGGCCTGCTGAGGGCTATCTCCAGAGTTCCACCCTCTCAAGGATCTCAGGATTGCTACAGAGGAAAGGCAGCAAGGTGAGTCACACACTGACTGTTAACACTCACCCAGAAATAACTTGCTTAATTTCTACTCCCATTTTTTTCAGTCACGGTAAGTAATATGCCCTTGCCTAACTGCAAAAGGGTGGGAACATGCAAACCTGATAGGAGAATCACAATGTTAAATAACAGCCCTAGGAATTATTATAACAGGTGTCCTGAAAGGATACTCTAATTTACTTTTAATTTGCTTTTTAATTTTGTTTTTGGGACTCAGTTTATATGAGGTAAAGTACACACAATTTAAGTATATATATTGATGAATTTTTACATATGTATACACCCATGTACCATAATACAAGTCATAATAAAATATTACCAACACCCCAAGACTTCCTCCCACACTCTTTGTTGACACTCCCAAAGGTAACGAGTAATCTGACCTCTATCATCATAGATTAATTTTGCCTTTTTTAAACATATAAATAAAATCATGTATTATGTGTTCTTTCATGCATGCTTATTTTTCACTTAATTATATATTGGTAAGACTCATCAGTTATATTGCACACAACAAAGAAATTTTCTTTATTTCACTACTGTATTTGATAATATGAATATAATATCTCTTATCCCTTCGACTATTGTTGAACATTTAGTCTATTTCTAGTCTTGGGCCATTATGAATAAAACTTCTATAAACTTTACTGCACATGAATTTTGGTAGAAAACATTAAAAATTGAACAGAAGTTATTAATTTTAATAAATTTTGATTTTTGATGGTATAATGGTTAGTGCTTTTTTGCCCTACTTAAGAAATCTTTGATTATTTAAGTTATAAAGAAAATCTCCTAAATTTTTCTCTGAAATTATTATATTTTATTGCTCACATTAAGATCCATGATCTGTCACAGACTAATTTTGGTATATGGTGTATAGTAGAGGGTCAAGATCTTTTTCCACTTAGATAACCAACTGAAAGCTGTTAATTTATTAAGGCCATTCTTCACAAGTGGGTTTTTAGTGATGCCCATTTTTGTAAATCAGATGATGATGATATATCTTCTAATTTTCTATCTATTTTGCCTTTTTTTCCCCCTGGGTGCCCTTATATATTTATATTTTTAATTTCTATCACATTTTAATTTTAAAGAGCTCTTGGTTGTTCACTGATAATTCCTTTTATATTATATACTGTTTTCAAATCAAGGATACCTTATATCATCTTATCTACGGATCTCATAATATTTGTGAGTATTGATTATATTTTTCACCTCCTAAATTGGTTCAGCCTCCTCTGAGTTCTTGTTTTGGTCTCAGTCTTTCATGTAAGAGATTTTCTCAAATATCTTATGGCCATTGGCTACCCCATTAAGTATCCATAAAGCTGACTAGAATCTCAGTCTAGATGAAAAGGGCTTATTTGCTATCTACAGGGCCTCAATGTACTGTATTGATGAATAGGGACTAGTTATCTTAATAGCTTTTTTTTTTTGGCTCTGGCAGTTTCTGCAGAAAAACCTTCCAGTCTCCACCCTGGGAAATATAAACCCAGGACTTGAGTACAGCGCCACCAAGCGCATCCCTGCTCACTCTCCCCATATCAGGAGTTCTTCCAGTTTGTTTTTCCAGAAGAAAACATCCTGACCTCTGCTAGTCTTGAGGAGGGAGTATACTATTGGTTATTTGAAGTGGGGAGATAGAACAAAGACCTAATTGCTTTGCATTACTAAATTTCAGCATTCTTTGTTCCCACCACACCACCATCTATCACAAGTTTCAATATGCCATTGTTGCCAACCCCAAGATCCTGTGGAACAAATCAGATTATTTCTTGACTGATCCTCACACAAAATGTGAACTAAAATCTCAGATTTTTCTAGTTTGCTTAGTGAGCTGCCTTTTATCATTTTACTTATATTATTAAATGTGTCACTCTCCATTATCTGCTATTCTCTTTTCACTGCAACCCCACCCATTCTCTCTTGTCTCATTGGGTCCTAATTTTTTTTTTTTTTTTTTTTTGTATTCTTGCCATCATTTTAGTGCTGTTTGGGTAGAAAAGCCTGTTGTCTACATACATTGTCTGATTTGAATACACTGTTGGCTCTCTCTTTAGAAAAAAAGTGAATTTAATTCTGGAAGCAAAACAAAACAACTAAGGTGTTTGTCTTAAACTGAAAAGTAATTAATCTCCCTGCCTAAAGGTCAACAAACTTTAGGTTATCTATTTATTTATTTCACATTTAAAAGCATCTATATAGGTTTCAAAAACACCAACTCCCAAATTCTCACACTGAATTTAAAGTACATGACTTTATTTTTAAATAAGAAAATCTTACTCTTAGTGACAGCATGGATGGACCTGGAGAACATCATGCTAAGTGAATCAAGCCAGTCAGAGAAAGACCAAATACCATATAATCTCACTCATCTGTAGATGCTAATGAACAAACTGAACTAACAAGCCAAGTAGAAACAGACTCATAGATGGAGAGCAGGATGATAACTCTGGGAGAGGGGTGAAGGGGTGGGGGGATCAGGCAACAAGGAAAAAAGGACTCAAGAATGTCGACAGCAAAGTGGTGAATGTGGTGAATGCAGTGAGGAAGAGGATGTAAGAGGGATAAATGGCAATGAGAAAAATATAATAAAAATAATAAAACATTTAAAAGAAAAAAGTAAATACAGTGATTGTATCAAATCACAGCCCCACAAAACAAAGTATACGACTTTATTTTTTATTTATTTATTTATTTATTTATTTATTTATTTATTTTTAGAGGGGAAGGGTAGGAGAGAGGGAGAAGGAGAGAAATATCAATGTATGGTTGCCTCTTGTGTGTCCCATGCTGGGAACTGGCCTGCAACCCAGGCATGTGCCCTGACTGGGAATCGAACCTCGATCCTTTGGTTCACAGGCCCGCGCTCAATCCACTGAGCTACACCAGCCAGGGCACGACTTTATTTTTAAATAAAAGTTTTCAAAATATTACACAAATTTACTGAAAAATATCATCCTCTTTCTGAACTTCCAATAGAATGTTCCTTTTCTAAGTCTCCTTGAATTTAGACTGTCCTCCCCCTAAAATTACTTTTAAATATAGATTATATACTATTTATTGCCATTAGAATTAAAGAAACCAATTTAACTGGCTAGGCAATTTTCTCTGTTTATCACTACATCATGGTTTATCACTTCTGAGAATGTGCCCCTGAATACAATTTTGCCTCCACGAATAGACAAGGATATTTCTCAAGACCAATGTTAAATAAGAGCTGACTTCAACTATCACCACCAACTATTTGAGATCCATTTCTATTAAAATAAAAATATCAAACAGTCAACATAATATAATATTATGTATCAGTTTGGGGCTAGTTTACAAATGGGGTAAGAGGAAGGATGGTAGAGAATTCCAGCTTGGTTACTTACCAAAAAACCCTCTATTTGGGGGAAATGTACCCTACTCCTTTCTCTCCCAATTACCTCACTACATTAATGAAAAATCAGATCCAAAGAAATAAGTAACTTTTCCTTGATAGCACTAGCACTTGAACTAGAATAAAACTAATCTCTCCAAGAATCCCAGTGTACCAGTTTTCTTTTTTCATTTATGAACTGTGGACTTGTGGCAATTTTCCCCCACTTTTCCAATTGTTTTGACTAGTACTCCCCAAGTGACATTAAATAATGGCAATACTTGGAATAGCTGTGTCCAATAGAAATGTTTCCAGTGCTACCATATAGTCATAATTCTGGCTTTGGGGTTGAGATGCACATATTTTACTATACTATAGTGTACATACTATACTATACTATCAATTTACTCATTTCACATTTGGAATTATTTTATTCAGTTGATGATGAATTTTCAGCATCTGTGGAAAAGGATATTATTCTTCTTTCACATATTAAATTACATTAACACAATTTTTATATTAGACAATTTTTCCATTCCTGCTATGGATCTTAGTTGTGTTTTAGTATATGTTTAAGATGCTGCTGTATTCTACCTGTTACTGCTTTAAGGATATTTTTGTTGACATTCACTAGTCTATTATATTCCTTTTGTGCTATTTTTGCCAGTTTTTATTGTCAGTGTCTTGCTGGCTGTACTAAAAAATTTTGAAGCCTCACTTACATAACTCAGGAAGATTTTAAATAGCAGAGGAATTGTATATTACTTTCAGTTTTGGAAGAATTCATTGGTAAAAATGTGTTGGTGTGATATTTTGGGAGGTGTGGATAGTTCTTTAACAGTATTCTCTTTGTCCTTATAAAATTTGCCTCTATGGGTTATAAGTTTTTTCAGGCATAGAACTTAATTTTTCCACAAAATCATCTAGGTATAGAAATATATTTATATGGAGTAGAACAAAATAGTTTTATGATTCTCTTGACTTTCTTTATATCTCTGATAATTTTCTCATTATTAATTCTTACTTTCTTTTGGGATATTTGCAATATCTTAGATTGAGTCATGTGTATATTTATTTAATTAACACATATTTAACCTAGTCTGAACAGTGTTTGTTTAATTAGCTACAATATTATCACTAATAAAAGAGGAAGGAGGAGAGAGAGAGAGAGAGCATATTTTTTCTCTTTGTGTGTATTTTGTGTGTATAACTTGGGTGGAATAAATAATTAACACAGGTTTATAGTGTTTTATATATACACAGATTCTAAACTTTCTAAAAGGAATTAAAATTTCTTCAAAAGCTCTCATATTGCTGGTGAGGAGATGCAGAAGAAGAGATGTAGAAGAGAGATTAATTAAGGTATTAATCTAAGACATTTCCTTCTGGTTTAAAAATGTTTTTCTTTCCATGTTAAAGTTGTTTCTAGTAAATGTCTAATCTTAATCAGGGTTACCTAGCTATCCTTTATCTAGTACCATGTTCCCTCAAGTCCTGCTTGCTTTAACAGCCTGAACCTCATTTCTTTGTCTTTCCATACATATGAAATAGTCCAAAATTCCTTGGGAGTCTCTTATTTTTTTTTTTTAAATTTCTGTTCAAGCATAGTTGTCTCCATTTTACTCCCATTACTCTCCCCCTCCCCACATACCCCACCTTCCATCCTCAATCCTACCCGCCTTTGGCTTTGTTCATGGGCTCCTTATACATGTTTCTTCATGACCCTTTACCTTCTAGCCCCCATTATACCCCTCCCCCACCCCTCTATTTCAATGTCTTTTTCTTTATTTCAATGTCTCTGGTTCTATTTTGTTCATTTGTTTGTTTTGTTGATTAGGTTCTACTTACAGGTGACATCATATGGCATTTGTCTTTCACCGCCTGGCTTATTCACTTAGCATAATGCTCTCCAGTTCCATCCATGCCGTTGAGAACAGTAGGAGTTTCATCTTTCTTTCTGCTGCATAGTATTCCATTGTGTAAACATACCATAGTTTCTTGATCCACTAACTGATGGGCTCTTAGGTTGCTTCCAGCACTCAACTATTATAAATTGTGTTATTATGAACACTGGGGTGCATAGGTTCTATTGAACTGGTATTTCAGGATTCATAGGGTATAAACCCAGCAGTGGAATTTCCTGGTAGAAGGCAGTTCCATTTTTAGTTTTTTTGAGGAAATTCCATACTGTTTTCCAAAGTGGCTATACCAGTCTACATTCCCACCAACAGTATACTAGGGTTTCCTTTCCTCCACAACATCACCAGCACTTGTTGTTTGTTGATTTGGTTATGATGGACTTCTGACTGGTGTGAAGTGGTATCTCACTGTGGTTTTAATATGCATCTCTCTGATACCATATGATCTCACCTATAAGTGCAACCTAACCAACAAAACAAACAAGCAAGCAAAATGCAACCAGAGACATTGAGATGAAGAATGATCTGACAGTAATCAGAGAGGAGGAAGGAGAGAGATAATAGGGGAAAATGGCTGGGGGACCATCAAGGAACATGTATGAAGGACACATGGACAAAGCCAAGGGGATGGGTTCGAGGGTGGGAGGTGGGGATGTGTGGGGAGGGGAGCATGGTGAGGTAAAAATGGATACAAATGTACTTGAACAAGAAAAAACATTAACTAATTAATTTTTTAAAAAATTTAGAGAAAAAATTAAAAAATAAAAACCTGAAAAATTAAAATAAATTAAAAGAAAACTTTGGCTTTAATTATAAAAAAGCAGTGAATTTAATTCCATGAGAATTATCAGTCATTAAAAATTTGAGTATACTTTATACACAAAATACTAAAAGAAGAAATAATTGCCATTTAGCAAAAATCTCTGTTAACTGTTAAAATTATTGAATTGATGAGCAGCATAATCAGTACTGTGTTTTAGAAAAAGTTATCCAGGGATAGTATTTGGTTAGACTACAGTTAGAAATTCAAAAGGTATTTCATGTATTCTTATGAGAACTGAACTGTTTCTTAAAAATAATTTGTTACTAAATATTGGTAGCAAATTTTATCTAGTCAGTACTGAAATTATTGTTTTCCTCTTCCCACAAGCCTGTGATTCTTTTTCCTATATCTCTACATTGGTGAATGATACATCAATTCAAACAGTAGCCTTAAATAAAAAACTGAGAATCATCTTCCTTAGGCTGTGCAACCAGAAAATTCTATAGATTTTACTTCCAAAATACTTTTTGACTGCATCTACCCATCTTCATCCCCACTGCCAATTTCTTTTAAACTCCAATCACATTGCATCAGAACTATTGCAATATTCTCAAAAACTCAATGCTGCTTTCTTCCAAATTTTGCCACACTGAACAGAATTCTTTTTCTAAAAGACAAATCTGATTATACCATGGCCCTGACTGAAATGTTGTCAGGGTTCCACATTGCTCTTTAGCAAACTAAACATTGCTCTTTACACAAACTTTAGTATACCTTACAAAGCGCTCCCTCACCTGCTCCTCTTTCCTTCCCCAGCCATGCCCCTTGCTACTTCTTCACACTTGATGTTTAAAACATAATCAATGTAGCCCTGGCTGGTGTAGCTCAGTGGATTGAGCGTGGGCCTGCAAACCAAAGGATCGCGGTTCGATTCCCAGTCAGGGCACATGCCTGGGTTGCAGGCCAGTTCCCAGAGGGGGACACACGAGAGGCAACCATACATTGAAATTTCTCTCCCTCTCCCTCTCTCCTACCATTCCCCTCTAAAGATAAATAAATAAAAATCTAAAAAAAAAAAAAAAAACATAATCAATGTATTTAATTCCCTAAACAAGTCACAGTCTCTCTCTCTCTAATCTCAGGGACTTCACATGCATAATTCCTTTGCCTGAAAAATGTCCCCACTTTCTCTGATCAATTCTTGATCTTCCTTCAGTCTCAACTTCTATGTAGTATCCTTCTGAAACTTTCCAAGACTCTGGAAATGGAGGCAGTTCCTTCTTATGTGCTCACAAAATCAGCCTGTCCTTTCACATAGCTTATTATAACACACTGTAATTTTGCATTCCACTATGTTTCCCCCAATAATATTACTAGAATAAATCTCCTATTATAATATTTTTACTGTCATCTCCTTAAAATGTAGCACAGAAAAGAGGATGTGGTAGGATATAGTATACATAGTTATTATTTTTAAAATACAATAATTCAAAAGAAATACATTTCACTTTATTTTATTCTCATATTATTTATTTTTAATTTGTTGGTTCATTTAACTAAAGTTTATGTTCATTATTTCTTTTTAAATCTCATTCCTTTATTCTAGCTCAAGTGTTGTGTCCCCAAATGTCACCCTTTGGTATTCATAATGCTTACCAAAGTGCTTGATGCGTAACAAATGTAACAGACAGTATTAGGATGCTCTCTCATCTGATGAGCTGTTCCCCTACTACAATGATTCTAGCTGGAGAGATGCTTCCAGTTGCCAAGTTTTTCCAAACAGGATCCTTCCCTTTTCCTTTGGACAATAGTGAAGACCTAACCCATGAGCTGAGCAGATTAGATTCACTCCATCCAGAATTTCACTGCATATTACCTTACTTGAAACACAAGCCTAGGAGTCAGTTGGTGGTGGTCCTAAATCTAGAAGATGGTGTTTCTCAGAAAATGGAGTCCTGTCATTTTTGAAGCTGGTTGATCTAGGTTTACACAGAAAGTGAAGAAAGTGGAGCAGGCACAAAGAGAACACCAGAGATAAGAGACTGTTTTTCTCATATAGAGAAAAGGAGAGGGCAAATAACTATTTTAGTAAGTGAGTATTTTCCAGTTTCTAATTCTGGTATCTCTTGAAATCTAACTGCATTACCTCTCAGTGGGGTCCATGATGTACCCTGGAAGTTCTTTTTTTAGAATCCATAATTTAAGCCATCTCTATTCTGGCATCCAAATGCTCCCTAAGTTTTTCTGTACTTTAAATATATTCAGTAAATACATAAGGAAAGATAGAAGAAAGGAAGGAAGCAAAAAAGAAAGAGAGAGAAAGCAAGGAAAGAGGGAAAGATAATGGAGAGGAGAAAAGTCCTTATCTCGTAGGGCTTATTAAAATCTACTTGTAAAACCAAAAATAAAATACAAAAAACATAATTCTTATGCATAATTTTACAGTTTTGAACAAAAACTGTTACAAAACTTTCATGCTATTAAGTAGATATGTTATATTCTTCAGAACCAGGCAGCCAATGTTTGGGGCAGAGGAGAGTCAACGGATGTGCTTGAAGTTCAGAGAATTGAAACTCACAATCAAAATATCATGATGACATTGAAATACATTCCTCACTTATTTTTTGAGGCAGCAGCCATGCTTACTTTTCAAATTAAATAATTCTGTAATTTGATATTTTCTGTGAGTAAAATCTCGGGAAGGGTAATATGGAGTAAATAATAAATTAACATCACAGACCACACATTTTTTTTCCTGGAAAATCTTCTTCCAAGAAGTAGAATCAGAGAACTTATGAAAAAGGTTGTATTTTGCTTATGTCTTAAATTATTTTTACAGACAAAGACATGTGAAGACCAAAATTCCCAGACTGAAATTCACATATAAGAAAGCTCAAATACTACCATGTCTAGAGGGCATTTCCCTTTGATGGAATTTTTAAGATTTCTGAGTTAGAGTCCAATTGTGGAGAATGTTAGAAGCTAAATTCAGGAGATTACTATGCAATAGAAAACCTTCAAATCTGGAAGTCAGGGAATGATGACACATGACAGAATACAGATTGAAGAGAGACAACAATCAACAAAGGGCATACTAAAATAATCCTGTTTGGAATTTTTTTGATACATAGTATTTAGTATGTCCTTGAGGATTATGCCTCTTTCCTAGCATAAACTTCCAGTCATTAACAGAGAGCTAGGCACATGGCATGTCCTCGGAAAGCTTTTCTTAACTATCTCCAAGTAAGAAGAGCTTCAGTGCTCCCAATGCATTCTCTGATCACCTTGCACTTCCTTGCCATGTGTCAATTTACTGTAAGATATTATTAAGACTTATTTAATCCCTTGCCTTTTCTTCTAAACAAAAAGCTCCATGAAGACCATCATGTCCTTTATGCTACTTGCAGCATGACTCACACTGAGAAGGTAAGAATTGTTTCATTTAAGTCAGAGATCCTGTCATTGGGTAAGGACAAAGAGCTCCAAAGGATAATCTGATGTCTGCCTGTGGATGGTTCTATTACACCTCACGGAGGCAGTGATAAAGAAAGCTACTGTTTTCACCTAGAGTTTTAACACAGTGACACTTTACCCGATTTCTTTATTGGAATTCTTTCTTCCCTAGCATACTTGATTTATATTTTAAAATGAGCTGCTCTCTTAATTATTGAGCATTTACAGAACATTATGCACTTAAAAAGTGCTCTTAAATATTCTGTAAATTATTTTCATCTACACGAAGAAAGATGGTATTCATGATATATCCATTTTTTAGATGGAGAAACTAAGAAGATTACCATCTTATAATACAATCAGACAAAAAATTAGTCATTTAATTTTATCTTCTCCTGAGACACAACATTACTTCAAAGTTCTGTTCCGTTGCGTCTGTACAGCTTTAAAAGGCCTTTCTTCGTCTATGAAAGTAGGAAGTGGGTAACAGTGTGTCTTTTCTGAAATACATGCTAAATAGAAAAATAAAAACCTCACCATTCAAGTAGATAAGCTAAACCTTCAGCTAATTATAAATATTGAAGTAATGATTTTGAAATACATTCGTTTCAGTATGTACTAGTGAGAAATGTATTCTATTTTATAATACTATAAAATTTCACTTCCAAAAGAGTTTTGCTCACACTTTATATTTACCTGTCACTTTTGGTGGATACTGTATTTATGAAACACACTTACCACAAAATTAACTGTTCTGACCCTTGAGTAAAATTTTATTGCTCTATAAAATCAGATCTCCAGGCCCGTTTTCATGCATAAATTACTGTCCTTTAATATTCAGATTTTTAATGTATTCAAAAATTTAATAATATATATTTGTCAGACTAAGCAAATTTCAAACCTTAAATTTCAAGTCTTAAATTTCAAGTTACTTTTTAACTTGCATTATACAAATTTACCCTTAATAAATGATGTGAAAAATGAAGTTAACTCTCCACAAAATTAATTTGGCTTGATACATATTTGAGAAATAAGCCAACTATCAAAAAAAACCCAGTTCTCTTATTTTATTTTATTTTTTTTTAAAGATTTTTTTATTTGTCTTTAGAGGGGTAGGGGAGAGGGAGAGGGAGAGAAATATCAATGTACGGGTTGCTTCTTGTGTGTCCCCTGCTGGGAACTGGCCTGCAACCCAGGCATGTGCCCTGACTGGGAATCGAACCGCGATCCATTAAGCTACACCAGCCAGGGCAGTTCTCTTATTTTAAAATAAATAAAACAAAAATGTGTTGCCTTGCTGACTATAAAGATTTGGTATATTCCTAATGCATATTAAATTTTTCTAAATTTAGTTCTTCTGAAAGGTGAAATTAAGCTTTGTGAACAATATGCATATACAAATGCCTGATATGGCCAAGAATTCAATGTATTTAGTGATATGCAAGGAAAATGTAAACAATGCATCAATTCTACAAGTATTAATACATCATCAAAACATTTTTTCCCAGTAAGCAAAGTCTACTATATATGTTATCCATAATAATGTTCTAAGCCAAATCTAAAACATATCTTCAGTTATAATCCTTTTTTTTTTTTCTCTTTCTTTTGGTCATTTCACATTTAAAAAAAAATAGAAACACTTGCAAAAAAATCATACCTAGATAATTGAGAAAATAGCAATCTTTTTGAAACTGAGAAGTTTTTGAGAATTATTTATGTTCCAAAACTTCTAGTCAACTCTTGCCTATTCCTGAAGTAGCATGTTTCAATTCAAAAACAGAATCCATTATTTAGCCTTACACTTGAGGTTATGAAAAATTTTTAGGAGTTTTGATAAAGATCTAAATTATAGAAGAAAATATCAGATGTATGTACCATATTCTTTACCCGCAAAATATTCTGATGTTAGAAAAAAAGCTTTTGGTACTTAAATTGAAATGTAGGCATTTAACATGAAGAGACTCCTGCAGTGGAGTGATCCCAAATACTTTTAAAAAGCCTTAGAAAAGCACTTACTACCATAAGAAATTTCTCCCTTAGATAAATATTGCTGGAATTTATCTCAGTATCTAACTTTCAGTTCTTATTTCTATCACTATCTTCTGATATAAATCAACTGTCTTTCCTTCAAATAAATAATGACAAATATGTCATCTGTTTCAGGCTAAGCATTCATTCATTCATTGAACAAATAATTATTCTGTGCCTACTGTGAACCAAGAAACATAAATAAAACAGAAATGGTCCCTATCCCTTTGGAGCTGGTTCTTTAATAAAATATTTCTCAATTACTTCAAGATAATTTTTAGACCATAGTTTTTAGAATGTTAGCATACCTTTTATACTTTTTAAAATTAATTTCAGTTTCTCAGTATTGCTATTAGAACAAATAAAATGACTATATAATTAAATCTTTAACTTTTTATGGTGCATTTTTATGTTATAGTTTTTAAAGATTTTATTTATTTATTTTAGACAGAGGGGAAGGGAGAGAGAAACAGGGAGAGAATCATCAATGTGCAGTTGCTTCTCACATATCCCCTACTGGGGACCTGCCCTGGCCAGCAACCCAGGCATGTGCCCTAACTGGGAATCTAACCAGTGACCATTTGGTTCACAGGCCAGCATTCAATCCACTGAGCCTCATCAGCCAGGACTATGTCATATTATTTATATAGATGAGCTATACCCTAAGATAGTGTTTTACATTGCATATTATAATTTCCCATTCAGAGATGCATGCAATATGCATCAATATGGAGTATCAATTTAGTCTTTTGTTCCTCTTGATGCTTCTGTGATTCGTGCAGAACCACATTTCTAGAGAGACTCGCTTGTGTACTTGTTGTGACCACCAGAACAGAGATCAAAATAAATCACATTGCCTCTCTGAGTTTGCACTGATATCTATAAATAAACCAATTCTACCGTCCCTATCTTATAGACTTTGAAGGAGCCAAATAAAGTTAAAATTAAAGAATAATTTTAATTAATAATAAGTTGGTTTGTTATATAACATAATCTAGTTTAGTACCCAAGTGTCAGGATTACATTGTAGTTATTATTCTCTAATAATTCCATGTACCCTTGACATTATTTTCTTTTATATATTATCATTATAATTTCAAACTTTCAAAATAGATTGGATAAAAAAATTTATTAAGTCCCATAAGCTAACCAGTGTAATTGTTATCTAGTTGGCCTCCCATGCCTAACTTTACATTCATATCAACAGACACAAATTGTAAGTGTGAACCTACAAAGAAGGGCTCCTGGTGACTAAATGGGCTCAAATTAAACAAAAACAATTAACAACAAAAAACAGGGCCTAGCAGCCATTTCTACATTGGGGATCTTTCATGCAAGCTGCACTTCAGAGAGAAACCTGCATTGAACTGTCTGCCTCTGCACTGAACTGCCAGCCTGCACTGTGTTTCTGCCATCTGAGCCAACCCTTACAAAAGAGTTCCTGGAATCCTATTTCTACAGATAGGACTGAGACTTTCCCCATCCAATCAGAGCTGCACAACTTCAGCTAACCAGAGCAGCTCTATTGTGACCAATCACAACAGTGCCTTTTGGACCAATCAAACTGTGAGGATTTGGAGTCCTCATATGCCTGAGGACAAACCAATCAGGGACAAGAGGCAGGGACTTCTGTCTACCTAAGCCAGCTCCCCTCTGACTGACAGCACACTTTCCCTTTCCATCAAAGACTGGAGACTGTGACTCCCTGGCTGAGCTGAAACTAATAACAAGCAAAACAGAATCAGAGGCATGGAACTGTGGAACAGACTGACAGCTGCCAGAGGAAAGGGGGTGGAGTGGAATGGTGGAAAGAAGGGGAAGGGACTAGAAAAAGAACATGTATGAATGACCCATGGACATGTACAACAGAGTGCGTATTAACTGTGGGAGCAGGGGTTGGGCTGGGCAGAGGAGGGCAAAGGGGAAAAAAATTAGGACAACTGTAATAGAATAAACAAAAAGTTTGAAAAATGGCTTGCGGGAGCAGAGAGGAGCAGACCAGTGCGACACAAAGCAGACCAGCAAGAAGCAGAGCAGAACTGCCTGGCTGGCGCGGGGCCTGGCCCCAGGGCTGCCTGTCCCATTGGCTGCCTCACAGGCATGATCTTTTCACAGCTGTACTGAAATCACAATTGATCTGTTCCGTAGCCATGCTGTTTTCACAGTCAGGCTGTATCATAATTGAGCTGTTTTGCACTGAATAAAGCTTCCTTTTTCACTGCACCCCAAACTACGGATTCCTGTTAATGCTGAATTGGTGCCAATGACTATCATTTGATAAAAGTATATATTTACAAATATATATAAACATATATATATATTTACAAATGATGTTTTATTCTTTTTAAAAATATTGTGTAGGATAAGATTTTATTAGCTATTTTGGAGAGCACATAATATTACTAGCCTAAATAAAAAAACTCCAAAGCTTTGTCTGCTTCTTGTTTTGCTTTGTTATTAATTACTATTAAGTCTGGTATTGCCCTAACCTGTACTTAAACAGTTGACTTTCTGAACTCAGTTTCATTATTTACATACATCCTTATTTTATTTCATTAGATTATTTTAGCCATTATTCATCTTTTTGAAATGCTAATTCTGTCCTGGAATATACCCATTATCTTGCCGACATTTGGTCATACATAGTTTTAATGAGCCTACATTCTATATCTTGAAACAAATCATTGGTGGACCTATGAAAAAGAAAGTATACTTTACAGGGAGCCTGTATACTTTTATACAGCTCAAAATCCTTTTATCCAGCTACAGTAATACTGTCCTACTAATTGTGTGATAACACACGTTTTCCCTTCAAAATATAAGTTTTTAAAATAAAACTACAAGGCTGATAGAGTCTGAATAAACACACACTAGTAGTAACAGTTATGTTCATATCCCATCCCGAAGGGATATCTAAGAAACACTTGCCTAAATAAGTAGTTGTTTGATGGATTGTGATGGAAGAGTCATGATTTTTACATGGCAAAACTATTGGATATGGTCAGAAAATGGAGGGAGACTGAGATCATGGGGAATCTTTGAAAGAGCTTCTATGTTAAAATCCTAGAGGAACAGTTAATAGTTAGTGCAAGTTATATTCCTGTACAGGAAACCAGTTTAGACAGGAGCAAAGAAATTTTAAAAGCACTGATGAGCCAAGAATTTCTGATAAACTTTCTGGGGTCATAGGCTGAGGATAGGCTTCCCCCTTCATGTTCAGTGAGCTAATTGATCCTTAGTTGCATACAGAAATCAATGTCCTTGTAACCACTGACCTTGTTATATTAGTACTATCTATGTCTGCATCTCTTTAGAGAATACATAAATTAATTAGCATTCATACATTTAAAGAATACTATTTTGGCATAAAAATAATAGAAACCAAAAAGAAAGCATTCTATCTTCAAGACAAAGTGATATGGTAGGAATACTTTTGCCTTTTTAAATTGAATTTATTGGGATAACTTTGGTTAATAATATTATATAGATTTCAAGTGCACAATTCTATAATACATCATCTGTATATTGTATGGTATATTCACCACCTCAGTCAAGTCCCCTTCCATCACCATTTATCCCCCCCCCTTACTCTTCCATCTCCCCCACTCACCCAGTAATCATCATACTGTTGCTTGTGTTTATGAGGGGTTTTTTTTGCTTAATACCTTCAACTTTTTCACCCAGCCCTCCAACACCCCTCCCTTGGCTCATAGATCCAGAGAACAGACTCATAGATCCAGAGAACAGACTAATGCCTTTTCTCTGGATCTATGAATCCATTTCTATTTTGTTTATTAGATTTCACATATAGGGAAATCACATGGAACTTTGTCTTTCTTTGGCTGGTTTATTTCACTTAGCATAACATTCTCCAGGTCCATCCATGCTGTCATACACAGTGGCTAATAGACACCTGAAAAGATACTCAGTGTCACTAATCATCATAGAAATGCAAATTAAACCACAATGAGATATTACCTAACACTTGTCAGAATGGCTACCATCAATAAAATAACAAACAAGTGCCGGGGAGGATGTGGAAAGGGGACCCTTGTGCATTATTGGTGGGAACGCAGATGAGTGCAGTCACTGTGGAAAGCAATATGGAATTACCTCAAAAAATTAAAAACAGAACTGCTTTATGACCCAATGATTCCACATCTGAGAATGTATCCAAACACTAATTCAAAAGAATGTATGCACCCCTGAGTTTATTCAGCATTATTTACAATAGCCAAGATTTGGAAGCAACCCCAGTGCCCATCAGTAGATGAGTGTATAAAAAAGTGGTGGTATGTTTACACAATGGAATACTTCCCGGCCATAAAAAAGAATATGTTTGCTTTTTATTAGGTGGAAGGAAAGTAAACTTGTCTTATCCAAAAAATTCAGAATGACCCAAAGACCATATTGGGTCAACTTCTGATTGTAAAAGGAAGGACCATGAAAAGAAAGAGAAACTTTAAGCCAAGTGCAGCTAACTGAATATAAAAGTACATATTTATACATATCTATTTTTATACTCTAAAGTGCCCTACTTTCAGTAAAATGACTTGTGACCTATAATTCCCTATAAGGATGGAAAATACTGAGTGGGGTACTATTCAGGAAAGAACACTGTAGGAGAAGAGGAAGGAGAAAATCTCTCACTACATGTTTGTGAGACTGCTGTGAAGTCTTCCCCTTCTTTTTGTTCCACAGATTCCACTTGTGATTAAGTGGATATCTACCCAGGCAGCTGAGGGGAGAGAGGAGATTTATTCTGCTCCTTCATGTGAGCAAAGGAGGTAAGTTCAACTCTAATAGTCCCAGAGAAGGTGTTAGTATAGTCTACCATGAACTTGCCAGATAAGTTCAGAAGTGATAGGCCCAGGCAATTTTAGTATGACTCGAGTGTGAGGCATACATAGAACAACCAGAATAGAGAGGTCTATTGTTTAACTCTTATGTTTTTGTTGAATATGATAAAATATGCACTATATAAAGTAATTTTATGATAAAAATGCTGAAGTATGTTTCCCTATCTATGCATACATATGTAGATATAATACAATGTAGTTTAATAACAAAAATATATGAAATCCTGTTTATTGACTTATATATTCCCTAGGCTCTTAGAAGCCTAATAAACAATATATCTAAGATTTAAAAACATACTCCATTATCAAAGAGTTCTAAAATTGTAAGATCAAATACACAAAGTTCTGAGAATAATGCCAAACTGTTTTTTATGTTTCTTCTTCAGTAGACAATAGAAAATGTACTTGTCAAAGAATATGTCTTCTCTCTTGAGCTCTTGTTTTATTTCCCCCTTCTTGCTCTTCTGCTCTCCAAACCTGGATGCCTTTATCTCCTCTAAGCCTCTGATTTGGATTTTTAGAGATTCTGTTACTTTCTGCTTTCCATTTCTTACAGTTATAATGAGGCATTGGCCTTCAAATTCACCCTTCAGAAGAAAGATACAAAGGAAGCAGCCTTCTCAAGCTCATCCTCCTGATGACACATTTATGGGACAAATAAACTTTTTTGCTATTACATTGAACCACTTCTAATAACCTAGTTCCATGTGTTATTTCACTGATAGAAAACTTGATTTTCTTTCCCTTCCTAAAGATTGTCAAGTTGTTCATTAGCATAACTCTGGAGTTTTACTCAGCTTATGGTGATTTTGTTCACTTCTTAATCTTTTCAAAAATCAGTTTCTATTATCCCAGGAATGAAGAAGGAAAGCTGGGAGGGAAGGAAACTGAACCTTCCACAAATATTACAAGTATTACACTTGCATAATACTGGCAATGATTATTTCTGCTTCTACATGAAACATGAATGCTTGACTCAGTCCTTAATCACATTCCTTAGTGCAGTGTAAAAAAATTCTCCAAATAGAAACAAAGACATAAAATAAGTTATACAGGTGTACCTTTAATTAACAGTTAACCGATAAATAATGCCAACAAATTCAAGTCCAATTCTAACCAAAAAACCTCCCCTTAGTAAATAAATGATAATTTTCCCATGATAATCAAATGAGGGGAACATATTTTTTTCTCTGTCACAGTACCACATGGCCATTTTATGTCCTCATTTGATGGACTGCTCTGTCCCAAGCTACACTTTCCTTTGCCTCCTCTCACAAACAAAAAAAAAGACAACAACAAATTTAAAAACAAAAAATGACCAGAACTGCTATAAAATTGAACTGTGGGGGTCTGACATCCAAGGAGTTAAAGAAATATTCATGCAAACTGCTGGGAGGGGCAGAGATGGGCAGCTGGGGTGGAAAGGATGTGCAGCAAGGCAGAGGCTGGTGGACTGGATAGGCAAGGTGGAAGCTGGAGGACTGGGTGGTCCTGCACTTGAGTACAGATAAACTGGGAGGAACAACTGGGGTGTGAGACACACCAAGCAACCCAGGGTTCCAGTCCAGGGAAATAAAGCCTCAAAACCTCTGGCTATAAAAACCTATGGGGCTGCAGCACCAAAAGAAATTCCCAGCCTCACAGGAGAGTTTGTTGGACAGGCCCACAGGGTCCTAGAACATACACAAGCCCACCCACCCAGGAATCAGCACCAGAAGGGCCCAATCTGCTTGTGGGCAGTGGAGAAAGTGACTAAAAGCCAGGCAAGACCTGAGCAAGAGGCATTGTTCCCTCTCAGAACTTCCCCCACGTACAGCACCACAACACTGCAAAGGGGGTTGCCCTACCCCAGCAAATACATAAGGCTCTGCCCCTTAGAATGTAATGTGCCTGTCCAGAAAAAGAAATATGGCCCAAATGAAAAAAACGAATCAAAACTCCAAAAATAGAATTAAGTCATGAAGAAATAGCCAACCTATCAGATGTAGAGTTCAAAACACTGGTAATCAGCATGCTCACAGAAACAGTTCAGTACAGTCACAAAATAGAGGAGAAAGTGAAGCCTATCCAAAGTAAAATAACAAAAAATATATAGGGAACCAACAGTGAAGGGAAGGAACCCAGGACTCAAATCAACAAGTTGGGACAGAAGGAAGAAATGAACATTCAACTAGAACAGAATGAAGAAACAAGAATTCAAAACAATGAGGAGAGGCTTAGGAACCTCTGGGATAACTTTAAATATTCCAACATCCAAATCATAGTGTGCCAGAAGGAAAAAAGGAAGAGCAAGAAATTGAAAACTTATTTAAAAACATAAGAATAACTTCCCTCATCTGGCAAAGGAAATAGACTTCCAGAAAGTCTAGGAAGCTCAGAGTCCCAAAAGAGTTGGACCCAAGGAAGCACACACCAAAGCACAACATAATTACATTACTGAAGATTAAAGATAAGGAGAAAATCTTAAAAGCAACAAGAGAAAAAGAGACAGCTACCTACAAAGGAGTTCCCATAAGACTATCAGCTGATTCCTTAAAAGAAACCTTACAGGCAAGAAGGGCCTAGAAAGAAGTATTCCAATCCTGAAGTCAAGGACCTACATCTAAGATTACTCTATCCAGCAAAGCTATCATTTAGCATGGAAGGGCAAATAAAGTGGTTCCCAGGTAAGGTCAAGTTAAAGGAGTTCATCATCACCAAGCCCTTATTATATGAAATGTTAAAGGGACTTATCTACGAAAAAGAAAATGATCAAAAATATGAACAGTAAAATGATAATAAACTCACAACTATTAACAACTGAACCTAAAAAAAAAAAAGCGAGAACTAAACAGATTCACAGAAATGGAGATCACATGGAGGGTTATCAGCAGGGAGGGGGAGGAAGGAGAATGGGGGGAAAAGGTACAGGGAATAACAAGCATAAATGGTAGGTACAAAACTGACAGGGGGAGGTTAAGAATAGTATAGGAAACGTGAGAAGCCAAAGAACTTATATGTGTGACCCATGGACAGGAACTAAGTGGGGAGGAATGCTGGTAGGAGGGAAGCTTCAGGATGGAGGGGAATAAAGGGGAGAAAAAATGGAACAACTGTAATAGCATAATCAATAAAATATTTTTTCAGTAAAAGCTACAGCTGTACATCTGTACAGGAAGTCTACTAACCTGCATACATTTAGGTGGACTAATCATTGAATATTGTCAATGAATCATTTAATTTTTACTAAAAATATTTTTATACATTCTATCTCCACTCTCCTGCCCTCTTCAATGAAGAGATTATTAATTTTTTTACTTCTGTGTAACAAATTACCACAAACATAGCAATTTAAAGCAATAGTCATTCATTATCTCACAAATTCTGTAGGTTAGAATCTGAATTGTACATAGCCAGGTTCTCTATTCAGGGTCTAGCAAGGCAGCAATCAAGATGTTAACCAGAGCCACAGTCTCATCCGAGATCCTCTTCCAAGTTCATGTGTTCTGTCATTGGCAGAATTAATTTGCTGCTGATTAACTTGTGGTGACTTACTTCTTCAAAGCTAGTAGCAGAGAGCACTTCTGACTTCTAGAGCTTTCTTTAACAGCTCATCTAATTAGTCAGGCTCACCCAGACTATCTCTGACTAACTCAAAGTCAACTGATTAGAGAAATCATAATCACATATGCAAAAATCCCTTAACTTTTGCCATATAATTTAATTCACTAATTAGAGAAATATCATATTTACAGGCTCCATCTACCCTAATGAAGAAAGACCGTACAGGGCATGCCCTTCAGAAGGCGGAAATCTTAGGTATGTCCTAGAATTCCACCTATCATATGTAAAATTGTTAAAATACTTTAATAACAGGATTTGAGCAATCCTTTAGAATTTAATTATGCCATATTTCCTTATTCTACAACCATTATAATAATGAGTATTAATTTTGTACCTATTTATTCTATTCTTTATTTTCAACAGCATCTCTCTTTGCTGCCTCTCCTCCATCATTTTCTCCCCTCTGACTCCAATTCTTGGTATCGCTTATTTACTCTTGCTGTGATCTTGAGCTGCTGAGATTTCCTGAGAGGGCAAAACATTGGTGCTTTCACAATCTGGCACCGTGCCTCTGCCCTCATTAGTGAATGCAGTTGTGCATATTAAAGAAATAAATCATTCTAGTGACTATTCCATGTCAGAAGTACCTTCCCTTAAATGAAATTACATTAACTTGGGATTCCTAAAAAATAAGCCTCACTCTACATAAATTTGTTCCCCACACCAGCCTGCAAACATCATTTTGTATTTTCTGTTTTCTTCTTTTAAAAGATGTCCTTTAAGAACTGAATAAAATAAAATCGGGACTGGCATCAACAAGGTTACCCAAGTCTTCTCCATTCCAAATTATTTTACATATCATCTTCAAATTAGTACTTCCAAATCACAGTGCTGATCTTCCTAACTAAAAGTATCCAATATTCCACCAAACCTACTCCTGACATCTATGACATGAAAATGTACAAAGTGAACTTCCTGAAGAGTGATAACTTGTTGCCTTTTCTTATATCCAATGATCATAGCTCAGCACAAAGAGTAAAGTGCTTGATATATATTTGCAAAGTAGAATTGAAGGATTCTGCTCTTCAACCTGGTATTCAAGGCTCATCCATACAAAAATCCCCACATATTTTCCAAAACTTTTCAATTCCTGTTCCTCAGTTCCTCCATGTCTCAGTCCCTCAAAGCGTTCACTATGCTCTTCATTCCCATAGTGTGGCACTTCAGCATTTGACTTACATCATCCTTAAGTGGCCCATCTCAGTGCAATGCCACCTGATCTGTGGAATCTTTAGTGATCAAACTCATTCTCCATCCCATCAGTTGGAAATAATACTTCCACCTTTTAACACTCATATTACTTTTTGTGTACCTCAGTTACAGGGGTCTTTTATGTTCTACTGACTATTGCAGTTATTTATGTAGACATTTTAATGTTGCTACAAGATTTTAAGATTCTTGAGGGAGAGATTTGTATCTTCAACAAAGTTTGATGCACACATTTGACACTAAGTAAATAAACACTTCTTTAAAGAATCAAAAAGTTCTTATAAGCATTAGAAAAGTTATCTTAATATTTTAAAGTTATTCCATAATAATTATCAGTCTTGATACTTTCTATAATTTTTGATAATCACTAAGAAAAAGAAATTATAAACCAGGACTTTTATTTTTCTCTTTTTAATACCTAAACCCTTTTTGGAATGATTAATATTTGGTAATCAATGATGTTTTGAGTTTTCTCAATGTATTTTTCAGTTCTACTTATGTTTATTCAAGTGTTCTATCTAATTAATAGCATAAACTATAAGTTGTTATAAGAAGGCATTATAAGAACTAAAATATTTTTAAATAATATGTTATCACTTTTGATTTGGATATGATATGCCACATATTCGATTCATTCTCATGATGTATCATTCAACTAAAGTTTAACATGAAAATAACTCTAATTTAGTGACTATGTTATTGGTAACACTATTTTCCTAAGGAATCTAAATTACATACATTTTATACATTACAATTTATGTTTAGAGTTTAAATATTTATTTCAAAGGGAAATATTTTACAAAATTTTATTAATTGTAATTATACATGATGAGGAGGAAGGGAAAATAAAATAGAAAACTAATGGAAGCTTCTATTCAGACCCCTGATTATTTCTGTTTTAACCTTCTCATGGCAGATATTTAAATATTGTTTGATTTCTTTACAAGGAACACTTAAACATTTAGCTTATCCAAGGTGCAATGACCTGAATAATAGAAGCAGAGAAAACTGCTAATTTAGGGATTTTAAATGGATAAAACTTGTAAATGGATTATGGAAATTTAAGCATAACAAATCAGCTTCAATCATGTAGCTAATGAACTTGCACAATTTAACTGTGAACTTTTCAAATGCTGGGTTATGTTTACAGCCAAAGTCAAGTACCAACAAGCCAAGGGTACATAAGAAACAATTAATGATCTTCATAACTTTTAAAGACTTCTGATATTTCCTCTGAATTTATAATATTTTCTGCACATAAATTTAGTAACAACTTTGTCCTAACTTATTTCATTTACATTTCTATTATATCTAACTTTCTACTACAGAATAAGTTTATTAGAGGCAGAGCTCTGCGCTGTGATATTCATTTCTTTTTCTACTCTTATGAGTTACACAG
The DNA here is from genome assembly GCA_039655065.1 of Glossophaga mutica. Lineage (NCBI taxonomy): Eukaryota > Metazoa > Chordata > Mammalia > Chiroptera > Phyllostomidae > Glossophaga > Glossophaga mutica. Next base: position 59,373,719 of record CM077305.1, on the reverse strand, counting down.
AGGGTAGTCAATAAACGTCCAGTGAATCAAATTGTGTAGTGCCTTGGAACCAAACTACTATTTTTCAACATAATTACTACAGAGAACATATGGAGCATGAACCTTGCCCTAAAAATTCTCATCATCTTTCTCATCATTACCTGTAAAAACATTTCATCATAGTTTGAATCCTTTATGTTAGAAGTTGGCTGAGGCCTGAAGTAAAGAGTGAAAACGTGACAAATGGCCACTTATTGGTCATTAACTATCATGATTAGAGCAGCCTGCCTCTCAAAGTGAGGGTCAGCATTAAGAAATGAAACCATCCTTTAGAATATCCTCTTGATAGGAATGAAGCTGTTCATTATCTGATCATTAGGGTCCATGCCAAATAAAACACATCTCTCACATGACCCAGGTCCTAATTGTTCATTTAGTCATGGGCTTAAATGGGAAGCAATGAAAAAAGCAAGTAACTAAGCAACTGTACAATCTTGGATCTCTACCTAAATGCAAGATAAATTTTAATGCTAACAAAATACTTCAGGTCAAATAACTATTGAGGTCAACTCAGAGATTATATTTATATATGGCACCCAGCCACAAATGGACACTACAATAACTGGTTCAGCTTAAAATTATAGTAACTAATTATTATCCTGCCTCACTATATTTTTTTACTATATTTTTATTGGCAATACTTCTACAGATGTCCCCAATTTTCCCCTCTTTGCCCAACTCCCCTCTGGCCCCCTTCCCTCTGGCCATTACTACACTGTTGTCTGTGTCTATGGGTTGTGTATGTACGTCCTTTGGCTAATCCCTCACCTTCTTTCATCCAGTCCCCTACACCATGCTCCCCTCGGACAGCTGTCACTCTGTTTCATGTGTCCATGTCTCTGGTTCTATTTTGATTGTCAGTTTATTTTGTTTACTAGGTTCCACATATAAATGAGATCGTGTGGTATTTGTCTTTCTTTGACTAGCTTATTTAACTTAGCATAATAATCTCCAGGTCTATCCATGCTGTCACAAAAAGTAAAATTTCTTATCTTTTACGCTCTGTGTAGTATTCCACTGTGTAAATGTACCGCAGCTTTCCCGTCCCCACTCAATCTACTGATGTCTTGCCTCACTATTGAAATAACAAATCTCAAAGAACTAACCTCAAATGATTGAAAAACAATTCATTTTTTTAAAAATTACACAGAGATAAACTAAAGAATTGTCATGTTTAGGAATGATGAGCAAGGAAAAGAGAAAAACAGAGCAAATGAAATTAGGAACCCAGATGATAATGAACCTAAATGTAAAATAGAAAAGGACATAAACAATGACAAATATTTAATATCAGCAGAGATATATAGCAAGATTCTTTATTGGGTATTTGAGAATTCTGAGTTCTCATTAAATATTTATAAATCATTTTGTGATCCTTAGAAATACCAGTAAGTCATGTGAGTCTCAATTTCCTCTTTCATAAAAAGTGATTGCTACCTGCCTTAACTTACTGGGTTATTGGGAGGAATTAAGAAGCTGTTTTAGAAATTCAAAACTATTTTTGCAAACATAAAATCCAGGAAGAAATAAGGATGACCTCACTTCTCTTCTTGGCTCAGTTCCTTGAACTATTGTCAGAAGGAGAAAACATATCTGTTTGGAAGAATAATATTAAAAAGGAGTTTAATGTGTTCTTTGGTTCCTTGACTCTATTTGCTTGGGTTGTATACTAGAGGAGATAAACTAATTTGATCTCAAGAATGTCTTCAGTTTCAAGGGTACTCTTTGATAACTTCTTCCTTCTCCTTGAGAGTTATCTTTTCATCGCAGAACTAGAAGGGTCTGGGGGCATCCAGGAAAGAAAAAAGAAAGCCAAAGGCTTGGTGTTTTCTTAAGGATTTCAAGTGATGATAAAAAGGAACCTTGGTATCTTTCCAAGTTATTGCCTAGTTCAGTCTATAAAGGTAGAAATGAAGTCATAAATTCAAGGCTAAACCACATCCAGAAATTTTAGAAAATGCATATTTGGTTCTTAGATCTCTGTAAAATCTGATGGTAGGAAAAGAGGAACGTGGGGATATTGGAATCTTGGTGCTGGTATGTAGTTTTAAGACATGTGACATCCCAGGAACCCACAGAATATCTAACAATCCTGGAGCACTGAGAGTATTAGATTAAAGACAAAGAGCAGAGTGTTGGAACCACTAGATCACACAAGGCAGAGAAGAAGAAAAGCAGTTTTCAAAAGAGAGAAGGAACACCAAAAAGATGGTTAAATAAAAAGATGTTCTGGAATTAGCTGTCAAAAAAGACACTGTTGGGCAGTTAAAAGGCAGTACATGCACCATATGATCTCACCTATAAGTGGAACCTAATCAACAAAACAAACAAGCAAGCAAAATATAACAACAGACATTGAAATAAACAACTGACAGTAACCAGAGGGGAGAGGTGGGGAGTAACAGGGGAAAGAATGGGAAGGGTCATCAAGGAACATGTATAAAGGACACATGGACAAAGCCAAATGAGGGAAGGATTAAGTTTGGGAGGTGGTGATGGGTAGGGCAGCGGGGAGTAGTGGAGGGAAAATGGAGACCACTGTACTTGGACAACAATAAAACATTTGTTAAAAAGGCAGTACATGAAACATAAATTGACAGATGGCAAAAATAAGAATTCCAAATACTGAAAGGAAAGACTGCTACTCAAAATTTGTGGCAAGTGAGAGAATAGATGTTCCTTGGTGACTGAAAAAAAAAAAACAAGAAATGGTGAAAAAGATGAAGGGAAATATAGTGAATAATAGTGTGATTAATTTTTCCAGATGACAGATGGTTACTTGACAGACTGTGGTGTCCATACATTAAGATATATAAATATTGACTCACTATGTTGTATACCTGAAACTAATATAATATTATATGCCAACTATATTTTAATGAAAGTATTTTCTTTTTTAGTTTTTTTAATTTTTTAATTACAGTTTATATTCAACATTATTTTGTACTATTTCACATATAGAACATAGTGGTTAGAGAATCATGTACTTTACAAAGTGATCCCCTAATACTTTAAGCACTCATACATAGTTATTACAATACTATTGACTATATTTCCTATTCTTTACTTTACATCCCTGTGACTTTTTTGTGACAACCAACTTGCACTTCTTAATCCCTTCACCTTTTTCACACAGCCCCTCAAACCCTCCCTGCTCTGGCAACCATCAGCCTGCTCTGAGTATCTGAGTCTATCCCTATTTAGTTTGTTCATTTGTTTTGCTCTTTAGAATCCACATAGAGGTGAAATCATATTGTATTTGCCTTTAAAATAAAAATAAATAAACAGGGGAAGAGAATGGTTAAGAGGCTCTCAGGACAAGGAGCCAGCATGGACATTGTGGGTATCGACCTGTGCAATCACATGGGGCCCCTCTTAGTTTAACACTCTGCTATCACCATCTTAAAAGTCTTAATTTTCAAACAAGAAATTTTGCACTTTCATTTTACTATGGACTCACAAATTTTTAAGCTGATCTTTCAGCGAATCTTTTTTTAGTGGTATTCTTCTATACCAAACATAAAACCCATTTTAAGCATCTTTGTATCTATTTTACAATAATCAGCTTACCACAAGCTGGCTCTGGAGTGAATCAATTCTCCAAAGTTAGCAAATTTTTGATGGGCAGGAGATATAAGAATTGGCAGTAAGGATAAGGATAGAGAATACAGAAATAATAGCAAAAATAAAATTGTTATAAAAGTAACTTGATTGTTGTGGACCGTTCAGCCTGGTTTCAGGAGTTGTAACCCTCACCCCATGGTGGGCTATGTAAGAGCCCAAGGGACCCACTTCATCTGGGTCTGTTCTGTCACAAGGACGTGACCTACTAAGGAGACAAAGCTTATCTCCCTGGCAGGAGTGCTGCTTCTGCCTCATCCATCTCTGGCCCCAATGCTCGGTTGGTTAGTCAATGACGGGTAAGACTCCTCATGGGAGGGGCAACCTAAGCCAGACGCAACCACTTGGGAGGCCTCATGGAAGGACTGGGGGGGCTACAGCAAAGAGGATGTGATGGACCCTCACCGCCCGCCCCCCCCCCCCGGCTATTCTGACATAGCCCGAGTCCTCATTTCCATCTGGGAGATGTCTCCTGCTTCCTAATAGGCTTAAAGCCTGAAACTGTGAGGGCAAGGGGTGCAGCCCTATACCAGCCAGAACGGCTCCCTGGGTGATGGGGCATAAGAAAGAATTCCTAAAGCCCTGTGAAACCTGCTTTGCTAAGAGTGCTCTCCCTTAGGTGATAAGTATCCCAGGAGGAAATGAGTATGTCTCCCAAAGTTTGGCAACCCCCTTTCCTGACAAACACTGACTCAGATTAAGCCCTCAGATTTCTTTGAAATGTTAACCATTGTTTGATCCTTGTCGCCTGACATACCTGTATTCCTGTGTATTTGAGCCCAATAAAAGCTCAGTGAGGAAGGCGCTCTGGGTCATCCTCCTCTGAGAGTTTGACCACCTTTCCTCCCCAAGCAGTCATGTCTTGGTAGTTTTTATTTTCATTCGTGACAAATGGGGGGTTCTACGGGCGGAGCCCCCCGCACTTGATATTTTAAACAGAAATTCCTTTCATCTATCAACTATCGACACACTTATTTTCACAAATACCTCTGGGGTACAGTCAATAGGAAAGAAAATATTTACAAATATTTCTTCTAATTAAAACAAAAATACTTTCTGGGCAATAATTATCTCATATTTGCATTCATTGAGCATTTAAACAGCTCTCATTTATTAATTAATTTAAAAGATATGAATAGATGCATTTTTATTATGACATACACTATTTGTCAGGGAAACAAGCCTTAGAGATTTATTTTTACTCTCCTTTTTTATTTTACGCCAATTGTAAAAAAAAAAAAAAACTAAATGATTGTAAAAGAAAATATATCTCCGTGTTATGATGGCAGACCAGAACATACGATTTAGGAAAAAAGTCTGTCTTGTCCAGTGATAGAACACCAATATCTTTTCTTATAAATAGTGTCAATAAATTTTTTCTCGCCAACTGCATTTCTACATTGATCAGCAATTTTGCTTCTGATGGCATAGAAAGCAAGTCACTTTATACACAGAAACACTTCAGAGTCAAACTGCTTTTAAATTTCTTTTAAAATGATTGACCATCAGACTGGTTTATTTCAGGAATCCACCTAATTGCATTAGGCTAAATAACCTACCAAAGTTCAGCCTAGTCATAAAACACCATTTCAGCAGTGAACCCAAATTTCAGTGTAGTTTGTCAAAAGTGGAATGAATGACATTTGTTAGACTATCCTGAAAACCTCTAGAAACAGATCTGCTGTGGAATTAACTGGTACCATGATCATGCAGCAAAAGCTCAAAGATGCAGCATGATGGGAAAAGACCTATTGACTTGTGGTAGTAATTTTCTTGGACATTATCTAACCTTTTGTGTTGGTGTAAAGCACAGGTGACAAACACAAGGCCCCCGGGCAAATCCTGCTCTTCACCTTGTTTTATTCGGACCAGCACCTTGTTTCTACCCAGAGGCAGCGCTGAGCTCCTTGCCCCTAGTTAAAGAGTGGTTACATTTATACAGTCCTAAAATTACCTTCGGCTAAAATTACCTTCGGCCCTTTAAAGGCAACCTTGAGGCTGATGGGGCCCCCAGTGAAAATGAGTTTGACACCCTTGGTATAAAGGATCAAAGGCCGAATAAGATTGTAAGTTCTGCTATTAGAGGAGAAGTAAAAAAACAGGGTTATTTTCTGTTTAATTATAATTTGTAAATCTGGGGTAAAGACAAACTAGACACATTTTCCCAGTCCATAGAAATAAAAGAAATATGGTTACAAATAGAAATCTCAATTTGGATCTTTCTGGAACATATTTTAAAACAAAAATATATTAACCTTAAGAAGATACAGAGAGAGAGAGTCTAACTTAGATCAAGATCTACCTAAAATGTAGGCCAACTTGATTCTATATTAGTTTGTTCTAGGAGTCTACAACAAATCTCTCTTCCTTTTACTTGTATAGCAACTAACAGAATCCCAAAAATTACACTATTGACAAAAGTCCCTAATAATGATAGGGGACTCAAGACCTGGAAAATTTTAGCTTAAGGAAAAAGTTATCAAGCCTAGCAAGTAATGTGTATGTTAAAGCTTTTGTTTCAGAAACTGCAGATAAGGTCCATCCTGGCTCCTGGGAAACAGCTGGCCTCCTGGTGCGCTGGCTAGAGATTACCCCCTGGGGACAAGTTGGAGGCATCTGGGCCTTTGTATCAAGGAGGAGACAGACTCTCCCTGCCCCCACCTTCCCTTAGGAACTGCAGTTTTGCTTACCTAATCCTCCCTGAATTTCAAAGCCCTCAGGGCACCTTGTTTGTCTCCCCCCACCTCCCTTATAAAAATTCTGGCCAGGAAAGAGAAGGGAAGATGGTTTGTTAAGGTATCAACCGGCTATCTTCTCAGATCGCTGGCCATCTGAATAAAGTGCCCATAAAGATTCAATCACTGTCATTGCTTATTGGATTTGGTAGTGACAGGCAGCCTGACCGCCAGTGTATTTTCCTGTTACAATAAGACTTAAAGTTACTATGGTACATTTACACAATGGAATTCTATGTAGCAGAAAGAAAGAGCTCCTACCCTTCGCAACAGCATGGATGGAGCTGGAGAGCATCATGCTAAGTGAAATAAGCCAGGCAATGAAAGACAAACACCATATGATCTTACCTTTAACAAGAACCTAAACAACAAAACAAACAAACAAGCATAATATAACCAAAGACACTGAAATTGAGAACAGGCTGACAGTCACCAGAGAGGAGAGGGGAGGGAATTTCAGGGGAAAAGGGGAAGGGTTTACAGGAATAAGTATAAAGGATGAATGGACAAAAACTAGGGCAGGGATGGAAATGGGAGGGAGGTGGGAAGGGCTGGGGTGGTGGGCTGGGTAGGGAGTAAAAGACAGAAAACTGTGCAAGATCAACAATTAAAATTAGAAAAAGAAAAAGAAAAAAAGACTTAAAGTATGTTAGATAGCAAAATCATAATATTTCAAAGTTCCCTGGTAGTATTGAAATGTGAGATCTTATCCTTCTCAAATTATAAGCCATGTCAGCACGAAAAGCATTTTATGAACATGGCAGTGCTCAAGTGAAGAATTGAAGTGTTCCATGACTCTTGGTTGCTTTACAGGATTTAAACAAAAGGGAATCCTTTCATTTAGAGAAAGGAAAAATGTCACACAAGGATATGTGAAAGGACAGAAAGGAGCAATGACTACTGTGTTGGTTGGTCGGATCAACTCTAACTCTCCTTCATTTGTATTTTTCATATACCTACTTGTAAATGGCTGGTATACAATAAGCATTTTCTTTTAGAGAAAAGAGTGTGCGTATGCCAAATTTACTTAAATTTTCCTGCCACCTTTATATTAGGTTGATTTTCCACAATGAAAGTGTAATATTCACTCATAACCAATATTTAATGATCTATTTTCTAAGTGAAAAAAGATCATAGTGAACAAAACATGCATTCTCTACTTTTCAAAGAATCAGATTTTAAATATAAAAACATTTCAGTGGCATCTTTACTGATACTTTATTTTTGTGAACCTAATTCATGTCCCCACAATCTGAGTTGAAAATAAAATGAATATCTGATATTTTGAAATTTAGTGAAAAAGTAAAAATAACTTTAACTGAAACAGTAAACAAGTGTGTATATCATTAGATATAAACATCCAGAAAGATGAAATGGAGAAGTCATACAGACGACTCCAATGGGAAGGGCTGGACAGGGATAAAGAGACATTTCAAACAATTCTAACATGAATAGGTCACATGTGTCAAGTTCATGTACAGCATTTTTGTTGCCATGAAAGATTTTTGAAGATTTATTCAGATGTCTATGTAGGTCAATGTCAGCCAAATGTTGTATTAAATATGTGTTTCATGTCTATATATCCATGAATTAAGGTCTAAGGGTTATTATGAAGATCAAATGGCTAGCATAAGATGTCTTCTACAAAAACCATTAAAATAAATTTAATTATCTCAGGTCTTCTCTCTTACGTCTTTCTCTTAAAATTAGTTTTAAATAAATGTTATTACTTTTGTATTATAAGGCCTATAATTTTCTCCTGTCATCTTATATATTATAAAACTATATTCCAAAAATTTTGCATGAACTTTATAGAACCTTGTATTTAAAAATTATACTTGGCATAAAGATATAGTATTGTGGTCTCAGAAGTGTTTAATCTTCCATTAATTATATACCACCCACAGGAGTTAGCTGGACTTTCTTTTTTAAATGTGATTATAAAAGAAGCAATGTTCAGAATAGAAATTTTGAAAAATCCTGATCAATAAGCTGTGGCAGAAATAGAATATTTGGGAGTCTGCCCATCCTTGGGAAAAGAGAAATTACTTATGAGCCAGAAGTCAATCCCAATTTTTGTCTATTAAATAATCATATCCCATAACAGCTATGTATTCACAAAAATTTAATAGCTATATAGCATCCTTTTATAAAGATATAACATGATATAATCAATATTATATTACTGAATACTCATTTTGTAATAGTTTTTTATTATAAAATTACTATGACAAATATCTTTGTACATTAATACAAATGCATATCTCCAACACTTTCTTTGAAAATATAATTAATAATTTAATGAACTGGATATTTTAAAAGTTGTAATATATCACTCCACCTAAAAAATGTGTCAAGGTTTATTTCCACAAGCAATATATATAACATTGCAGCTACACTATTCTCACAGTGAATGTCATATTTTTGATATGTTACAATAAGATGGACAAATATGGTATTAATTGTTGTTTAATTTTCATTTATGTCATAAATATGAAGGGCAAGCCCTTTTCTCCAGTTAGCCATTCGGCAGGTGCATACTCTAGGCCACAAGAATGAACTAATCAAAAAACATGATCACTAGTGAAAAAAGTTTTAGGAAATCAAACTTCTTTGACTACAAAGAAGCATGTAGGAAGCTTTGAGATGATAAATGACATTCTGTATCCTCACTGTGGTAGTGATCATAAGCATTTGTCACAACTTGTCAAACTGTACAGTGAAAAAGGGGGAATTTTACTATACATAAATTATAAAGCAGTAAATGATATTAAAAAAGACCAGGATGATCCATACTATGCAAATTGGTAACCCCAAAGATGATGAATAAAATAGTGGGCCAAAAATTTAAAAGTATAAATAGGGAAAACCATTTCAATTTTTTTAAAAAGAACTTTCTTTAAAGATTTTATGTATTTATTTTTAGAGAGAGAAAATGAGTAAGAAAGAAGGAAACATCGATATGCAATAGATACATCAATAGATTGTCTCTGGCTTGCCCCCAGATGGGGACCTGGCCTGCAACCCAGGCATGTGCCCTGACTGGTGAATTGAACTAGTGACAGTTTGGTTCACTGACTGGTACTCAATCCACTGAGCCACACCAGCCAGGACAAAAAAAAAGAAGGAAAAAGAACTTGAATTTATAGATTGAAACTGCCTGTTGTATCTCAGGAAAAAATTATCAAATACATATTTTCCCAAAGTGACAGAGCTTAAGATAAGTAAAAAAGTAACAGGTATAAAGTGTGTGGCAGGAAACATGTGGCAGGAAAATTAAGCTATTAAATAAAAAAGAAAAAAACTATTGATGTTGTAGTTAATTCAAAGTCTCTAATGTGTAGCAGCTAACTTATTCAATAAATATTTGTTCTATATGTCACTTTTTTGCAGAACACTGATGTGGGTATAATATTTTCCAGTATAAAACTGGACACTTTCATTTGTTACACCTAAATAGAACAGAGTTAATTTGATAACTCTTGGTAAATAAAACTTAAAAATACACAGAAATGTGAATTGTTGTGGATACAATAGAAACTTTGCATGCAATTAGTAAGTATTGCATTGTTTTCAGAACTTGTAAACTTATTAAAAGTACAGATAGCAGAATGACAGATCTGACAGGACATTTTTCAAGCAGTTAAGACAAAAGTCTAGGAACTAAACTTGAAACATCCAGCAAAATCAAATGAACTTAAGACTATTTTATTTGAAGGCCACTTGTTGGCATAAGAAGAATTCAGGTAAATAGTATTGAAATAAACCGGACGATGAAAACAAAGCTGGGAAGCATGGGGTGTAATACTAGCCAGTCTGGCCAGTCTGGAAGGACCTAGACAATATAGCACATGTAGGTACCACATCAACACCTGGGCTTCTCACTGAGGGTCCATTCACCAGGTACAGAGAATTTCCTCTACAGTCATGGATCTTCATCTTGTGAAACACTAGCAGATGACTCCTTAACAAGAAGTCACCTTTTAACCTTCTTGGACTTCATGTAAATATCCTTCTTGGAAAAATAAATATTTGTATTTCTATGCTTCAGGAGATTCCAAACTCCAATAAATTTCAACAGATTTCACCAAAAGGGTAATCTGATTTACTGGTTATAATTAATGAAGCTGACCCTTCTCTTTTAGTTGCTCCCTTCCACTCCAAAGACATGCATCCCATTATTGTAATATGAAGCTGTCACTGCATTCCAACTACTCCTTTGTTTCTTTAAGGAGCTAGAATTATCCTTCTGTACTTAAAAGGGGTATATATAAATTGTGAAACGTTGTCTTGATATCAAACTTGACAACTTCACATTTTCCCCATTTATTTCTATGATAGCTAGGCTTGGCACATTACCGTCTTACTTGCCTTTATTCAATTTCTCTTCTGTATAGGTAAGTGATATGATGTTCCAGGTGACTGGGTAGTTTGCCATCCTTAAACACATAATTTCCAACTTGGCTTCCTTATGCCAAGTAGACTTGAACACATTCAATACATTGAAGTGCAAAGGATTTCCTACATTTGCATTTTAAATATTTCATTATCACATGTACCTTCCATAAATCTTGATAATTCCCTCTGTCCAACTAACAGAAGGTTGTGCTCTCACAAGCTTATATTATAAAACTATAGTCAACCAAAGAGGTCAAATATGAGGCTGAATTAGATGTAACCTTTAAGTAAACAAGTCTTTGAATTTTATCCCATGTAGTTTATGAAGATCTACTTTACAGACTTAGAAACTTTAGAACAAATATAATATTGCTTTGATTCAAAAGTCCATGCTGTTTAAGGGTCACCTTTATAGATATCATTTATTTCTGCAATGTAGGTGTAGCCAACAGTAAAAATTTAAATACAACTGTAAAACCTTTAAAACATATACTGAAATAGAAATTAAATCTGGTGTAACTTCTATTAGGATATGCCAGGTATTGGGGAGAGAACTGATTTTGAGGTGCCTGGTACAGTTAAGCCTTTCAGGGATCACAAGCTTTCCTGAGACAAAAATTTCTTTGTTAGGTTTTAAGGAGAGGGGGAAACTCATACAGCCTAGACCACCTGAGCAACACAGACTTTGACACTATCAGGACTGTCTGCTTGGTTAACAGAGGATTTTGGTGATACTTCTGTTATTGGAAAGTTGAAAATCTAAATGCAGATGGCAAATATGCTGAATTTCTTGGCATAACAGCTTCAAAAACTGATATGTGTCCTGTTTTAAAATACATTTTAGCGAAGATGTTCACAATGAACATGAATTTTTGTTGCTAAATCAGCATGAATAAATACACACTTCAAAAAAATGTGTATTTCACTTCTAGGTTGCTAAGATTCACATGATATTCAAAGAGAAAGAGGTCAGTGTACAGATTACAAAAGGGAAATTAGGGTGAAGGATCAAAGATAATGATGAAAACCCAGTATCAGTTAGAAGAAGTAGGACAATTAATGTATGGCCCCTACTTTGTTGATGGGGAAAAAAGTTTCCATAAATGGAATAGGACTAATATAAACATGCATATTGTGTCAACAGGTGAAGATCTATAAACAAAGGGAAAAATTGTGAAAGAGAGGCCCATCAGAAAGATGCCATGAGAAGAAATAAGAAGCAAAGCTAGACTCATAACTTTTTATTGTTTTTGTAAAGAACCTGAATACATGGTGAGTTACAGTAGAAAGAAACTTAGACATTTTACTTACTACTGTGTAAACCTCAGACAAAGGGTAGAATCATTAATATTGCTTAGAAGAAAATAAGAGTTTATTAGTTATTTCTATTCACACAAGATTTACTGAAAGCCATTTCAGACTTCACAGCCTGTCTATAGTCCAAAAATTCTGCTACCCAAATTCAACATCCACATAAATAGAGAAACATGTAAGAAAGAGAGCTCTGAAACTGAGTCTGAGCCCTTTGCCATATGCTGACGTGTTCCTTTCCTGAGCTCTGTGCTACTCCATCTCTCTACACTTGGGAGTCATTTATACTACCTGTGTCTCTTGAAACCTGACTTTAACTCACAGACTGATACTTTTGGTCAAAAATAAAAGTAAAAATTGTTCTCTTCTCTTATTCAACATACCTTAAGTAGAATTAATCACCTTCTCACTAAAACAGGTTCCCCTCCCTCTATATTCCTGACTCCGTTCATACCAATCACCAAGGACTGCCCATTTAAATCCTAAAATGTGCTTCAGCTCCATCACTGTTGCTACTGCTTCATACCATGTAGCCCCTCCCCACTCAGACACTGCACTGCCACCCAAGTACCATCTCTCACACAAATCTTACTAGCCCCAAACTGACCTTTGATAAAGCCTTCAGGGAGATCTTTATAAAATGTACAACTTGTCAAATTCCTCCACTGATTACCATCCATCAGTGATTCTCACCCCTTAATTCTACATCTTTGGCCTGCACACAACTTTCTCAAGCTTGGGATCCAGCCTATGGCTCCAGCTTTAACTCTAACATGCCTGGCTCTCAGTTTAGTTGTCAGCCATAGCCAACAACTCAAAGCACCACACACACACTTAGCAGTTGCATGCCCTGACTCTCATACAACAGCCTTCAGCGTGTCTTCCATACCCACTGATGCTCTACCTTCTCCAGAAAGACATCATTGACCATTTTTAGCTGTGATGATGTCCCACCAGCTTTCTCACACCCAAATCTAACCTATGATCTAATTAATTAGTCTAAAAACAGTTATTATCTAAAATTTCAACTAAGTATCAATGGTTTTGGATATTCATTAAAGGTGAGAACTGAGAGACTTCTATCTCAATGACCACAGCACCTACTATATGATTTAGCTTTAATAAAACTTTATTTAAGGAGACTGAACTTTCAACAAAATTCCTGATCTAAGATGTATGGCTCAGTGTATTTCCAGAAGCAAAACCATTATTTAATCCTACATAGCAGAGATCCAAAATGAAATATTATTCCAGAGCATTCAGAAAATGTCCAAAAAATTCCACAGCAGTTTGGTCTTTGTTAGGTAATATACATTAAGGGTGTTCTGCATTTCCAGGCTAGAAAATTAAAAGCAACATGCCGCTGATGTTGCAGGTCCTTACTGCAGCCCATCAACTACACTGTGATCATCATGAGATTTCCGATGACCCTTGTCATTCATTACGGGAGAAATATGACCTAAAAATGTTTCTGACATACTTTCTGCTACCCCAAATATGTCATTTGTTCACCAAGCACTCAACTCTCTTACTAGCTTTCTGCCCTGCCATATCACATATCTTTTATTGCCCTCTGTGGCAGGTGTGATAGCAGCTTTTTATTCTTTCTTTCTTTCTGTCATATTCCTGGAAATGCCAACCCCTTGCCTCTCCCTTGTTGAAAAGTCGCTCTATAGACCTGTCACATCTCATGTAAGTCTTTTCTTTGTTGAAAGAACTTGGGACTCTGTCCATGGTGTGCCAGCAATAGCAACATCAACTGCAAAATGCAACAGAAGCATCTGCCCTCTGGAGCATTTCCATGGAGAGCAGGCAGCAGTAGGGGTCATGAGCCAGTGGCCAGCTTAGCCAAGACAATGCCCAACCTGAGCTGAAACTTCCAGTGTAGCACTCAGCCCTAAGGAAGCTTTTTGGATGGGGGCAGGCAACTAGAAATAAAAAACCATGCTAATATAAAAGCTTCAGGGAACTTCTAGTTTAATTTACCCAGTAAAAGTAATATGGTTGAAAATTGTGCTCCTTCATAAAACTTGGTTCGGAAATCACAGAGGCATTCAGAACTTTTTTCAAATAACCTTCACTTTTCATTTCTTAGATAATTTGTTCCAGCAATTCTAAACCATTAACTGCTGCCAGAGAACTCTTCCTAAAACATAAATAAGTCAGTATCATTCTACTCTTTACATCCTGACATGTCCCACATGTCTCTAGAGGTTAAAGTGATCTTTTTTACTTAACGTAGCGTGTGAGGCCTTTTCATGTCTCTCACCTTTCCAGCCTCATCTTACATTCTACCTTCACATATGCCCATTAATTCCACTGTAAATCAACAAGACTCTCTGGTAATTCCCCTTATTATCCCTGTTCTTAATGTGCCACGCTGTTACAGAAGTCATTCTCCACCTGTAATGTGATGACACTCCCCACCACTTTCATCTCTTCACTCCTCAAGATGCCGTTAGGGGGCGCCCTTTCTAGGAAGTCTGTCTCACCGTGCTTTCCTCCCACCTCTTCTCCACTTTTGTACTGAGGTTCTCTGAGCTGGCGAAGCACCTAGAACGTACCACAATCATGATATTTCCTTCTGTGCACTCCAATGCTCTGCCCATTGGTCTACATCTGCCACAACAAAATTAATTATTTTGAAAGCAGAAAAAGACAGCTCAGTTATCATAATACTCGGTAGCATCTCAATAAAAGTTAATTGAATTAATGAATGTATGATGATACAAAAATATTCTCCAGAGCTAACTTTTTCATTTGAATTCCCTAAAGAAAATGTTTTGAATAGTTATTTTTGCAAACTATATAAAGTGCCCTAAAATATTTTGAATATTTTTGTAAGCTATATAAAACTACATGTTTTCTCAAACAAAGGAGTTTTAGTTTAAATAATATGTCCTTCAAATATCAAGTACTTCCAGTGCATTTGAGGTTTAATTTAACCTTTTAAGGTTTAAAATGATTTACTATTTGATAAGAAAACTTGGAGAAAGGGAGAGAATTTTAACAGGAAAATACAACACCTGTTTAAAATAAACCAAATGAAAAGGACATTCAAGTAGCAATAAAATATGTTTCTGAATCATTAATCAAGGGAAATATAATTCAATTTACATGTGTGATTTGCACTCATTTCAGGAAGATGTTCATTGTGTAAAACAAAGATGAATTAGTTTCTAACTTTCTAGAATTTTCACATCTAAACTCCTAGAAGTAAGATTTGTGGTGTGTTTCTTTTCCTCCTGTGCATATCGATTATATTGAAATAATCTATGTTTGTGTCTGTTTTCCAAGCAATGCTATAAAGTTTTTAAGACCTTGGACCATGTCTTATTCATGTTTGTGTCACTAGGGCTTAACATAGTGCCCAGTACCTAGCAAATATTGTATGTTTGCTGAAGCAAACTTTATATTACAATCATATTGCTCTATTTAATATGTCACATTCAGTAGACAATAAATTTCTTTCTTCAAAGGACATGTTTTTAAAAATAATGCATACTTTGTATATCAAAACTAAGGCATTGTGGAGTATATCTGAAGATACCTAAAACTGGGGAATATATATATATAAATATATATATGCATATATTTGTTTTCTAACTTTTCAAGCTTCTAGAAGAGAATTTTGACAACTTCATATAATTGTACCCTCAGGTTCCGATGACTATGAAGATTGAAATTATCCCTTAAAATCAAATTCAAATTATTAATGTAAAATATGCAATTCATATCTAAAAACTAGATATCAAGAAATAGAGTGGAAAATTTATACCTATATCTTTAGAAACTTCCTACTTTGAAAACTAAGTAAGAAAGATCATCTAATGAATGCATGAGCGGGGCACAGAGAAAAAGCACTGCATTGTGGTTGCCTCAGGGTATCAAACCATATCTTACCCATTTCAGACCTGCTTATAAAACTGTGGGTGGTAACAATCTGGACACATTTTTTTGCTTAAATCTTTCATAGATACAACATCTGTCAAACAGCCAACATGCCTGACCCAGTTGTATTGAATAAGCCCTACAGATTATTTGTCAAACAAATTCAGTAACCCAATATTTGTTTCTTTATTTTAAAATTTAATTGGTATGCAAATAGGGCAACAGGACAGCGTTTGTGCTGGATACAGTTGTCACTTCATATTCTGGGAATGCTCATTATCATGCTTACAGATGTTTTTTTCCCACCTAACATCTGCCAACACTACCTAAACCCCAGGAAGTCCACAAACCTGTGCAAACTTCTTCTCACGGTGGATCTCTGTCTCTGTTATCTGTTCCATGCACACTAATTCAACGCATCTGAGGCCTCTGTACGCCAAAATTATGTCTGCTTCCTAACACTTCTGCCTCTGGAGCTTTAGATCTGAAACTGAACAGACACAGAGCCAATTTATCATAGGATGACACGTGTCATGTTCATGGTATTACCAGAGGAACCCTGGGATGCACTGTGTTGTCCTTTTATTGTCCTCATGGTCCCACACAATGCAGGATAGAGAAGCTGCTCTGTTTTTAATACTATCATATATACTTTAAAAATAGAACTATAAACATCATCTCCTTCAAAATGTGGTGCTAGCTCATTCTGCTTAAGACCAGAATTTCTTTATCAAATAATCATCTGTCTTTCAAGAACACATCCTACTGAAATGAGAATAACAAACAAAAGCATTGGAATATGTTCCCTCAAAGAAAAAGATAACACTTTGTTCAAAGCAACAATTCATTCACTCTATATATCTCATTATCACATAAATTCTAATCATGCCTAATGATGGCTTTATCTTGAATACAATATAAATTCATATTGTGTAGCTTTTGTTAACAAATATAAATATCTAAGAGCACCCTACTCCATCTTTTACTCACTAATGTAAGTACTTTTAACATTCTAATGATGCATTTCTGTGTTTCCAGATCAAACATAAAGCTAACATATACAGAGATAACAATATATCAAGCATAAACCTAATAGCCAAAATAAAAGCTTTTCATTTGACACAAGTTTAATAAAAACTCTGAAACTTGAGACAAAACTTTCAACAGTGAAACTGGCCCATCACAGAGTAAAATCTTCTTAACACCTCTACAAAGACCTACTTTTGATTTGGAATGAACATTTGTTCATGCCAAACCTGGCATCTAGTTCATCATTTCAATGTGTAATTAATTTGGATTTCCAGAATTCCTCCAATTAATATTTTTATTGTTTGCAAATATGCTCTGCAAAATAAAGAGTAAATAAGACCTAA
The DNA here is from genome assembly GCA_039655065.1 of Glossophaga mutica. Lineage (NCBI taxonomy): Eukaryota > Metazoa > Chordata > Mammalia > Chiroptera > Phyllostomidae > Glossophaga > Glossophaga mutica. The sequence goes on along the minus strand of CM077305.1, from coordinate 59,356,351 downwards.
ATGGTAGGTTTTAGAGTTTATTAATGTGTGATAATCAGGTATTAGAATAAGTACACAAAATGTAATATAGCATATATACAAGTAACAGTAACAAACTTTTGTTAAGGACTAAGCCTGCCTCTCAAATCTGATGAGATGGATTTGCCATACTGAGTATTAGCCCATACTAAACAATGCTACTCAAGAAATATTTTATTCATATTCATATTAATTAATTACTAGAATTATTGGTCATAATTCAATAGTTGGAATCAGGAAATAGTAGAATAATTCAAAATGATAATTGAACAAGTTTAATGAAAGGGCAATGCAAAGATTTGGACTGGGTTAAGGAACTAATAACAGAGGATTAAGGAAGTATCCACAAAAGCTGGAAGCTGTTACCATACCTGGACCTGGATGGGGAGAGAGAGGTGTTACAAGAACCGTGGTGGAAAGTTTGCCCAGCAGGAGCTGAGGCCTTAGGAAAAGAGCACAGCTACTGCCAATTCTCAGCCTAGCAAGGAAGAAACAGATGGAATAAACACTCGACTATTTCTTCCTCTATCTTTCAATATTCCACACTGCCTTCCAACTGAAAGTCAGAGTGCAAGGAAGCCCAAGTGAGGCCATGGCACAGAGAAAAGCAGAAACAGATGGAAAGTAAATCTACAGGGGCCAGTGGAAAACATCCATACAGTGCCTTTCTCTGTAGTGTAGCTTTTACCCACTGCTAAGTGATATAATCATGAGGATCTGAAAATTAGAGAAGGGCTTGATCCCTTCCTATAAAATTTACATAAACTCCTCAAGTGAAGTCCAGATGTAATTGTATGTATCAGGAGTTGAAGAGAAAACTTACTTATCTTAAACATGTACATCCTTAGTGGGACCTCCAAAGCCCCACAACCAAATTACCAAGCTCCTATTGCCTGAGAGAACTCTGTATGTCTAGTTATCTATAATCAAGGAAAGCTGCAGTCTCATGGTAAATTGAGGCTAAGGAATCACAATCATGGAAATGTCTAGAAGAAGATTATGGGCTCACTTCTTATGGAACATAAAGAACATTTCTGATGGTAATAATGGATGGCTTAAGTGGCCTCCAGGAGAGCTGTAGAATAAATTCTACACAATCTAACTCATTATCATAGAATGAAATACCACCCGAATTCAACATCCCTTTTTCACTTCCATGTTGTTTTTTAAAAAACATATTTTAACTAAGAACTTTCCACATCTTCCTCATCCAATCATCTATCAAAGGACACTTCCACTGTTTCCATGTCTTTGCCACCTGGAATAACACTGCAGTGAACATAGGGGTGCATACATTGAAGTGTCCTTCAATTGTAATAGTATAAAGAATATGTGGTACATGAATGCAATGGAATACTACTCAGTCAGAAAAAATGAAATACTACCATTTGTGACAACATGGAAGGCTGTTGAGAATATCAAGCTAAGTAAGAGACAGAAAAAGTTATGAACCATATGATTTCACTCATATGTGGGAAATAAAACTGAAAGCAACAAATGAACAAACAAGGAAAGCAAAAACTCATAGACACAGACAACAGTATTGTGGTAACCAGTGGGAAAGGGAGGTAGTAGAGGGTAAAGAGAGTCAAATAAAGAGAGTCAAAAATGGGAGAAAATTTGATTCTGGGTGGTGAGCACACAATGCAATATACAGATGATGTATCATAAAATTGTATACTTGAAACCTATATAATTTTATTAACCAATGTTATACCAATAAATTTAATTTTTAAAAAGTTACTTAAAGAAAAAATAACTTTCCTCACAAGGCACCTAATGAAAGCATTTTGAACCAAAGGCCCTAACTCCTACTACCTTCATGTTGAGGGTTATGATTTCAGCATATGAATTTAGGGGAAGACACAAACACTCAGTCCATAACATATACACTATCTCAATTCTCACAACAAACTTGGTAACAGATATGATATTTCTAATTTTACAAATTATCATCTGAGACTCATAGAGATGAAGTAGTTTCCCTGATCTTATACAGCCATGGCCTGCTGTCATAGCTAGAACTTGCATTTCATGTGTTTGATCTATTCTTTAAGCCACAACTATATTGTGCTGTAGCTGGAATGGTATACTAACCTTTTGTTGCCTAATTAGGTAAAGCAATTTCACAACTCTGTACACCTCATGCTTTGATCGATAATATACTTCCTATCATTTTCACCGAACAGGAATTCAACAGACATTTATGAAACAAGTACTTTGTACCAGTGTAGTAGGAAATAGTAATTTAGCCCTGGTGGGATAATTCAATTAGTTGGAGTGTTATCTTGTACACCAAAAGCTTGTGGGTTTGATTCCTGGTCAAGGAACATACCTAGGTTGGAGGTTCAATCCCCTATCAGGATGCATATGGCAGGCCACTGATCAATGTCTCTCTCAAGTTGATGTTTCTCTCTCTCTGTGCATCTCTCTCTCTCAAATCAATAAACAGATCCTCAGGTGAGAATTAAAAAAATAGGAATACAAAATCAAATTACCAATAAATTGCTGTGTCTAAGCAACACCAGGCTAATGATAGATACAAATTATTCTTTAACAATCTGCCCAAATTCTTCCTCCCTGGTGAATTTTTTTTAGTCTCTCATGAAGTCTCTCCCCCACTGATCCTCAGAAGATATACATGTTTGGCACTAATCGTTCTGGACCTTGGCCTTTTTTTGCATGTTTACCAACTCACTGATTAGATTACATTCAGCGCAGAGTCTTTGTATTCCTCTCTGGAATTTTTCTCATTCCTCACTTACAGCTTTATAGCAAGATTTCATTCAGAAAAGGTTTTCTTAGTTCTTATAAGGTACTAGCACTATTCCAAGTTCAGAAGTATCTGATAGAAAAAACATACAAATCCATTCTAAGAATCCTTCTGAAAATTTTATAGTGTCTTAAAATATATAGACATGGAAATAGTCATTTACAATTCCATACACACAATATGATAAACCTTATAACATTGGAGCTGGTGTTTCTGCTTTGTCTCTGTAACTGAATAAGGGGGCAGAAGGGGCTGTAGGATGGGCATGAAAGTTGCTTGTTTTACCACCTTCAACATACATGTACAAGGGCAGAGAGTGCAAAATATGTCTCAACAAAGCCAAGGTTTCTGGGTCTTAATAATTGTTATCTTTCAGTTAAATTCAGTATCAGTTCTGTTATAAAGAGAGAAAGAGTTCTGTTCTTCACAGAGACTATAATTATATATTTTGTATTTTTAATAATATGTATAATCAGTGAATCTATAAAGTACAACAGGGTGTATTTTTGGTAGATGCAGCTTTGAAATATTGATATTTATGAGAAGTCATGAAGCCTTAAGAGAGCAAAGAACCTAATCAACAAAACAAACAAGCAAGCAAAATACAACCAGAGACATTGAAATAAAGAACAAACTGACAACAGCCAGAGGGAAGGAGAGAGGGGGATAATGTGGGAAAGAAGGGGAAGGGTCATCAAGGAACATGTATAAAGGACCCATGGACAAGCCAAAGGGAGGAAGGATTGAGGGTAGGAGGTGGGGATGAGTGGAGTGGGAGAGAGTGGTGGTGGTGGGGCGGGGGAATGGAGACAACTGTACCTAAATAACAATAAAAATTTTTAAAAAGAGGGCAAAGCTATTTTTTCTGCATGAACAAAACACTATATTAATTATGCACATGCCATAATATTTCACATGAAAAGTCATAGTAAATATAACATCTATGAGTAACCTAAGACATGATATGTCCCAAAATTCATATCTGAATCATAGAATATAAATATGCCAGATTAAGCTGAAGCTTAATATTCTCAACTTCATTCACTCAGTGCAGATGAACATTTGCCATATTCCTAGTTCTAAGCAATGATTTTCATTTATTAAACAGCAAAATCACTTCTCCCTGCAAGAATTACTGAGCCAGAAACAATAGAAATGTGTATTTGTATTATTATGAATATAAACTTATTGATGTTGAAAGGATTAACCTACAGATCAATAAGGAAGAAATTCATTACGCCAATCAGCCCAAGGAACTAGAACTACACAAGATTCATCAGTCTAAGTTGAAATGGAATTTACTTCTATACTGCTACAGCCTAAAACAAACCATAAAATGAAATCAATACATTGTACCAGGAAATTTTGCATAAACAATCTGATAGATTCTAATACATTAGGGTTGCATGTATGCCAGCCTCTCCAGCTGTATGAAAAATGTTGAGATCAATGGATGCTGATGAGCAATATTTAAATGAATTTCTAAATGACTATAATAAAAAAATTTAGTTGACTCAACCCCTGCTGTTCTGGGCTGTAAAGTTATGAGCTCTATTTACCTGAAAGCATGTATGCCTATTAGACTTGGCAGGAGTTTCTCAACCTTGCTATTAACTAGAATATCTGTTTAAAATGAACCAAGCATCAGCCTATAACAAATCTGTTACTTCAGACTAGAATAAAGTAGCATGCTAACCTCATGTACATGATACAATAAATCTTCATGGTTTTTCTTAACTTTGTAAGCAACATTTTTCATAAAATGTGGCCAGCATTGACTTTAACAGTACTAACTATAAAATGTCTAAATAAAAAGTGACATAAAAAAGCAAAATGAATTAAAAGGATACAAAATACATTTAAAAATGCATCTTTCTAAAACCATCCACACCTTTCTGGAGGCCAAAAAAATTTATGGAGTTAATGAAGAGTTTATTGGTTGAATGTGAAAACTGAAACCAGAAGGAATTTTCTTATATAAAGTCAACACAAATGGGTATCATCTGTAAAAGAAGGAAATAAATTAAAGTAGACAACTGGGGGTGAGCAGAGATTTAGCACTCAATAATATTCAGATGTAATACACCAAAAATTAGTGGAAACCAACATGATTAAAATTCAAAGAATAGGACCAAATCATACAAATGAACAGATTTGGAGGCAGGAATGGCTCATGATGAAATAGGGAAGCAATACATAGACATGGGAAAAACAAGGATTAAATGACAGTAGAGAACGCACCAAATTTTGTTTTTTGATAGCACCAGGGGATTTTAAAATACAAACGTTTATCAAGTTGCAATGAAGGCAAGATCAAACCATGTATGAGAATATAAAAAGGAGACTAAAACTCCTGCAAAAGTACAAATATTTAGCAGAAACTACTTTACTGCAATTCAGTATAGAAAAATGATGGCATATAGACCAAGTCATTCTTATAACATTAAAGAAATTAAACATTGCAATTATAGGGCAAATATACATGAATATGAAATATACTATTTCCAATTTATCAGCAAAAGTCTGCATTTAAAAAATGGATCTTTCCAAAAGCTTCCACACCTTTCTTGAGGCCAAGAAAAATCCGTTCAGCTAATGAAGAAGGGAATGAAATCTGTAAGACATTAGTTCAGTATTTATCACCAACAGAAACTAAACTGGGTAGAAAAAAAGAATTAAAAATGACATGAAATATGGCTAAAGAGAACTATTTATAGTGAACTCAAAAACAAGAGCTAAAGATTCAAAGAGATTATGTGTGTGTCATTTCTAAACTCAACAGTGAATACTAACATGAGGATGTTCATTTTCTTTCAAATAGTGAGAGAAAACAAGAAATAAATAACTCTAAAATTAAAGTTATTCTTTTACCCTCAACAATAAAATATTAACTGTGAATTTATTTGTGTTTATACAGAAAATGGATTAACAAAAGGAAAATTCCAATTAATGTTTTAAAATTGAAAATTAAATGTCAAAAATCATTATCAGATCAACAACCTGTCAAGATGTATTTATAGATTATCTGTTCTGAGTCTTACATTCTGCTTTGTGATATGAAAAGTATTACAAAACCTCTTCCCCAAATGGAAAGGGACTGGAAAATGAAAGCAAGAATATGGCTGAGCACCACTCCTGATTATTCACTTGAGGGCTGTGGGGATAGCAGATATTTCAATGTTAGGCCATGGTGATGGGATTGGCCAGTTGATCAATCCATGTAGGAACTAGTACTTGGGGGAGGAAAAATGCATCACAAATACAGGGAGAACAATAAGAGGGTATTTATTACTCTGTCCTTTCTCCAAGTGGTTGTATCACTTTGCCAGTTGCAGCTGTCAGAAAACCCTCTGACTGTGTTTTGGGAACAGCTCTCTATATTGGCCTCCTCAGTCCTAGCATGTGGAACAGTATCCCTCTGTTATTATCCCCAAGATGAAGCATTACCCCTTAGATACCCCTTAGAGTGCCTTGCCCACACCTTTGCAAAGAGCCCCTTCATTAAAACCTCTTAAAATTTCCCAGCATGAATGGATGACTCTTCCTTTCTGGGGCTCTGACTAATATAGAATTGAATAACCTTTGTTGTCAAGAGTTTATAATCTGTGGGAAATGAATATAAGACTTCTTTAATGAAGTACTATGTGATGTAACAGCTTAAATTTTTAAGATGGGAGGTGTCAACCGAACAGAAAAGCTAGGGAGGACTTCTTATTCTTGAAAAATAGAATAGATTTCAAAAGAGAGAAAAAAGATGAAAGGGATGAATTCTAAGGTCAGATAGAGGTCACTGTGAAGAAGAAGAAGAAGAAGAAGAAGAAGAAGAAGAAGAAGAAGAAGAAGAAGAAGAAGAAGAAGAAGAAGAAGAAGAAAGAAGGAGAAGAAGAGGAGGAGGGGGAGGAGGAAGAGGAGGGGAGAGGAGAAAAGGAAGGAAGGAAGAAGGAAGAAGATGATGATGGAGAAGGAGGAGGAGGAGGAGAAGAAGAAGAACAAAAGCAAGAACAAGAAGAAGAACAACAAGAAGAAGAAGAACAAGAAGAAGAAGAAGAAGGAGAGTAGGAGGAGGAGGAAGAAGAAGAAGAGGAGGAAGTTGTTTAGTCTGTGCTAGAGTTCTGGTCAAGATGGCAGCATAGGCAGATGTGGCTCACCTCCTCCCACAACCACATCAATATTACAGCTAAAATGTACAACAACCATTTTAGGACTGCTGGAATTTGAATTGAATGGAAGTCTGACAACTACGGAATCAAAGAAATTGCATCCATCCAGACTGATAGTAGGGGAGGATATGCACAATGGGCTGGTCCAAAATTCACATACAGTAGACAAAAATTCAGGAGGGATATCTTGGGAGCATGGAGTCTCAGACCCATACCAGGCCTCCCAGCTCAGGATTCCAGTGCCAGGAAGATAAGTCCCTTTAACTTCTGGCTGCAAAAACCAGTGGGGATTGAGTCAATGGAAGAAACTTCTGGAGCCCCAAGCAGTTCCTCTTAAAGAACTCACACATGGACTTACCTACTCAGACTCACTTTCTGAGCTCCAGCACTGGAGAAGCAGCTTGAAAGGCACCAGTGGCATACAGGGTGAAACTTCAGTGACTGGCATCAAAGCAAGCAGAGGCCATTGTCTCTTTTCTGAACTCTTCCCCCACAGAATTACAGAGCTGGCAAGCTGGTGCCATATATGAGACTCCATCAACCTGGCTAACACTTTTTGCCCCACCTCGGAGATTCCCGAGACTCCACCCCATGCAACTTACAGGCCCACCCAACTCCATTCCCATATGAATGGCTGGTCTTGGCTCAAGCTTCACAACTTCCTAAATCCTCTCAAACAAGAAACAACTGGCCTCAGTGACCCTCCCCCCCCCCCCCCCCCCACTCAACCACTAGCAGCCACCAGCCTAAAATCACAGCTTTGCTTCACCTGGGAATCTCCAAGCCCAACATGACTAGCAGCCATCTTGGATTGCTTTATAGCTCATGCAGGGTGGCCTTGGGCAAAACACTGGTGGGGACTGACTTTGCCCTATACCACCCAGGAAATCCCAGAACCTGAGTACCCAGTGGACATCTACAGACCACAACAGTGCACCACTACCCTGCTCCTACACAGTGGGTCCTCCAAGGAGATCAGAGGTTGGTGGTCAATGCAGCTGACTGGCCGGAGTAAATCCCTCCCATTGACCTGCCAATAGCAATCAAGGCTCAGCTGCAAGAGGACAGTGTTCTCAGCCCACACGGAGAGCACATCTCAAATACCCAGCTTGGGTGGGGGGCGCTGTTCTACTGGATCCTATGGGGCACCTACTACATTAGACCATACTACTAAGACCCAGAGTCAAAGCAGCTCTACCTAATACATAGAAACAAACACAGGGAGGTTGCCAAAACAAGGAGACAAACATGGCCCAAATGAAAGAACAGATCAAAACTCCAGAAAAAGAGCAAAATGAAATGGAGATAAGCAATCTATCAGATGCAGAGTTCAAAACACTAATTACAAGGATGCTCAAGGAACTTAGTGAGGACCTCAATAGCATAAAAAAGATCCAATCAGAAACAAAGGATACACTAACTGAAATAAAGAACAATTTACAGGGAAACAAAAGTAGAGTAGATGAAGCCAAAAATCAAATTAATGATTTGGAACATAAGGAAGCAAAAGACAACCAATCAGAACAACAAGAAGAAAAAAGAATTTAAAAAAATATGATGATAGTACAACCAGCCTCTGAGACAACTTCAAGCAGTTCAACATTTGCATCATAGGGGTATCAGAAGGAGAAGAGAAAGAGCAAGAAATTGGAAATCTATTTGAAAAATAGTGAAAGAAAACTTCCCTAATTTAGTGATGGAAATAGACATGCAAGTCCAGGAAGCACAGAGAATCCCAAACAAGATGGACACAAAGAAGCCTACTCTAAGACACATTATAATTAAAATGCCAAAGGTTAAAGATAAAGAGAGAATCTTAAAAGCTGCATGTGAAGAGCAGTTTTTAACCTACAGGCGAGTTCCCATAAGACTGTCAGCTGATTTCTCAAAAGAAACTTTGCAGGCTAGAAGGGATTGGCAAGACATATTCAAAGTCATGAAAAGCAGGGACCTACAGCCAAGATTGCACTACCCAGCAAAGCTATCATTTAGAATCAAAGGGCAGGTAAAGTGCTTCCCAGAAAAGGAAAACCTAAAGGATTTCCTTATCAGCAAACCATTATTATATGAAATGTTAGAGGGATTTATTTTAAAAAAATAAGGTCAAAACTATGAACAATAAAGTGGAAATAAATACAAATCTATCAACAATTGAATCTAAAAAACAAACAAACTAAACAAACAAGAACAGAGGCAGAACCATGGATACAGAGCAAGCTCTGATGGTTGCCAGATGGGAGGAGTGTGTGGGGGAATGGGTGAAGAGATGAGGGGCTTAAGAAGTACAAAGAGGTAGTTACAGAATAGCCATGGGGATGTAAAGTACAGTATAGGAAATGGAATAGCCAAAGAACTTATACTCATGACCCACAGACATGAACAATGGGGAGGGGATTGCCTGAGGGAGTAGGGGGTACTGGATGGAGGGTGGCAAAGGTAGATAAATTGGACAACTGTAACAGCAAAATCAATAAAATATAATTTAAAAAAGGAAGTCCAGTCTGTGCTGATAATCATAGATTAAAAGCACGCATGACCATATATATCCTGGTTATCCAGCCATCCTCAATTCACACCTATTGCTTGAGTGTAATTCATTAATAGTAATACATTGTGTGTTAATGCTTTCAAATACATTATACAGTAGAAAGTCATTTTGAATTCCCAAACAAGGAATTACTGTAATAAAAGAGGTATATTTTAAGATACATTTGGGGATGGAATGCTACATGGACTTGAGATAGAAAGGGAAGTTCAGAGAATGATGGAGTTTAAAGAGAAGAATCATTTGATTAAAATGATGGTACTGTGGATGAAAGGAGCAATGTTAAGAAACATGAATTTTTTTCATAACAAATTCTTATGTATATTCAAACTATAACCACTGGTTCTTTGTAATCTCAACTCTGTGCTGCATCTCATTCAAGACAGCACAGTCTTACAACTCAAAGAAGTTAAAAAAATGCAATCTTTACTTCATATATTTATTTACCAAGGTAGTTTATCCCTTTATCTACCTAGAAGTCTCTTAACCTGTACATTGGATTCTCACTCACATAATCCCTCTGTCAGAGACAAAGAATCTTGTCCCAATACCAGGATCCTTTCAGCTTCAGCTTTCTCTTAAAATGTAAAAGTTTTTAGCTTGGTTTATTGACAGTGTCACATCATAAAGATATGGTGTCTTCAGATGGCATTTTCATAAATGCTTCACTTTTATTAAAGTGACCTATACCCAAGATAGAATAATTATAGTTCATGTGGAGAAACAAATTTCTCCTACCTCATTCCACTTTACTTTTTACATTCTCATATGGCTACTCTATGACTTTAAATAATATGCTCATGCAGTTCTAATTTTATTAACTATATAATACCTACTGAATTCCTCCCATGAAATACAAGGATTGAACATATGTACTTACAACATCTCCACTCCTCCTTCTCTTATCCTACAACATTTGATAGACAAATCATTATTTTTAATTTTTATTAGGAAACTAGGCAAACTTAATAATACATTTAGACCTTTTTAAATATGAGTAACTCCTTTTAAATATCATTTGACTCCTTACTATGTAAAATACGAATGTTACTACTACCTAAACCCTCTTTTTCCACACTTCCCCTTTATTTTCCTCCTTCTGCAAGTTGTACTTTTTTTTATTTTTACATTGTCCATATTTTTATTCAATTTTTATACTAAATTATAAAACATGATGGACTTTCATCATGCTTTGGCTATAGGTTGATTATAAAATTTTAAAACCCGTAAATTACATTTAACATAAGCTTTTTTCACTGCAAGGCCACATGGCGTGTGAACACTATATTTTCTTCTCCATGTGTGAAATATCAGGCTTCTTGGCATCTTGAAGGAGAATGCTCCTAGCATCAGTGACAAAAAATTTTCCTGTTCCTGCATTCCTCCAAGTGATGAAAACCATTCCATATTTCAGCTTACTTTATCTTGAACCATGACTTTATTTCAGAGTTAGAGCACTGGATTGTGATATATTATTTTTGTCATGCAAAAAATTAAAGTGTCTTTAGCATATCCTCACAATCTTTCAGACTCTCTATACCCCATTTCTCACATGGAAATACATTTTTTCTCAGGACTTGCCCCCTCTAGCATGTACATAGTTGGCAATAAAGCCTCAACAAGTTCCAGCATATAACCTTGAGTTCAGTCAGTCCCATCATGTTTCTCTTCTCCAATCACTTCACTGAACTACCTTTTCAATTCTTACATGTGTAGGGCGTGTCGAAGAGAATTCTACAAACATGCTAATTAACAGGAGTACGAAAATACAGGGTCTACACAAGGGACTGGGAAATTTCAAGGGCAAGGACCAGGATCTATTCATTATTTTGCATTCAGTGTCTGGCAAAATGCCTCCAGAAAGTGTATATGCATTTAATAAATACATGTGTGTTTGAGCTAACTTGGTTAAGAAAAAAATACCTATAGTGCTACTCCCATTATAGTGAAGCAGCTCAGAGTCAACCAACCAATTACTTTGCCAATAAAATGCATAAAATTACATAGAAATTTTGAAATTACATCTGATCACAGGCACTGGAGTTCAGATGGTGGTCACACTTTGAGTATCCAAGACATTCTCTGTTGATTTTCAAACAGATATGATGAAAGCCAGAAAAAATGAACAATTCTTCCATTGTGATAAAAAGATAACTATTAACCCAAATTTTTATATCCTTCAAAAAATATCCATAAACAAAAAGATAAAATTAAGAAGACATTTTCAGACAAAAATAACTTTTCATCAGCAAACACAAAAAGATGAAAACATTGACCTAATTTCACATCAACAACTATTGAATACACCTTTTTTTCCAAATTACATGGAATACTTACAAAAAACGTGTGCTGCAGCAAAAAGCCTCACTTGATACATGTTAAAGTATTAAAAGTATCCAGAGAAAAATATTTTTAATTTAAAAAAGAAACACTTTTTAAAAACTAGAAATTCTCCAAATATTTAAAAATTAAGAAACACACTTCAAAAAAAATTCCATGTGAAAGAGGCAATTGCAAATGTATTAAAAAACATTTTTCAGTGAACGATAATAAAAATATGTATTGATATATGATGTGAGGAATTTGGGGGGATGCAGGTAAACTCATGCTTAGGGTAAAACATATGGCCTTAATGCATATCAAAAAGAAAGACTGACACCCAATGACCTAAGTATCCATAGCACTAGTAAGTGGAAGAACCAGGATTCAAACTCTTGCAGTCTGGCTTTAGCATATATGCTGTCACTTTCAGGCCATGTGGCATTAAGTATCTCCCACCCTAACAAGAAAAGGACCCACAGACAAAGCCAAAGCTGGGAAAGACTCAGGGTGGGGAGGGGGAAAGTGGTGGCAGGAAAGTGGAGAAAACAGTAAAGTTTACTGTGCATGAACAACAGTAAAATAAATAAATAAATGAATGAATAAATAAATAAATAAATAAAATCATCTTAAAACCAACAACTAGAGAGCTCTAGAGAGCATTTTCCCTCATCTTACCCTCACAGGAAACATTCTTTAAAAATACTTGTCTCTGTTTGCTTTCTCCACTTCTTTACCTTCAAGTCTCTCTTTGTGTTTTTTTTTCCTGTTTAGTTGTCCTGCCACCCCATTGAAATTGGTTTTACTAAGGTTATTAATCCATTTGCCAAATCCCGTTGTCTTTTTTCTTTCTATTCCCATACATATTTCATTATGTATATCCATGCTATTGTTTTATTTGATAAAATTTATTTCCTCACTACTATAATAGCATTCTCCCCTGATATCCCACCACTCTCACTATTATTTTTCTGCATCCTTAATTCTGCCCGCCCCTTAAATGTTAAATTCCCCTCCCCCAAGATCTTTTGATTCACTACTCTATTAATCCTTTGTTAAGCTTCACCTATCCACAGTTTGAACCAGATATAGATTATTCTACATCTGCATTTGTAGCCAGAATTTTTTGCTGAGTTCTAAGCTAATCTTCAAGGAAACTAAAATTCTTTTTTTTCTTAGAAAAAATCCAAAGGTCTGGGCTAAAATACATCTCCTGCATAGCCTTAGCTGCCTTAAGCATTGGTAAAGTAGAATCATTGCAGTACATGAAAGTGGAACTTGGAGCTCTACTATCCACTATCAGAACTGTCGCATGACCATATGTAAAACTGGCTAAAGGAAATTAATGATATTTTAATTGTAAAATAATATCCAATGGGAAAAGGTGAATGGTATGACCAGAGGGCTGGTATGTGGGAAAAACAGAACTGAGATAGGAAAACCAAAAAGTTCTCTAGTGGGTACAAATTGCTAGTCTTAACACCAATGCTAGGTTTGCCTGTCAACAATAAGGGTCTACAAACAGAGACTTTAAGATCAACATGTCTAGGGTAGAAAAAAGACTCTACATTTTAAAAACATCTCTCCAAGAGTGCATCATGATCAAGCGGGGTTGATTGGAGGGGCATTGAGATGGCTCAACAGATGCAGATCAATCAATGTGATACATCACATTAACAAAATAAAAGATGAAAATAATATGATCATATCAATAGATGCAGAAATATGTCTGATAAAATGCTTTATGGTTAAAACACTCAATAAAATGTATGTAAAAGGAAAGCACCTCAACATAATAAAAGCTATATATGATAAAACCCTCAACTAATATACTCAATGGTGAAAAACTGAAAGCTTTTCCTCTAAGATCAGAAATAAGACAAGGATGTCCACTTTCCCCACTGTTATTCAACATAATACCAGAAGTCCTAGCCAGGGCAATTAGACAAGAGAAATAAATAAATAGCATACAAACTGGAAATAAAGAAATAGAAGTGTTATTTTTTGCAGGTAACATAAGTTTTATATAGAAAACACTAAAGACTCCACCAAATAAATTATTAAATACAATAAACACACATAGTAATGTTGCAGGATACAAAAATCAATGTACACAAATCCATTGCATTACTATATACTAACAATGAAATTTAAGAAAAAGAAATGAAAAAAATAATTGCTTTTGCAATTGCAAAAAAAAAAATAAAATACCTAGGAATAAACTTGCCAAAGGATATGAAGGGACTATACACTGAAAACTGCAAAGCATTCATTATTAAAAGGGATTAAAAAGATACAATAAAATGGAATGATATTCTGTGTTCATGTGTTGGAAAAATCAACACATTTAAAAGAGCCATCTGGGTTGCTTGTCTTCTTAGAGTCTTGTAAGTTCTTTATATATTTTGGAGATTAATCCCTTGTCTGAGGTATCATTGTCAAATATGTTTTCCCATACAGTTGGTTCTCTTTTTATTTTAATACTGTTTTCTTTAGCTGTGTAGAAGCTTTTTATTTTGATGAGATCCCATTTGTTTATTCTTTCCTTTATGTCCCTTGCTCTGTGGTACATTTACACAATGGAATTCTATGCAGCAGAAGGAGCTCCTACCCTTTGCAACAGCATGAATGGAATTGGAGAGCATCATGCTAAGCGAAATAAGCCAGGCAGTGAAAGACAAATACCATATGATCTCACCTTTAACAGGAACCTAATCAACAAAGCAAACAAACAAGCATAATATAAACAAAGACACTGAATTTGAGAACAGTCTGACAGTGACCAGAGGGGGAGGGGAGAGAATTTCAGGGGAAAAGGGGAACAGTTTAGAGCAACAAGTATAAAGGACACATGGACAAAAACTATGGAGGGTAGAAATGGGAGGAAGGTGGGGAGGGCTGGGGTGGTGGGCTGGGGGTGGGGTAAAAGACAGAAAACTGTACAATATCAACAATTAAAAAAATACTGATAAAAAATAATAATAAATATAAAAAAATAAAATAAAATAAAAGAGCCATCTGACCCAAAGTAATATACAGATTCCCATCAAAATCTCCATGGCATTAAAAAAATAGAAGCAAAATAATCATGAGATTTGTATGGAACACAAAAGACCCCAAATAGCCAATGCAATCCTGAGAAAACAGAACTATTCCAGAGGTATCACATTCCCTAACATCAAATTATACTAAAAAGTGATGATAATCAAAACAGTCTGGCAGCTGTAAGAGGGAAAAGGGGAGGCAGGGGCTGATTGAAAGAAGGTGAAAGGATTAGTCAAGGAATATATATAAAGGACCTATGGATCTGGACAATGGTGGAGATTGACTATGGGAGTAGGAGGTGCTGGAAGGAAGGGCACAAAGGGAGAAAAACTGGAACAACTATAATAGTATAAATACTAAAATATTTTTTAAAATAGCCTTGTGTAAGCAGAAAAACACACAGACTAATGGAACAAAATTGAGAGCACAGAAATAAACCCACATGTGTGTGGCAAAAAAAAAAAAAAAGTTGACACAGAAGCCAAAAACATACAGTGGATAAAAGAAAGCCTCTTCATTACACAGTGCTGGGAAAATTGGAAAGCCAATGCAAAAGAGTGAAACTAGACTACAGTGTGTCCCCATATACAAAAATTAACTCAAAATGCATCAAACACCTAAATACAAGAACTGAAACAATAAATTACATAGAAGAAAACAAAGGTATAAATTAACATTGTCTTAGAGAGAATTTTACAGATTTTACCCCAAAGGCAAAAGAAGTAAAGGCAAAAATAAATGAATGGTACTATATCAAATTAAAAACCTTCTGCATGGCAAAAGATACCACCAGCAAGACAAAAAGGCAACCAACAAATGGGAAAAAATATCTGCAAACAATCCAATACCAAACAAACAAACAATCCAATTAAATAATGGGTAGTCCCTGAACAGACACTTCTCCCAAGAAAACATACAAATGGCCAACAGATATATGAAAAGTTGCTTACCTTCACTAGCTAGCAGAAAAATGCAAATCCAAATTACAATGAGATACCACTTAATTGTTAGAATGGTTACTATCAATAAGACAAGTAATAACAAGGGTTGGATAGGTTGTGAAGAAAAGAAACCCTTATTCACTGCTGGAGAATGTATACTGGTATAGCCACTATAGAAAACAGTGTTGTGGTTCCTCAAAAAATTAAGAATAGAGTTACCATATGACCCAGTAATCCCTCAATCCTCTCTTGAAAAATTTGAAAACATTTATGCAAAGATACATGCTCCTGTATGTTCACTGCAGCATTACTGATGGTGGCCAAGACATGGAAACAACCAAAATGTTTTGATAGATGGTTGTATAAAGATGTGGTACAAATACACAATGGAATACTACTTACCCATAAGAAAAGATGAAATACTGCCATTTTCAAGAACATGAATAGATTTTGAGAACATCATGCTAAGCAAAATAAATCAGACGGAAAAAGTCAAGAACTGTAAGATTTCATTCATATGTGAGATATAAAACTGAAATAAACAAGTAAACAAATAAGAAAAACAAACAAACAAAAACTCATAGACACAGACAACAGTATGGTGGTTAACAGCAGGAAGGGTGGTAGGAGAAGTTAGTAGAGGCAAAAGGAGGTCAAATATATGGTGATGGAAGAAGATTTGCCTTCAGGTGGTGAGCATACAATTCAATATACAGATTATGTATCGTAGAATTGTGTACTTGTAGTTTATATAATTTTATTAACCAATATAACCCCAATAAATTTAATTAAAACAAAAAAGAATCTCTCCAAGCAATTCCGATGTGCTACATAATTCATCACACTGGTTGAGAGCACTTCCCAGCCTGTGGGCCACAGACCAGTGGAAGTTATTGACAGGTATTTTTTAAATTATTGTCTGGGGACTAAACTAATGGATGCTTTTAAAAATCTCTTAATATTTCCTGGCTGGTGTAGCTCAGTGGATTGAGCACGGGCCTGTGAACCAAAGGATCGTGGTTCGATTCCCAGTCAGGGCACATGCGTGGGTTGCAGGCCAGTTCCCAGCATGGGACACATAAGAGGCAACCATACATTGATATTTCTCTCCTTCTCCCTCTCTCCTACCCTTCCCCTCTAAAAATAAATAAATAAATATTTAAAAAAAAAATCTCTTAATATTTTCAATGTGTAACTAAATTTATAATAGGCATCACACCCTCCTCCCAACAATAAAAAAATAAACCTACTCATTTTTAATTGGAAGGGGTTCTTGAACTTAAAAAGTTTAGAAATTACTACATACAACATTTCAAATATGCTGGAAATGTGTTCATTTTTTATTAGAACTTACAATTTGTCATTTAACAAATAAGACCTTTTGTCCTCATTATTGCAAAATAGTTACATTTTTTAAAAGAGAAAAGAGTAATCTATCTATGCATTACTTTAAGAGAAACTGTGCCCTGGCTGGTGTAGCTCAGTGGATTGAGCGCAGGCCTGTGAACCAAAGGATCGCAGTTCGATTCCCAGTCAGGGCACATGCCTGGGTTGCAGGCCAGTTCCCAGCATGGGACACACAAGAGGCAACCATACATTGATATTTCTCTCCTTCTCCCTCTCTCCTACCCTTCCCCTCTAAAGATAAATAAATAAATAAATAAAATACTTGATCTCTCAAGTATTGAAAAAAAAAGAGAAACTGTAAGAAAATCCTGGACAATACACTAAAAATTATAAATCCATTAGTAATTTTAGAAGATTTTAAAATATTTTGTTTTATTTAATTTACCTTATCTAGATTCATAATCTAATTAATTAAATGTTCATTTGCAACAAATTTGTAGAGGATGACTGAAATGGTTAAAATTTGTATGGTCACAAAGTGGTACATATTTACAAATTAGGTCAGAGCTTTACAAAATTTAAGCATATGTCAAACTCTTAAATCTAATATTATCTAAAAATATATATAAGCACAGAGTAAATTCCATATGCCTAAATTTCATCTAATTTAAATCACAAAGCACAATGTTTGCTTAAGTGTTCAGCATTAGGAACACTTTAAAGTGTTCTCATTAAGGAATGCTGAACACTCTAATTTGGGCGCACATAAAACTTGATACACTGGAAAGCCTTCAGTGATCATCATTATAATGGATAACCTGTTATGCGTAGTATCAATATTTGAAAGGATGCTCACTTAAACTGATGGTATTTAGAATCAAGTTCATACCACTGTTCTCTATATTGTCTTGACCACAATTATCAGTCTAACCTTAACCTCTTATTTACCTGTATTTTTGCCCTCCTGATTCCTTATGACCTTGGTAATTATATATTCCTTAACCTTTATTTTGCCTGTCTAGGGTCTGTTCTCTGAAAACTATCCCAGTATTGTATAGTTCTGACTTCCAC
Source organism: Glossophaga mutica (assembly GCA_039655065.1). Classification (NCBI taxonomy): domain Eukaryota; kingdom Metazoa; phylum Chordata; class Mammalia; order Chiroptera; family Phyllostomidae; genus Glossophaga; species Glossophaga mutica. Next base: position 59,338,132 of record CM077305.1, on the reverse strand, counting down.
ACATGTTTACTGCATCATTGGCCCCCATGAAACTACTGCCTGTTAATTCAGTCAACAAAAACTTACTGAATAGCTACCATGTATCATGCAGTGCTGACAGATTTGAAACACAACAGTGAATAAAACTGACCTACTTCTAGCTCTCAAAGAACTTAAATTTGTGTGCAATGAGTGGCCAACGTGAATATTCTGTTAAAACAAACACCCAGCTTGAACCATACCCCAAACTGAAACCATTTCCTCAGAACCACACCAACAAATGACCACAGCTAAACAACAAATAGCACTGGGAAAAGCAACTACAAAATAATTTGCAGGACTTAAAATACAAGCCACCTGTGTTTAGAGGGTGAAATTATTTTTATTTTATTCTATTATATTTTATTATTATATTATTTTTAACTTTTTTGTTTATGCTATTACAGCTGTCCCAACTTTCCCCCTTTTCCCCCCTGCCTCCAGCTTGACCCCAATTCCTATCATCAATTCCCACACACATCATTCATATCCATGGGTCATCCATAAATGTTCTTTATCTAATTCCTTCACCCTATTTCAACCAGTCCCCACTCCCACTGCATATGTCAGTCTGTTCCTTGTTTCTGTGCCTATGATTCTATTTTATTCATTAGTTTATTTTGTTCATTAGATTCCAGTTATAAGTGAGATCATATGGTGTTTGTCTTTCATTAAGTGACTTATTTCACTTAAATAGCCTCTAGTTCTTTCCATGCTGTCACAAAAAGTAAGATTTCCTTCTTTTTTTACTGCTGTGTAGTACTCTACTGTGTATATCTACCACACCTTTACATCCACTCATTTACTGATGGGTACTTATGCTGTTTTCAAATCTTAGTTATTGTAAATAATGCTGCTATGAACACTGGGGTGCATATATTCTTTTGAATTGGTGTTTTGGGATTCTTTGGATATATTCCCAGAAATGGAATCACTGGGTCAAAAGAATTCATACAACTCAACACCAGGAAGACAACAATCCAATTAAAAAATGAGCAGAGGACCTGAACAGACCCTCTCCAAAGAGGACATACAGATGATCCATAGACATATGAAAGGATGCTCAACATCACTGGCTATCATAGAGGTACAAATTAAAACCACAATGAGATCTCACCTCACACCTGCCAAAATGGCTATCGTTAATAAATCAACAAACAACAAATACCAGCGAGGATGTGGAGAATAGGGAACCCTAGTGAACTGTTGTTGGGAATGCAGACTGGTGCAGCCATTCTGAAAAACAGTATGGAGTTCCCTCAAAAAAATTAAAAATGAAATGTTAATTTTTAGATTATACCAAAAGAACCTTTGCCAAAAAAATTTTTGAAACAAACAAAAGGTGAGAAAAATATTTGGCCTGACTGGTTGATAATTTTAATTTAAAAATCATTATCAAATACCTCAAATTATATCCACCCTCATTTTTAAAAAGTCAGAAATGGTGTGATTTATTTTTTGTTCATCCATTAATTTATTCAGTACATATGTTTTGAGTGCCTGTTATGTGTTAGAACAGAAGAGGTTCCTGTTTTGTGGTGCTAATATTCCAAGTAGAAGGAACAAGACTAAGTAAGCAAGCAAATAATGTGTGATAATTTAAATAAAAACAATAACCTGTGCACTGAAAAAGAAAGAAGGGTTGGGGTGGAGTAAAGCTATTTAGTTAAAATGAACAGAGAATGCTTACATTTTTCAGCTACTCAAATCTCAACCATAAATAAAATGAGTATGAAATGTTCTCACATGAACTAATACCAATTATTACACACCTGCCCTTTATATCTCAGTCTTCCACCAAATTCACCTTTGTTGTAGAAAAGTGATAAAATCCCCAAAGTTAAAAACAGGAGAAAGTTTGAATGGGTATGAAATAAGGACTTAGAACATAATCATTATTTCAACAGTAATTGTACTGTACATTTTGAGAAGCTATAATCAAGAATTGAAAGGTGCTTTTTGTCTTACATTTAAAATCATGAAGCACAATGACTGTATATTCATAAGAAATTCTGAAACAGAAAACAATGACCTGGTTATGATTTTCTACATGAAAATAAATCCAGACAAGAAATATTGCCTATCTGCTCTTTTTCTGGATTTATTTTATTTTGTTTTTCTGGAGGGCATGGAAGGTTAGGATGGCAAATAGAGGAAGGTACAATAAAAAAAAGCATCCAGCATCAATACGTTTTACAGGAGCTCTTGGGAAAATAAATATGGCTAATTTACACATGGACTTTAAAGCATGAAAAAAACATAATTGTTAATCAAGACAATTTTCAAAAAAAAATCATTTTGGTTTTATCCACCAAATAACAAACTATTGCCATCTCTCTGTAAGCTTTATTGATATAAGTAAATGCATATATTGTTATTACTTGCTGTCATCTTAGTATAAATATATTTAAAATAGTCCTATTTATCCTTTTTTTAAGTGGTATTTTGGTTTCCTTTCCTACTTCCTGGTGCTTAAGTGAAAACAAGAACACAGAAGGAAAAGACCTTACCCTTTATCTTTGTTTAACTAGCATTCAACAAAATATCTGATTCACAATGGGAGCTCAATAGTGAACAGATAATTGAATGAATGAATGAATAATCAAAAAAAGCATTTGATCAACTGAAGAAAACTATGTCTTGATCACTCATTATGAGATCATCATAGATTATATATTAGTACAGGCACTGGCAAATATTTCATTACTGTGATGTAAATTCAGATGAAATTACCTTGGAAAATTAAGTCCAATATTGAATAAGTATACTTTATTTTAACAAACTATAAAGAATGACATGCTTTTCTAATAACTTACTATTATCATTTTATTCCCATTTATTTGCAGTCTTCACTGACCTAATTTTTTTGCTTGTTCAAGTGCGTAACTTTTAAAAAATTATTGTATTTTTTCATTACTATTTAACCCCCTTATACCCCCCTCTCCCATGTAATCACCACACTGTTGTCCATGAGTAATTTTTCCTTTTTGCTCACTCCCTCCACCCCTAACCTTCCCCCCACAGTAGCTGTCATTCTGCTCTCTACCTATAAGTCTATCTCTGTTTTCCTTGTTGTTGGGAACCATTCTGCCTGGTTTCAGGAGTTATAATTCCCTTGTGGCTAAGGCTGAGCGAGTGACCTTCTGACTATAAGCCACTAAGGAGACAAAGCTTATCTCCCTGGCAGGATCGCCGCTTCTGCTTCATCCATAACTGGCCCCCAATGCTTAGTCAGTTAGCCAATGATAGGTAAGATGCCCTCAAGGGAGGGGTTGCCTAAGACAGGCATGACCACTTGGAAGGCCCTCAAGGAAGGACTTGGGGGGCTACAGCAAAAAGGGGATGATGGACCCTCACCCCCCAGCTATCCTGACATAGCCTGAGTCCTTGATCCTTCTGGGAGAAGCTTTCCTTGTGTCTTGGCTTCCAGGTCCTAATCCACTTAAGCCTGAAACTATGACGGAGAGCAGTGCGGCCCTGTGCTGGCTAGAGTGGGTTCCCAGGGTGATTGGGCATAAGAAAGAATTCATAAAGTCCAGTGAAACCTGCTTTGCTAAGAGTGCTCTCATTTAAATGATAAGGATCTGAGGAGGAAATGAGATTGTCTCCCAAAGTTTTGTAACCCCTTAGCTCACAGACCCTGTCTCAGAGTAAGCCCTCAGATTTCTTTGAAATGTTATCTATTGTTTGATCCTTGCCACCTGACAATGATTGATGAGCCTTATCTGTATTCCTGTGTAGTACATACCTAATAAAAACCATTGAAGAGGGGGCTCTTGGCCCTTCTCCTCTGAGAGCTTAGCCACCTCTCCTCCCCAAGCAGATCATGTCTTGGTAGTCTTATTTTCATCTGTGACGGACAGATGGGGCTCTACAGGTGGAGCCCCAGCACCCCTTGTTAGTTCAGTTTGTTCATTAGAGTCTACATTAAAGTGAAATCATATGGTATTTGTCTTTCGCTGACCTAATGTTTTTGATTGAGAGGTTGCACTCGGAAAACTGGCGTACTTACATGGTGCCACTAATGGGATCCTGTATTTTATCCCCAATTCTTAAATGAATAGAGGTTTCATTTCTTATTCAAGGAATGGTTTACACACTTCTTACCAAAAGCTGCTTATTCCTGATTAACTCATTACCCTGTCTCTTTTTAATATTTCTTGGAAAGCTAATAGTTTTACTTTGTATTACTGTAAAAATGAGGATCTCATTTTGCTGTAAGGTCCCTAGACTGATTCTAGAACTAATCCTAAACAATAGAATGCAAAATATGACAATAAATGTCAGCCTATAGTTAAAGAAAACATCATTTTGATCCTCAGCCGGCTTTCACATGCAAACATGATCCTCAGCTGGCTTTCACGTGCATGTGTATATGCAAATACCACATACACATTGATTATTAAGAAGCTCCCTTTTTAAAAAATGTAATTTTAGATACTAAAGTTACATACCTTAAAACTTTTTCTTTAAACTATCAGCCTAACATATAAATATCACGATTGTATTTAAGTCTAGCAAATTTTAGTGATCCATTTTTAAAAAGCTTTTAATTAATGTGTTCCCATGTACAAACTTAGTTAATTTAAACTCATTAGTCACATAAACTGAATCCATAAATATATCTTATTATCCTGTAAGTACTTTAATTCTCTGGCTGAATAAATCTTCCCAAGTATATTAGTATTTCTTTAAAATTCAATAAGGTTGACCTTATATTCTCCTAAGTGTACTGATTCTTTGTATAAATTGGTATGATTTCAATTTAAAGTCACAAATTTAAATCGATTATTCAATGGCATACTTTAACTTGGATGTGCAAGACTGACTTGCTATCCTAAAAGGCCAAAGTCTTTAAGATAGTTCAAGTAATTGAAATAATAAATATGCTCAGGTTTCTCAACAAAAACTGTTGAAATTTAGTCTTGATTTTCTTGAACACTTCTGTGTTTAACTATAAATCTTTCCATGGTTAAAGATGTTGTGGTAGGTTGACTACTGACTCCCAAAGATATCCACATTCTAATTTCCATACTGTGTGAATATATTATCCTACATAGCCAAAAAAAGTAGCAGATATGATTATATTGAAGCTACTGAGAAATGAAGATTATTCTGGACTATCAGGTGGACCCAATGTAATCAAAAGGGTCCATACAAAGAAAAGAGAGAAGTAGAAGAGTCACAGGAGGAGCTGTGATTATGGAAGCAGAGATTAGACTTATGTGATGACTGATGGGAGAGGACTGTAAGTCAAGGAATGCTGGCAGCCTTTGAAGCTGGAAAATATAAGGAAATGCATTCTCCACTAGAGCAATCAGAAGAAATTCAATCCTGCCAACCCCTTTATATTAGCCCAATGAAACCCACTTTTGGACTTCTGATTTCTAAAATTGTAAGATAATTAATTTTTGTTGTTTTAAGCACCCAAGTTTGTGAAAATTGGTCACAGCATCAATAGGAAATTAAACAGATGTTTACCTACCAGATAAACACTTAATGCTATTTTAAGCAATTTGAGACTTATCTTCTTAATTATTGAGACTTCATCATACCCAGATAGTCAGTCTGATATGCTGATTGACTTCCTGTTGGTGAAAATAATAAAAATACTGAGTCCATTTTACTCTAAAACAAAGCTTTAAAAAAAAGATTTAGCTTAGATCTCTTAGTTTGAGTTATCACATGATGTAGTTTATCATACAAATATTCACAGAGGTCTACAAAACCTGGTTGCTACATTAATTGATTTTATATTGCATTACTTCACTTATGAGATTTTTAAATATTTACCACCCTGATCTAAAGACTTTTGAATTTGATGATATATTGCATTTTTTCTCCCTTCCTATCTGATCAAATGACATAAGCCCTATAGACAATAAAATAACATCTAGTTGAATCATTCATGATTTTATATAATTTTATGACCACGGAATTATAAAAATGGGGAAAGGTGCAATAATATTTATTGACTACTTTATACCCAAAAGCTTTCTGCTCAATACTTGGGTTGTTTCCAGTTTGGAGGTATTGTCAATAAAGTTATTAAGAATATTTGTGTACAAGATTTGGTGGGGCATAGTTTTTCTTCTCTGTTGTAATATCTAGGAGAAAAATTACAGGGTCACATAGTAAGAGTATGTTTAATTTTATAAGAATCTATAGAGAGACTTCTGGTCAACATGGATGCATTGGTAAATACAGCTCGCTTCCTCACACAACCACAGCAAAAATTACAACTAAACTTCAAAATAAATATTTCCCAGAATCATCACAAAATTGAGCTGTAGGTAAATCTAACAACCAAGGAATTAAAGAAGCCACATTCATCCAGATGGGTAGGAGAATTAGAGACATGGACATACAGAGGTGCAGAGATGAGGAAAGGGCAGTCCCATGATGTGTGGTGGATAAAAATTGGGAGGGATATCTAGGGAGGAAGGGATCCCAGCCCCACACCAGACCACCCAGTCCAGGGTTCCAGTGCCAGGAAGATAAGTCCTCCTAACTTCTGCTATAAAAACCACTGGGAGCTGGGAGAGTGGAAGAAACTGTGGGATTCTCAGGAGTTTCCTCTTAAAGGTTCCACAATGGACTTAGGACTTAGCCAGGGATGTCCAAAGTTTAGGCATCCCTGAGCCACACTAGAAGAAAAGTTGTCTTGTGCCACACATTAAATACACAAACACTAACAAAACCTGATGAGCAAAAAAAAAGGCCATGCATAATTTTCATGATAATCTGCCACCACAGGTAAGCAAAAATGTCCTCACATAATAACCCCATTTATGCAGCAGCCCTTTCAATAATATTTTAAAATTACTGAGCAGGTCTCAAGTTTGTGATCAGTAATATAGAAAATGTATATAGCTATGTGATGAAACCTAGTATAAAACTTAGTGATAAAACTACACAATGTTCTGAGTACATTTACGATTTTGTGTTGGACCACATTCATAGCCCATGTAGCCCACAGGCTATGGACACCCCTGACTTATACAGACTGACTCTCTCTGAGCTTCAGCACTGGGGTAGCACCTGGAAGGGCACCAGTGGAGAGAAATTAAAGTGCCTGGCATCAGGGTGAGTGGTGGGGAATAGCTTCCTCTCAGACAAAATTGCATTGCCCCTTTCTGAGCCCTCACCCACATAGGGCCACAGACTGGTGACACTATATCAGAGACTCCATCAACCAGGTTGCCCTGCACTGGCAATTACCAAAGGCTCTACCCTATCCAACTTATCCGTGGGCTTTTTTACAATAGGCCATGCTACTAAGACAGGAAGTCAAAGTGGCTCTGCCTAGTACATAGAAACAAACACAGCAAGGCTGCCAAAATGAAGAGGCAAATAAATATGGACCAAATGAAAGAACAAAACAAAACACAAGAAAAAGAACTAAAAAAAAATAGAAAGAAGCAATCTATTAGATGTAGATCTCAAAACACTGGTTATTAAGATGCTCAAGAAACTCACTGGGTACTTGAATAGCATAAAAATGACCCAGGCAGAAATGAAGTGAAATAAAGAAAAATGTGCAGGGAACCAACAGAGGAGTGGATGAAATTGAGAATCAGATCAATGATTTGGATTACAAGGAAGAAAAAGCATTCAATCAGAACAGGAAGAAGAAAAAAGAATAAAAAAAAAAAAAAAAAAAAAAAAAAAAACAAGGATAGGCTAAGGAGCCTCTGGAGTAACTTTAAATGTACCAACATTCGAATCATAGGGGTACCAAAAGGAGAAAAGAAAAATCAAGACCTGGACAAGTACATTAAAAAAAAAATGAAACTAGATTACCAACTTACACCATACACCAGAATAAACTCAACATGGATAAAAGATGTAAATATAAGATGTGACACCATAAAAGTCCTAGAGGAAAACATATGCAGGAAAATTTCAGATATCCCACGCAGCAATATTTTCACTGATTCAACCCCCTAGGACAAGGAATATAAAGGAAAAAACAAACAAATGGGACCTCATCAAACTAAAAAGCTTCTACAAAGCTAAAGAAAACATCAACAAAATGGAAAGGGAACCAACCATATGGCAAAGCATATTTGCCAATGATACCTCAGACAAGGGTTTGTTCTACAAAATATATAAAGAACTCATGTGACTTCACCAGGAAGATAAGCAATCCAATTAAAAAAACAGACAAATGACCTTAACAGACACTTCTCTAAGAAGGACATACAAAGGGCCCATAGACACATGAAAAAAATGCTCAGCATCATTAGCTATCAGAGAGATGCAAATTAAAACAATGAGATACCACTTTACACCAGTCAGAATGGCACAAATTAATAAATCAACATACAACAAATACTGGTAATATTGTGGAGAAAAGAAAACCTTAATGCACTGTTGGTTGGAATGCAGACTGGTGCAGCCACTGTGGAAAACATATAGAATTTCCTCAAAAAACTAAATATGAAACTTCCTTTTGACCTGGCAATTCCACTGCTGGGATTATACCCTAAGAATCCTGGAACACCAATTCGAAAGAACCTATGCACCCCTGTGTTCCTAGCAATATTACTTACAATCAGAAAGTGCTAGAAACAGCCTAAGTGCCCATCAGTGAATGAGTGGATCTAAAAACTGTGGTACATTTAAATACTATGCAGCAAAAAGAAAGAATCCCTACCTTTTGCAACAGCATGGATGGAACTGGAGAGCATTATGTTAAGTAAAATAAGCTAGGTGGTGAAAAACAAATACCGTATGATCTCACCTATGAGTGGAACCTAATCAACAAAACAAACAAATGAGCAAAATAGAACCAGATACTTGGAAATAAAGAACTGACAGTGACTATTAGAGGGTGATGGAGATAATGGGGGAAAGAAGGAAAAGGGGTAAGCAAAGGAACATAAATAGAGAGCTCAAGGGCACAGAATATAGGGGGTTTGGGGGATGGGGTAGGGGTGAGCAATGAGGAAGAAAGCTGGACAGCTGTAACTGAACAACAATAAATAAAAAATAAATATTTATTTATTTACTACTGGGAATAATCAAACACTGTAGAAATCCCTTAATGAAAGCAATATAGTAAAAAAATTCATTTGAAAAAATAATGAAAGAAAACCTTCGCAATTTGGTGAAAGAAATAGACATATAAGTCTAGGAAGCAAAGAGAGTCCCAGAAAAAGATGGACACAAAGACAACCGCACCAAGACACATCATAATTAAAATGCCAAAGGTTAAAGATAAACAAAGAATATTAAAAGCAGCAACAGAAAATCAGATAGTTACCTACAAAGCAGTTCCCATAAGACTATCAGCTAATTTCTCAAAAGAAACTTTGTAAGCTAGAATGGACTGGCAAGAAGTTTTCAAAGTGATGAAAAGCAAGGACCTACAACCTAGATTACTATATCCACCAAAACTATCATTTAGAATTGAAGGCCAGATAAAGTGCTTCCAAGACAAGATAAAAATCAAAGGTGTTCCTCATCACCAAGCCATTATTATATGAAATATTAAAAGGACTTATTTAAGAAAAGAAGATCAAAACTCTGAACATTAAAATGGGAATAAGTCTATAACTATCAACAATTGAAACTAAAAAACAAACTAAGCAAACAAGCAGAACAGTAACAGAATAATAGATACGGAGATCATTTGGAGGGTTATCCTTTAGGAGGGTGAAGGGGGAGAATGGGGAGAAAGGTGCAGGGATTAAGAAGTACAGATTGGTAGGTATAGAATAGACAAGGGGATGTTAAGAACAGTATAGGAAATGGAGTAGCCGAAGAATTTATATGCATGACTCATGGACATGAACTAAGGGGAGGATTGCCAAAAGGAATGGAGGTAGCTGGTGGGGTGCCAAAGGGGAAAAATTGGCATAAATATAAACAGCATAATCAAAAATATATTTAAAAAAGAAACTATAAAACTTCAAAAGTTGCTATATAATTTTGTGTTTCTATCTGCAACCTATGGGAGTTTTAGTTACTCTCCATTCTCTCCCACACTTACCATCATCAGTCTTTGTGTATGTGTATGTTTTATTAAAGTGTAGCTGACATGCAATATTATATTATATTAGTTTCAGGTGTACATCATAATAATTTGACATTTTTATTCCTTTTGATGTGATTACCACAATAAGTCTTTTTAGCTTTATCCACTTTAGTGGATGCATAATATTGTAGAATCCCATTATGGATTTCAATTTGCTTTTCTCGGAGTACTAATGATGTTAAGCATTTCTCCATGGGCATATTGGCAATTTGAGTTCCTTCATTTATAAAATGACTTTTAAAATATTTTCTCATTTTTTAATTATGTTGTTTATCATTGAGTTGTAAGAGCTCTTTGTATATTCTAAATACATCTTTTATCAGATACATATATTGCAAATATTTTCTCTGTGACTGCCTTATCTTTTTCTTATGCTTCTGAGCAGCATAAGTTTTAATTTTATGAGGGTCAATTAACCAGTTTTTTATTTTCCCAAACATTCATATTTCTACCAACTCTCCCTAGCCTCATTCATAGTCTTCCAACTCTCAATCAGTTATACATTTTAGGGAATATGAACATATTTAAACAGATATGTATCCTAATGCCTCTGTAATATTTTAGGGATCTATTTGCTAATCTTCCATTAGTAGATACAATTGAGAGTTTATTTTACTATATATACTATTATGTTCTTTATCTTATTAACATTATTATTTTTTGGTAATAATAAATAACAGCTACAACTTTCAGTCCTTTATGTATAATTTGGATCCATTATATCATCTAATTACTTCCCCTGTTATTTTTTTGAAAAAAATTAAAATAAGGAAAACTGCAAAAGATAATATAAAAAGCATTCTTCTAATTCCTACCAAAAGAGAACAAAGGCCACCATTTCTTTCATCTATGCTTCAGATTAAAACATACAAACTTTCAGGGTAAGTCATAGTTCCAGTATCATCTTCTTCTCTCCCACCCACTGCATAAGTAATCACTCCTCAGTAATTGAACTTAATCCAGGCTATTCATATTTTGAGAAAGAGCAGGAGAGAGAGAGAGAGGGGAACAACACACACACACACACTAACACTTACAGTGTGGTAACATTTAGTGATTGCTATTAATTTATGAAAATAGGATCCCATACTATATAACATTCAGGAAGTCAGTTTTTCACAACATATTTTCTAGTTGTAAATGTTAAAGTTAGAGCTATTTCATTTAGCTGCTATATTATAATCTATTGTGTGAATATATCACAACTTATATTTCCATTCCACCACTGACAGACATATATATGGCTTATAAATAACACTGAAATGAACAACTTTTGCACTTCTCCTTGTGCACAGGGGAAGAATTGTCTTAGGAATAGTACTGTCCAATGTAACTTTCTACAATGACGGCAATTCTCTGTGCTGTGGCTAGAGAGCACTTGAAATGTGTCTAATGTGACTGTGGAACTGAATTTTTCATTTTATTTAATTCTAATTAATTTAGATGTAAATTTAAAATGCTGCATGTGATTAGTGACTATCTTATTGGACAGTACAGCTTTAGGATATATGGCCAGAAGTAGAACTGCTAGGCCTATGACAGCCATTTATAAACTCTACTGAATTTTGCTCTCTGAAGTAATTATGTCAATTTACATGCCTATCAGCAAAGCTACCACTTCCCCATATCCTGGCCAATATTTGTACCTGTCAGACTTTTCCTTTTTGCCAAACTGAAAAGTTTAAAATTGTATCTCGCTTTTGTTTTAATTTGCATTAACCCAATTAGTGGTGAAGATAAAAATCTTTCATAATTTTAATTGACCATTTGAGTTTCTGCTTCTCCAAATTGTCTGTGTAACTGTATCCTTTTACCAATAGCTAATGCTTTTTCTTTGTTAATTTGATAAAGCCTTAATAATTCCTATTCCTTCCCATTCCCACTCTGACAACTCTCTTGAAAGAAATTTCCTGGATTAAAGACCTTTTCATCATGCTGGACAACCACGTTTTATACAGCACAGGGCTGGGCGTGTGCTCATGCTGACAAGTAGCTGTTTCCCAGTCTCTCAGGGGAGCCAGCATAGAGGTCCGGTGCCTTGTTTCAATGTGAAATATGTGGTACCTACTCTATTCTTGGTCTTGGGGTCCCATGAGAAACCAAAAGATTGGAAAAAGTCTCAATTTGTTTGTTATTTACATTTTCACAAATATTTGAGTACTGTCCTTAGATCTGCTTTCAGATGAGTATATTTAAGAGCTATTTCTCAGAAATGCTAGGTAAATTTGGAAATACAGCATATTAATAAGCAACATTTTATAGGTCTATGAATAAGAAATACATGAATAAAAATATATATATGCTCTCCAATTCCATCCATGCTGTCGCAAAGGGTAGGAGCTCCTTCTTTCTTTCTGCTGCATAGAATTCCATTGTGTAAATGTACCACAGTTTTTTGACCCATTCATTAACTGATGGGCACCTAGGTTGCTTCCAGCACTTGGCTATTGTAAATTGTGCTGCTATGAACATTAGGGTGCATAGATTCTTTTGGAGATCATGCTAAGTGAAATAAGCCAGGCAGTGAAAGACAAATACCATATGATCTCACCTTTAACAGGAACCTAATCAACAAAACAAACAAACAAGCATAATATAAACAAAGACACTGAATTTGAGAATAGTCTGACAGTGACCAGAGGGGGAGGGGAGGGAATATCAGGGGAAAAGGGGAACGGTTTAGAGCAACAAGTATAAAGGACACATGGACAAAAACTAGGGGGGGTGGAAATGGGAGGAAGGTGGGGAGGGCTGGGGCAGTGGTCTGGGATGGTAGTAAAAGACAGAAAACTGTACAATATCAACAATTAAAAAAATACTGATTAAAAAAAGAAAAAAATAAAAGAATTAGTAGTTAAAAAAATATATATATGACTTCTTGAATAATATTTTTCATTATATTTAAAATATTTACTACCACAACCTTGCTAGGACAGTCTCTTGGACCCATAAAGAACAACAGCAGCCTGCACACATCCTCATCCTCAGAAGTACACTGCAAACCGAATGCATAAGCAACAGTGTGGTCCTTCACAATCAGTTGTACAGAGAAAGGTGAATCAAAGTAGCAACTTCACTAACCATACATTACATTATGGGAAAATTTAATAATCAGAAATGCATTCCCCTTTTATTTATTTTTTGAAGGAGACAACAATAGAAATGTTAATGTATAGCCATTGAAAATCACTTCAATTTGGAATCATTGGCAAGAGTGAAGTAGTGACTGAGAATGAGTAGGAGATGAGATAGGTCTATTCAGTAGAAAAGGAGTTCAATTTTGCCAATAAATCTTTGGGAAATGAAACCGAATAAATTGAATTATCTTTCATTGGTGACTGAGGATATGGCCAAAACTCATGGACTAATAGGGGCACAGTCAGGACTACAGAACTCCATCTTTAGGGACATAGGAGTCTAGAAAATAGGATCTAGGAGGCAGAGTACAGAAGGTAGAGTGCAAAAGTTCTGCTTTATCACATTAGAAGGTATTAAACTTTAAATAAAGTACCAAAGATATTTTAAGCCTCAATGTGTGTGTGTGTGTATTAATTCCAAGTAGCAAATTAAATTTTTTAAATTTTCTTTCAATTTAAAAGATAAATTCTATAACATTTCTAAATTTAGGGATAATTTTTTCAAATACTTTCTCTCCTATTAGTATGAAAACTTGATTTATTTGATTTCAGGTAAAAATACAATAAAGCTCCTCCCCCCACACAGAGTCACCACTGACTTCACTCATGATAATACTATTTTTTCCATTAATATATTTGTTCCTTAAATATAAATTCTTCCATCTTGGCACTTCTTGAAAAACACCAAAGGACCCAATCTTCTGAACTTGTCCAGGGATTTTGAAATTGAGCACCCTGACACCAAATCCACCCACTCACCTCCCTCCCCCCCCTCCCTCATCTTCACAAATATCAGCAACCTGAGTTGACTAAAAATTCCAAACATCACTGGAAAGACCAACTGCCTGTTTAGGGAACAGAATCCCAAGTGATGGAAAAAGAAAAGGACGTTGTGTTTTAGTTGATTAGGTAATATAAACTACTTGCTAATAATAAAGCAATTCAATAATTGCCTCTTGTCCTCTAGTTCTATGCTCTTTTGATTCTAGCAGATGCTTTCATAAAACATTTTAAAAAGCTTATTTAAGTTTCTTTGCCATCACATCATAAAGATGAGCTGGAAAGTGAAACTTCTCTGCTTCCAGAGGACACCACCACTGCCACTGTATTGTCTGTTCAATAAGGGATGCGTTTTCAATTGTTCTGATTTTCCCCAATCCCCCTGATCTGGGACAACCATTCTTAACACTTTTCTTTATACCTTCTTGATGTTTTCTATAAGTATTTTAAACCTATGGAATCATCATATTGTACATACTGTTCATACTGTTCTCTGACTTCTTTCTTTTAAATATATCGATATATCTCAGGTAGTTTTTAACTTCAGTACCTATATGTAGCTTTACCACATTTTTTAGTGGTTGTATAATTTCACTTTCTTTTCCTCACAGCCTCTTGAGAGACATTTGGAGTACATAGGAAAAGAAAAAAATGTTATATATATAATTTTAATATATATACACACACAACACAAAGGTTACTATAGCTTTTTTTTTTTTTGCTCTACTGCCAACAGCTAACAATGTAGTATTTCAGGTGGATGCTCGGTATTTACAGAAGGCCCAAAGGAGGTTCATTGCTACTAAATAGATAGATGAAATGCTGAAATGGATATTGCTTTCCTTTTCTTCAAGGAAGCACAATGTTTTGTCTGCCAAGAATTTGACATTTTGCTTAAGGGTAAGATGAGAAAATATTTAAGTAGGCATTAAAGGAAAGCAGAGAAACCTGAATAATAGCAAACATCAGTGAAAGGACCATACAAATTAGTCCCAGCCCTTTAGGCAAAGGTCAGAAGAATATAGAATAGGCCAATCAGAAATAATGGTTAAAAATGAAAAGTGCACAGAAGTATAACGTAACATGGGAAGCTTCTAGTATATGATTATTCACAGCCAAAATATGCCTGACTGTAGAAGAAACTGATGAAAATTATCAGGGAAAAATATTTGAGCAGATGATACATCCTTTCGTGGCTGCCTTTAATGCTGAAGAACAAGAAAATCAATAATTCAGCCTTTAATGTTGTTGAAAAACGTAAAGCAGAGTTGGTACAATTTAGTAAATGCCATCCATCCACAAAGCCCACACTAAGCCAATTTCCAACAGCCAACATTTTCCATTTTATTTTCTCTATAATATTTAGCTTCTTCATTTAATTACACTTGATATTTGTAAAGAGAAAGCTGGCATTGTAATAATTGGATAGCTTTTTATCTCTGTTGGCAGAAACAGAATTTTCTCTTATATTTGAGGAGCAATACAAAGGCAAAACTTCCTTTTCTCACAAACTCAATGCCAAAACTATCCTCTGACTCACACAGTTTCTTTAAATCATATTGCTCTGAAAGTTGAGATGTACTATCTTAAAGCTGCTGCCAAGATCATACTGTTCCTCAGCTAGCACCAAAAAACTACCATGTCACTTGATCGAAATGCATATACCTCTCCAAAACATTCTCTTTTTCTCTCTTTTCTTCTCTACTTCCTTCTGACATTCCCAGTTTTTACTTTCTTGCCTTCTCTTATGCTTTCCTTTCTTTCCTTCCTTTCTTCTAGTCTTATCTCTCTTTCCCTCCTTCTCCCCTCTTCTTCTCCCTCTCATATGCAAGAAGAGAGAGCAAAGTAATGATGATCTTTCAAAATCAGAGACCCAAGAGAAATTTAGTGGTCCTGATATATGAAGAAAATTCTCCTCCTAGTGCATTTTTTTCTAGAGAAATAATCTCAGGCTGAGCTTCAGAAACTCAGCACCATACCTTCACCTCTAAGGAACAATAATCAATCTCCTAATAAAAAACAAATTTTGTATTAAGAATTTGAATATCTGTAAACCATTTTAATTATTGGGGAGAGTTTTATTTATTAATGTTAATCAAGTATAAAGGATTCTTGAATTAAATAAGTACTTATAATTACATTATGAAATCTTGGAGAGTTATGCTCTTTAATATATACTAGTGGCATTGAGAGTTGACTGGACACAATTCAAAGATGTACCTGTAAACTGTTGTTTAAAAAGCAAGTTGCTTAAGTTCTTACTCTTTTAAGTTACTCTCAGAATGTTTAAATACCAGAAACATTTCTTAAAACTTCAAAATTCATTTTGCAAGCAAAATAGATAACTCACAAGTACATAGCTACCAAAATTTACATTTATATACTCAAAGTACCTGTTTTGAAAGGACAATTACCTGTTTTCAGTCACAACTTAGGTGCCTATCTCTAAAATTTTAGCTGACACTTTTTACTATGTAATAAAACATGTCAAATTCAAACCGACAGGTGGATTTTATTTTTGGAGGGTTTTTCCTCACACCTTTTTCCATTATAATACAAGGACTACTTAGCCATATGATTTTCTACAAACCATAACCAAAAAGGTAAAACATAATGCATGTCTCAACATCTTAGCACTTACATGAAAGGCTCTGGGGGAGAGGGAAAAAGTCTTGCTAAATTCAGGAACAAGTACTGTCTGGAAATGAAGAGGCTGCCAGCTTCCCTCTGTTCTCATTCTCTAGGTGCCTGCATGCCTGCCTTCTAAACCCACAAAGAGGACTGTTTCCCACCTTATGGTGCATATCTGAAATTCTTCAACTACTCAGTTTGTGGATTTAGAATACCACAGTGTCTAGCCACATTTATTCTAAACAGGTCATCTGCTCTGGTCACAGAGAAATGTCAGTCAATGAGTTTACCCAATGTATTTGCAGCTTACCTTTCAATGGAGATCTGGAGAAATGTAAAACACAGTCATCCCATTAAGTATGCACATGGGCCATTTGTTTAATCAAACTAAATAACTGGATAATGTATTATGTTAATTTAAGTCACATTGATATTGGAAATAAATACTGATATGCAAGGTATCTAAATAGCGTAGTGCTTTTATTGTGGGCAATAGCTCCGATTCAGTGAATGGTGAGAGATTAAAAATGTAGTTAAGTGAAATTGTGTGTGTGTGTGTGTGTACAAAATTAATATATTCCATTACCCCAGTCATTCAAGTGGGCATTAAATAATAAGAATAGATACTCAAGTCTAGATATAACAAAACTTCTTAATTTTATGCCATATACTTAGATAAAAATAAAAAGGTGTAAGACTATTTTTACAAACAAAATTTCAATTATTTAACTTTTTAATCTAACAATATATATTTACGATCTTAATTGTTCACACGATTTCCTCAACATGAAATAGAAAATGATGTTTATTTATAACCAAATATCATATAACAAAAGAAAAGCTTTGTTGTTATTAAGAGTGGACCACTAGTGCCCTCTCCTGATAGGAAGAGTGAGGAACAGGTCTCAGGACTTAGAAAGACACTGCACTAATCCTCTAAAAACAACTGTTTCAAGTTAGATTTATGCCAATTCATTTCTGATTTAATAACATATCCCTCATTTTCTCCTAAAATGTTGAGTGTTCTGCTGTTTAACTGTTGAATTACCTTCCAAGAAACATTACAGAGTCAGGGAATCAATATATAATCTACTGCATTATTCAAATTGAGCTTTACAATAAGTTCAGGAGGGAAAAATCCACCTTTTTAAAACTATGTGAAGCTGTATCATCATTGGTTTTACATCTGATGGTGTGAAAACTAATCAGCTTGAATCTATACCTGCCTTAATTATACTAACTGTCATGTTGCCTCACTTTTCACCACGTTCAAGTGATACTCACAGACACACTCATTCATTACATTGCTTTCTGACATAGCATAAAGGGCAAAAAGGCAGCATGACGGATTAAAAAGATGTTATGGTACAATGTTAATTATAGTAGCAGCACCTTTTTCTAGCTCAGGCTGCCTATTCACTATCTATTTTCATTTTTACATTCAGAATATACCTTTGAGAAGAATGGATTTATTGCATAGACATAGTAAATGAGAATTTTGGTCAGACATTCTAATATGGGTGGCATACACATCATATTAAGAGTGAACATAGTGGAAAATTTTAAATCTCTGTTTGTTTTTTGTGTGTGTGCAATTATTTTGAGAAGGTGAGACTAGGAGATACCATACAAATCATAACGTGACCAGATACAATAAACCAGAAACATTTAATCAAGAATTCTTCTCCATGAAACTAAAACTTTGATAATATCTATTTTTTCCAAAAGAATTTTATAAAATTGTAATAAAATAATTAATTTCAGAAGTCAAATAGTAAAATAAATGGTACTGTATTCTTAAATTATAATGGTTTTTCTAGTTTGGGCATCATACAGTAAACTTATGAAAACTTACATTAGTGAAATTGACAATAAATCAACAGTAACTTATAGTAACATTTAAATATGTCAAAATAAGAATATTTGATATTTAGAAGATATTTTATGAAAATCTGAATAAGATCAACTTCAGAAAAAAATTTCAGCTTCAACAATGTCATGCTGAACTCTCAAATAAGCTGGCTAAATGTTCTATTCTTTTACTCAATTCATATTTTACTCTGAAAGTAATGTTATTCCATGTAATTATTATCCATATCTCATTTCATAGTAATTTTGCTTCCTGAAAAATATAATGACTGTATTTTTCTCAATCTTTCCTGTTGCCCACTTCAGGGTTGTGTCTTTTATCGCTGATAGAGTTTAAACTTTCACACACTGAAAATGACAACCAGTTCAATTTGATGTCACAGAAGAACTGAATATATCAGTAATAACTGAATTTAATGCCATGTGTCTTGATGCTATAGCTCAAATTGAAAAGTCCTACTCTGTAAAAATAGGGAGGACCCAGGAAGTGGCAGCAGTGGGGATAGTTTCTGAATGGAGATGTGTTTACCTATCAAATTAGTGACTCTCACAGCTTATCCTTTTGACCAAGAGTAACAGTAAGGTTAGGACTTCACTAGTTACTGTCCTTTCCTGGGAATCTCTGACAGAATCACTTATCACTACTGAAAATCTGTGGTGTCTTCTAGATGTTTCCATTTCATTTTTCCTCTTCAAATTCCCCCCAAAAGAATACAAAGAAATTGCTCTATATTCAGAGTAATCATGAGGAAGCAATTTAAATTATAATCCTATTTTTAAGAAGCAATGACGCATCATAGAAAAATTAAAATGTATTTTATTTCTATCATATTATAGGAAAACTAAAATGTATTTTATTTCTAGCTTTAACTCTTTGACTGCATTTAACTACAGCCCTCATTTTATTATCAGTACCAACAGCCATACATGGGGCACCTTTGAATACATTCTCTCTGACACTCGGAGGCCAATTCTCTCTGAATGCTAACTACACACAGTTCAACTGCAGAGTGCTGCTGGCGTGCAGACACTATAGACATGCAGTTGTTGCTACGTTGAATTGCATTAATGAATACCTACCTCAAAAAAGAGGTGGGCATTAAGGCTGTAAGGCATATTGTACGTTATATTCAGAAATCTTTGAGTTCCTTCTTGCAATTAAGAAAAATCCCTAATACCTAAATAAAAAATAAAAGAGCAATATGTACAATTAAAATATTGCTTTATAATAAAAAGGACTCACAGGGAGTAGATTTAATTCATGCAGATGGAGCCAATCATCTGTATTAAAACTGAAAAATGCAGCCCTTAATTATAATTTTTAATCCATACGTACTAGTTATCCAAAGGTTTAAAATAACTAGTCTTTCCCCTTTATGTAAATATTTATAGCACTGCATGCATCGTAGTTCTCTTTAGTTCTATGATCTAGTCTCCAAACTATATTCTACTCTGGCATGTTTGTGTACTAATTATGAAAATCATAAAATGATGTTCAAACAAAAAAATTAAGGAAGAAAGGTGCTTCAAAAATTAGCAAATAAAACTGATATACCTGTTAATGATGAATTCCAACTATATGTAAAGATTCTTTCCATAGTATATTGTGGGAATTCATAATAACTATAGGTATGATCAAGACTTATTTCAATACTTTGAAATGTCAAATGAGTAACTTTATTCTTTTGTTTTTAAACTATTTGCAGAAACAACAGAAAATTACATAATGTTACATTTATTTTAACCTACACTTCTTCCTTTATAAGGTTACTTGTCTAAACATTTCACTAACACTGCAATTTTAAACTGAGAAAAAGAACAAAGTTAGAAGTATGACAATTTATCAGGAATAGATTAAGTGACAGCTGTAACTAGAATCAGAATTAGTAGATTATTTTAATAGTTCCAAGAAGAGTATAAATTACAAAAGTACATTTGAATGATGTTAGAAAGATAGCAAGAGGAATTATTTGCTTAGTATAAGATGATTTTTAAAATTAAACTTTGATAATATTTTCCCCATTAGAATTTTTTCTAAGTATAGAGCTGTGTCTTCATTCAACAATTCAATTTTCAATCCATTTATTGACATAAGGAAAAAATGGGGATTTTCCAAAAATTTTACTCTACTCATGGAATCTCCTTGAAAATGTATATATTTTTAAAAACTGTTAATAGATTAATTATACTTTCTCTCATAATTCTAAGAAAACTATATACAGTGTCTGGCAAAAGTAATGCCTGCTTGAGTGTGGTTGGTAGGTTAATAATACAGGTATAATTTACAGTTTTAATTTGAACATTTTACCTAAAATGTCATATGGTGTGCTTGAGTGTGACATTGTTATGAAGAATTACATATTTATGATTTTGTAATAAAAGATTTTGTAATAAAAAGGGGGTGTTATTTGTGCCAGGCCCTGTATATTCCAGGTGTTTTGGTATATTAAATTTTCTGCATCTCATATTTCTCATAATTTAATTTCTAAGCATTTATTTCAGCAAAGCTTCATTATGACCTATTTACCAAATCCCTAACATCTAGAAATCTTTCCTTCCTTCAGAAAATGGCTAAAACACTACCTCTCCAAGAATCTTGACCATTCAAGAGACATTAATCCAAATTATCCTCAAGTCTAACATCTTAGCAGTCAATACCTACTCTACTACCAAAAAGTAAGCAATCCAATTGACATTAATGCAAATATATATATGCGATCCATACTTTCTGTGCAGTATCTTCCATTTTTTCTATCAGGATATTCTTTTGTAATTCTCTCCATTTGAACACCATTTCCTTGATTAAAAAAGAAAATAGCTTCCAGAGGAACATTCATCCCCTGCACAATAATGTATATGTTTAGGCACTTAATACATGATGATGATAATGACGATGATGACAACGATGACGATGATGATATTATTTTCAAAATTATTGGTGAAAGAATGTCACTTTTTAAATTGGACTGAATTTTAATAGTGTCCAATTTCATATTTTGGAATAATTAAATTTCTTTTTCATTTCTCATTCCTTCTTTGGAAAGAATAATCTGATAACTACCTATTACCCTGTTTAATTTTGATAAATTTTACATATTACAAGGTTAAATATATTTTGTAATTTTATCAATGTTTCAATACTCATTATAAGCAGAATCATAAGTGTGTGAGGATTGTGAAGAAAGAAATTACAGGATATACTTACCCTCACAGTGATTACATTCTCTTTGAAAGCAAAGACAACCTTAATATAGAGTATGGTCTTGAGTTATAAAAATTCTTATAGTCTCTTTTAAATTAAAACTATGCCTTCAGTATTGTATTTACTGGGACAATGGTAAAAATTATTTTATCTATTATCTGATAAAATGTTTCCTCAATACAGCCAAGGAGAAAAAAAGCAAATGAGTTATAAATACATAGATTGAGCAATAGGTAGACAGGTAAATAGATACATGATAGAAATGCAAGCAAATATAAAGATTTGAGCTGTGTTATGTTATTCATTTTGTTTAAGTGGAAGAATGCTTTTAGTATAGTAATATTCACATTATAATACACTTAATTCAGTGACCAGTTTGCTTCATGTTTTCGTTGTTGTTTTGGTTTGCCAAAGAGAGAAAAAAGGAGTTCTACAATCTTTGGACAAAAACATTAGGAGGTTGACACCAACCAACCAACTGAATCTTTTCTAATCTTGCACTATGATTGGAGAGTTAAGACCTATCACAGTGGTCCACTCACAGAATTCAGTAAATGACCATGTAAGAAATAAAAAAATAAGCTGAAGATCAATCCATAGAGTAGGGCACGATCAGAAATCAAAAAATAAAATAAAATGTTACTTGAAAATACATATTAGTATAAGTCTTTATGTGACCATTTTAGTTATGGTCCTATAAATACAAGCATTCTGTATACAAAAGCAGTTATCAACATAAATTAACATTTTATCATCATCGGTTCCACCTAAAACGAAAGTTGTCAATTTTATCTACATGTAAACAGTGCCTTTCTAAATGGATTTTGAATAAACTCAGAAATGACATCACAAAACAATTAGCCAAGTTCATTAAGAACATTCATTCCAAGCACATCAAGGCTTGGAAAAGAATGACAGCTTTTCAATGGCAGCTCATCTTCTTGAAATGAATTTTCTTAAATTTTCCATTGCAACTTGTACAGATGAATGCTTGCAGTTGATGGTTCCTAGCATTTGCATGAATGTGTATGTGCTTGTGAGTGGCCACTATGTGTGAAGTCTAAAGGGACTGCTCCATGTTAATGAGAAACCAAGGAATTCCTCTAGCAGCATCTGGCATAAGTGTGAATTACATAATTTAAAGCTGTCTTACATGCCTGGTTTCAAATTTTAGGTCTTCTTCCTTTGAAAGCACTTTAATCACTATAAAATTAAATGGAAAAAAGTGTTTTCCCTGGTGTCTCAAGTAGCATTTATGGATTGGGAATACCACCACTCCACATATTCTGATGGCATAGAATGAATATAATAAGCTCATAGTTCTGCTTTCAGGAAAACTTAAAAAGGCAGACATCTACAGGCAGTCTGACAGTAAGGCCCTAGTGAGCACAGGTCTGCAATATCTAGGCAAAATGATCGGTCGGCCAGCTTGCTCTAATGTTGAACCCTTTGA